>ONZH01010501.1:1437500-1849628 GCA_900303285.1 Rhinella marina | reverse complement strand
AAATCGCGGGCATTGGTTGCCATGGAAGCCTGGACGCTGCTAAAGCCATCTAGGCCTGTCATGGTTTTCTCTATACTGAGTTATGCATGAGGCAAAGCTCAGAATGGAGAGATCCCATGTACTAGGCCCCTAAGGGGTCTAAGGCCTTGTTCACACGACCGTATATTGTTTCCGTTCATTTTTTTTTTTTTTTTGCGTATGCAGAACCATTCATGTCAATAGGTCCGCAAAAAAAAAAACAACAGAAGTTACTCTGTGTGCATTCCGTTTCTGTATTTCTGTTCCACAAAAAAATAGAACATGTCCTATTATTGTCCGCATTACAGACAAGGATAGGACTGTTCTAGATGTCCGGTTCTTCAAAATACAGAATGCACACAGATGTCATCAGTATTTTTTGCAGACCGCAAAATACATATGGTCGTGTGAACAAGCCCTAATAGTTATAAAAAAAAAAATGCCCAATATATTCAGAGTTTAAATAACCCTCCTTTCCAATTGTACATATAAAAATATATAAAGAATAAAAGAATGAACATATTGGGTATCACCATGTCTGAAAACGTATGAAATATTAAAATATTTTGTGAACATTACTGTGTGGTGAACTCCTTAATGGAAAAAAAGAAAAACACAGGAGCCATTTTTTTTGTCATCTGGTGCCCCCAAAAATAACTGTGATCAAAAAGTCGTATATAACACAAAAATAGTACCAATAACAACTACAGTTCGTTACACAAAACACAAGCCCTCGTACATCTCTGTGGACCAAAACATAAAAAAGTTATGGCTGTTAGAATATAGCGATAGAAAGAAAATTTTGATTTTCCCAAAGTTTTTAATTTTCTTAAAAGTAGTAAAAAAAACAAGAAAAAAAAAGTTTGGAATCGCAGTATTCGTATTGATCAGGTCATTGTTTAGTGCATAGTGAACGCTGTGATTGTCAAAAACCCATGTTGGAATTTTTTTTCTCAATTTTGCCACAAAGAATTCTTTTTCCAATACATGGTAAATTAAATGGTGGCATTAAAAAAAAAACATCTTGTCCCTCAAAAAATAAGCCCTCATATAGCTATGTGAATGGAAAATTAAAAAAAAAAAGGTTTGGCTATTGGAACGTGGGGAGGAAAAATGTAAAACTGAAAATAGGCCCCGTCAATAGTCCCTGCTTCAGAGCGGGCGCTATAGCAACTGGGTATTGGCTGTTTCATACAGCAGACACCCGGCCTAATGTCCGCGACCAGTGGTAATGCCAGTCGCTGACTTTTAACCCCTCAGATGCTGTGGTCAAACTTGACCACAGAATCTGGAGGTACAAGAATCTGGATGTGTGTGCGGCAGTCTCTGTATTCCTCAATGATACGAGGCTGCTGCACATTAATTCCTATGGTACCTCTGCCTGTGGCCCCGTAGGAGCATAGTGTATTTCTGACTCTGGTTGCTAATGACCTGGAGTCTATGACAGAAGCAATACGATGATCGCTTGTTATAGTTCCCTATGGAAGAAAATATAAAAATTCAAATATGAAGGGGGGGCTTCACCAAAATTAAAAAAAATAATAACATATGAGCATTGCTGCTCAAGAAAAACGATATGTATGTGGTATAGCCATAATCGTACTGACCTGGAGAATAAAAGTAATACATCAGTATTCCCACATAGGGAAGGAACGCCGTAAAAACAAAACGCATAAAACAGTTGAGGAATTGCGTTTTTCCAATTTCTCCCCATTTAGAATTTTTTTCAGCTCTCCACTGTATTTTATGCAATATTAGTACTACTATAATGGTAGAATTAGAAAGCACAACTTACTCCACAAAAAGAAGCCCTCATACAGCTATATGAACGGAAAAATAAAAATTTGAAAGTTATCGTATCTGATTGGCTATGGAAAATAAGGGCGACCCCACCTTTTGCTATTAAAATTATTCTGAAAAATATGTGGAATCGTCAAAAAAAGAAACATTAGGGTCCATTCACACATCCATATTGTTTTAATCCGCATTCGTTCCGCAAATGCAGAATCCAGAATGCAGACCCATTCACTTCAATGGCTCTGCAAAATATGCAACAGCACTCCGTATGCTGTCCACATGTGTTGTTCCGTTCCATTATGAGGATCCGCATATAAGATAGAGCTTGTCCTACTTTTGCCCGCATTTGTGGTCCCATTGTAGTCAACGGGTCCGCAAAAAACGCGGAGGATATGCGGAATGCATCAATATGGCATCCGCAATTGCGGATCCGTTTCCAGGAAATAGAAAGAAATACCCTATCCAACATATATTCCTCCTTCCGTTTTTTTATATGAAAAAATGGAACGGATGCATACAATTGGTAAAAACGGAAGGTTTTTGCGAAAGCACGGATCCGCAAAAAATGGAATGAAAATTTGGAAAAGAAAAATATGGACGTGTGAATGAAGCCTTAGTATAGAATCCTGCGCTGTGTCCTCTCAGGATGGAAAGCTGATGAAGATGACAGGGGTCAGATGGACTCCAGTAACACCGGGTCTGTTATAAGAACAATGGGAGTTTTGGGGGGAATTTTTTGAGACTGAAAATGAGTTCCATTCACTTCAATGGGGCGGCAAGCCGACGGAGTTCTACAAGCCACATTCAGATGAATGGAACTGATTCTCAGCAGCCGAAAATTCTCCAACAAAATCTGCAGAGTGTGAAGGTCGCCTAATAGCACAATAGGAAAGCTGTGTCCATGTCCTGCCCTATAGTCATAGAGTGAAGTGCAGGGTCTGCATGAGGCTTCAGGAGAAAAAGCTGACAGCACTGTATGTACAGGTCAAGAGAAGGAACAGAAAACGGGAAGATATGGAAAAATCCGACCTCCGTGAAAAGTGGAAGAAATAATACTAAAGTATACTAATAATGAGAATGACAATAGGAAAACCAGTCCAGCAATAGTACACTCACTACCAGACTGGGCAAGGGGCAGTAATCTTACCCTACGATGTCCCTAGTGAAGTAGGGCACTATCTGGACTCTCTGCCCACTTGGATTTAGCATCCTTATATATTAGAGCAGGGTAAATCCCAGTGGGCAGAGGGGCCTGGTCCTTTCTGTGAAAACGGGCTGTATTCTAGTGGCTAGAGGGACCTGGTCCTTTCTGTGAAAAAGGGCTGTATTCTAGTGGCTAGAGGGACCTGGTCCTTTAGCCCACTAGGAGCTAGCATCCTTATATAGAGCGGGCTAAATACTAGTGGGCAGAGGGACCGGGTCCTTAGCCCTGTAGCATCCAGCCTTTGTATATATTATAAGCTTTTTCCCGGGCAGCAGAAGGACTAGGTCCTTAGCCTTGTAGGATCCAGTCTTTGTGTATATTATAAGCTATTTCCCAGGCAGCAGAGGGACCAGGTCCCTTTGCTGGCTAGGATTTAGCAAAACTCACATAAAGCAGGCTATTTCCTAGTCAATAGAGGGACCGGATCCTTAGTCCAGTAGGATCCAGCCTTTGTATATATTATAAGCTATATCCCAGGAAGCAGAGGGACCAGGTCCCTTTGCTGGCTAGGATTTAGCAATCTCACATAGAGCAGGTATTTCCTAGGCAGCAGAGGGACCAGGTCCTTATTCCTGTAGGATCCAGCCTTTGTATATATTATAAGCTATTTCCTAGGCAGCAGAGGGACCAGGTCCTTATTCCTGTAGGATCCAGCCTTTGTATATATTATAAGCTATTTCCTAGGCAGTAGAAGGACCAGGTCCTTAGTCCTGTAGGATCCAGCCTTTGTATATATTATAAGCTTTTTCCCGGGCAGCAGAGGGACCAGGTCCTTAGTCCTGTAGGATCCAGCCTTTGTATATATTATAAGCTTTTTCCCGGGCAGCAGAGGTACCCTTTGCTGGCTAGGATTTAGCAATCTCACATAGAGCAAGCTATTATGCCCCCCTGGCCTCTGTTTGCACCTCTCTGGCCCCTGTCTGCACCTCCTGGGCCCTGGCCCTTGTCTGCGGCCTTGGCCTTATCTGTTTCCCCCTTGGCCCCTGTGTGCGCCTCCCTCTGGCCACTCCATTCTAGCCTGCTTATAGAGAAAATACTAGATTATGGTGTCCAGAAGGAGGTCTCACTTCTACAACAACCTAAACAGGCTGGATCACTGATTCCTCCTTTAAGACACTCCATTCTAGCCTGCTTTCCACAGAATATGCTAGATTATGGTGTCCAGAAGGAGATCTCCTTCTGGACACTCCATTCTAGCCTGCTTATAGAGAAAATACTAGATTATGGTGTCCAGAAGGAGAAAAGACTAGATTACAGAGTCCAGAAGGAGGTCTCACTTCTACAACAACCTAAACAGGCTGGATCACTGATTCCTCCTTCTGGCCACTCCATTCTAGCCTACTCTACACAGAATAGGCTCAATTACGGTGTCCAGAGGGAGGGACCTCCTCCTGGCCACTCCATTCTAACTTGCTTATAGAGAATAGACTAGATTATGGTATCCAGAAAGAGAAAAGACTAGATTTCAGAGTCCAGAAGTAGGTCCCCCTTTTACAACAACCTAATCAGGCTGGTCACTGATTCCTCCTTTAAGCCACTCCATTCTAGCCTGCTTTCCACAGAATAGGTTAGATTACGGTGTCCAGAAGGAGACCTCCTCCTGGCCACTCCATTCTAGCCTGCTCTCCAGAGAATAGGTTAGATTACGGTGTCCAGAAGGAGACCTCCTCCTGGCCACTCCATTCTAGCCTGCTCTCCACAGAATAGGCTAGATTACGGTGTCCAGAGGGAGGGGACCTCCTTCTGGACACTCCATTCTAGCCTACTCTCCCCAGAATAGGCTAGATTACGGTGTCCAGAAGGAGACTTCCTCCTGGCCACTCCATTCTAGCCTGCTCTCCACAGAATAGGCTAGATTACGGTGTCCAGAAGGAGACCTCCTCCTGGCCACTCCATTCTAGCCTGCTCTCCACAGAATAAACTAGATTACGGTGTCCAGAAGGAGACCTCCTTCTGGACACTCCATTCTAGTCTCAACCGTGCGGGCGGACGCGATACACTTGTCAGGACGTCACTTCCGCTGCACCGCGGCGGCCATTGCTAGAAAGGGCAACAGGGTCGATTTACAGGTTCACATGCTGTTCCTGCTATGGTGTGGTCGGGACTGGAACCGTTTTTTTTTTACACTGAATGGATTTCGATAGTAACTGTCACACGGGTTTACAGGTGGTAACCATGGAAACACATGAGTTTGCTCAGGAGCTGTGTAGCTTTTTTTCTTTTTACATAAATGATAAAGTCTATATGCAAAGTTGGTTAACTTTTTATTTCAGATTCATGAAAGCAAGAAAAAGACAGAGCTCATGCACATGAATGTATTTTTTGTCTGTGTCCCTCCCTTTTTTTTTTTTTTTGCTGAACCTTTCATTTCAATGGGGCCTAAAATAACGAAAATTACTCCGTGTGCATTCCGTGTCTGTCGCAAGTCCGTTACGCAAAAAAATATAACGTCCTATAATTGTCATTGTTACAATGTACCCGCAAAAAAACGGATGTAACACAAATGTCATCCGTTTTTTTTGCAGATCCGTGTTTTACGGACCACAAAATACATACAGTCGTGTGCATGAGCCCTTAATGACATGTAATATGGCATGGCTTTAACCCCTTCATGTCCCTGAGTGCGCAAGAGGTGTGTAGAAAGGGGGGTCATCAGCTGATCCTGCTTCATACATGGCAGGTATTGGATGTGTATTACAACCGACACCTGACTGGGATCCGCGGTAACGCCAATCCTGGTCAGTTAACCCTTCAGATGTCGCAGTTAATAGCGACGTGGCATCTGTGGGATTACACAGAAGGAGGTGGTTCCCTCTTGCCTCAGATCAGAGCGCCCCATGGTGAAATCACTGGGCTCCGATCAGCCTGGGGGCTTGTGAAGACTCCCACCGCTGCCATAGCGAGCTGCCCGAAACAACGTACCGAGGCACAGCCTAACAGGCAGCCTGTCATAAATCCCACGGACTGCTATAGTATTCTATTGCAGTCTATGGGTACAAGTGATCAGATGATTGCATATACAAGACCCCAAAGGGGGTCAAAAATGACAGTGGAATTTTTTTAAAATTTAATTCCTGCCAGATGTGACCCCACCCAATCTGAGACACGATGCCATTTATAATACTGATGTCATCTTCTGTGGCACATAGGCCTTAGGGCCTTCTCAAGTAACCGGGCCAAGGTGCGGCCCTGCACCCCCTATAGTCATACCACCGAGGTTGACCACTTTTTTTCTATTAAAGGGGTTCTCCAGGAATTAAGAAAATGAAAATACTTAAATATTACTTTTTTATAAATATATTCATAAACACCTTTCATTAGTTATAATGTATTGTTTTGTCTGGGGAGCAATCATTAGGAGAAATAAAATGGCCACCAGCCTATAGATACACACAAAACCTATCCTAATCACACAGGAGGACAAGTTACTTCAGAACACTGAGGTAAAGAGCTGCCTCATCCTTCTCTCTGCTCGTCAGGGATTATGATCCTGAATGCAGTTTAATATGATCTTCAGCTGAATCTCTGAAGGAACGGCGTTTATGAGGAGACATGAAGTACAGAGAGGAGGTGGGGATGTGGCTGTGTCCTGCTGTGTGATTAGGACAGGTTTTGTGTGTAGTAATAGGACAGTAGCCATTTTGTTTCTCCTGATTGCTAGACAAAATAAGCCATTATAACTAATGAAAGGTATTTGTGAATATGTTTATAATAAAGTAATATTTAGGTATTTTCATTTTCTTAATTCCCGGAGAGCCCCTTTAAGTACGGTGAAGATCCATAAAGAGGCTCAGACACAACGTGACTTAATATCATGGAGATTGTTTATTTGGCTCCTCATTTTGTTATTACAGATCTTTGGTGAGACAGAGGATCTTGGTCTGTCTTAGCTGGTGTCAGGCTGAAGATCAGGGCGATCTCATGGCTCATCATAGGCTCGACACGTCATGAGGTCATGTGATTCTGTCGTTTTGCAGGCAAGAGATTAGATGCTCTCTCATCATCTGGTGCTGGAAGATAGCTGTGGGGTCACCATCGTCTGCCAAGAACTCAGTCAAACGCTATGGCGAATACCCCACAGTCATAACCGTTTTGCTGTTGATCCACATTGACAAATTTCAGGTGTTTCAGAGGCTCATGGACCATTACGCCGTAGATGTTCTTTATCTGCTCACAGATGGATGGAGGCAGCTTGTTGTTGTTAATGCTGTCAGCCACCAAGATGTCGCCATCTTTAAAGCAGGTTGTCAGCCAGTGCACCCTGTCCTCATCGTAATGGATCTGTACAGCTTTCTTTAGTACACAGTACCCTGGGATGAGTAGAGCAGCGGCGGGCTGTAGACCATCAAAGTCCTCAAACTGACTTTGCAGGAGCTCCTGGGCCTTGTTGATTATGTTGTCACATAGCATGCCTTTCTGTCCACTGCTCTTCAGGATAGAGAACTGCTCTGGAGGCAGGTTGTTATGTGGTCTACAGGTACTGGACATCTCCACTTGTGATCTTCCCAGCTTCGGTCATCCTAGATCTCTTGTAAATGGAGCAGACATGTTCTCTGCCGCAGGTCTTTTGGCTGGTGGCAATGTCCCAGGCTGACTGTCCTCGGAAGTTGGTGCTTTTCTTTTAAGACTGGCTGTGGGACCTTCACTAGATGTCTTCACGAGGTCTTTAGCAGGCTGAGCTGTTTTCTTGTGTTTTGGTTCGTCTTTTATGGCTCTTTGGTTTTTCATTAGCAGGTGGTGACTTATGGACAAAGAACAGCTCCTCAGCATCAGTGTCCCGGGCTCTTTTTTGGGGGGTTCCCCACCCTCTGGTTTTCCACTCAGGGAGAGGTCTTGAGGTATAAGGGGCATGTCATGTGGGGGCAGAAAGGGGGCATAACTACTGTGTGGGGGCAGTGAGGGGACTGGATGAGATTGGCCGTGGTACAGTAGATATGCACTGGGTGGAGTTAGAGGCATGGCTTAGTTTAAAAAAACTTGCCACAGCTATTATCCCTCTTTGAGCTGTTCACATGTTGGTATGGGGAGGGCACAAAATATGAAACGTCGATAATCAGCCATAGATGTGACACTTTATTCCCTTGGCAAGAAGTGGCTGTGATATAGGAATATTTTCTCTAAGAAAGGTCAACAATATGGAGGGGCTATCAAAAGTGGTAAAGCAGTTGCCTATGGCAACCAATCAGATTGCAGCTTACATAGCTAAAATAGTCTTAGGAAAATGAGAGCTGGCATTTGATTGGTTGCTATGGGCCACTGCGTCCATTTTCCTGTGTTCCTGCTGTAATGGCCGCCATGTAGGTTACCACACACAACATTTTCAGACTTCTGACAGGAAAATATCTTTTGGGCATCCACACCACTATATAACTAGGCATGCCTCTTATTCAGGGGTCTGGAAAGCTGGGTCACAAGCCTTACAGGAGTAGTAATGGTGTCTTTCTATCACTGTTGTCACCCAGCTTTCCTTTCTTTCATTCTACTGTAGACAGTCCAAGACCGCCATTTTCTTAGCTGTTATTGGAAGACTCCTGGAAACCCTTTTAAGAGAGGGCAGCTAAGACCCTTAAAACATTTCCCTTGAAATAAATGGGGCTGAGCTGCAATACCACACACAACCTGTGGACAGGGTGTGGCACTATATTTTGGAAGAAATCAGACATGTTTTCCGGGAGAGTTTTCAATAGGATCAAGAACAAGAGAGTCAGCAACCTCCGGCACTCCAGCTGCTGTAAAACTGCCACTCCCAGCATGCACACCTGCTTGACTGTTCTTGTAACTCCCATAGAAGGGAATGGAGCACGCTGGGAGTTGTAGCTTCAGAACGGCTGGAGTGCCGGGGGTTGCTGATACCTGATCTAGAGCAAAGGTTTGCAACCTGTGGCTCTCCAGGTGTTGCGAAACCACAATTCCCAGCATGCCTTGATACCTGTAGGCTGTAAGAGCATGCTGGGAAGGGTAGTTTCGCAACAGCTGGAGAGCCACAGAAAAAACTATGGGGTTCTGTGGGGAAATGTATGAGGAGCAATCCTATGTTGCAGGTATATGTTGGGAAATCCTTCCAATTTTCAATGGAAAGCAGTAACTTGGTGTGAACAAAGCCTAAGGCTTATTCCATCAGCAGGCTTAATATTGGTGGTCTTAGCAGAAAAAGCAGGGCAGGGGGAGGTGCAGAGCTGTGCACTGTGCACAACATACAGATGAAAAAAGCTGTAAAAAATAAACCAGTAAATACTTTCAAAAGTTTTATCGAATATGTCACTTTTCTCTCTTTTCTACTTATGAACAAAGCAGTATGGTAGATGAGCGGAGCGCCACCACATGGTCACTGCGGAGAACAGTTCATTGCATTTACAACATGAATGTCTCGGATTGGTAAGATTTAAACCTATGTCCTTGGGGACACTAACCTGGAGTTATTCACAGAGCAGTCACAATGTGTTCAAAAACTCAACCATCTTGCACTAATGCTGTGGCCGCTATTCATGATCTCACCCTTTGTGCCATCAAGGCCTGGAATGTTCACCTAGTTGAGTGAATGGGATCCCACTAATTCCTGCCCACTGCTTTCATCATATACTTCAGGGGAGACGTATGCACATGCAAACCTTGGTATTCTCCAGGCACTGCATTGCACGGTCCTGATTGCATACAGTGTCAGGACGTAGTGTGCGCACCATGACCTGATGCTGTGTAATGTCAGGTCACAGTGCACCATGGGTCTGGAGAAGAACAGGGAGTGGAGAATGCAGAAAGAGCGGCTAGATGTGCAAAGTGGCGACGCTGTCCGGAAAAGTAAGTCATTTAATTATTTTTGGTCTGATATGGGGGTGGGGGGGCTGATATTGGGGTCTCTTCTGAGGTCTGATCTGAAGTTTGATATTAAGATCTGATCTGAGGTGTCATATGGGGGTCTGATATGGGGGTCTGATCTGACGTCTGATATCAAGATCTGATCTGAGGTGTCATATGGGGGTCTGATCTGAAGTTTGATATTGAGATCTGATCTGACGTCTGATATTAAGATCTGATCTGAGGTGTCATATGGGGGTCAGATCTGAAGTTTGATATTGAGATCTGATCTGATGTCTGATATTAAGATCTGATCTGAGGTGTCATATGGGGATCTGATATGGGGGTCTGATCTGACGTCTGATATTAAGATCTGATCTGAGGTGTCATATGGGGGTCTGATCTGAAGTTTGATATTGAGATCTGATCTGACGTCTGATATTAAGATCTGATCTGAGGTGTCATATGGAGGTCTGATCTGAAGTTTGATATTGAGATCTGATCTAACGTCTGATATTAAGATCTGATCTGAGGTGTCATATGGGGATCTGATATGGGGGTCTGATCTGAGTTTTGATATTGGGATCTGATCTGAGGTCTCATATGGGGGGGTCTGATATTGGGGTCTGATCTGAGCTCTGGTAATCAGAGGGTGACTAACCCGTACATTGTTCTGCAGATAACAATTGCGGCCATGTGTGATCCGCAAATTGTGGAACGCCCACAGCCGGTATCTGTGTTCTGCGGATCTTCAATTTTGCAGATCCGAAAAATACTACGGTCGTGTGAATGCGCCCTAAGTCCGGTTTGGAACAACAGAGCCCGCCCATGCTCCGTGCAGCAATCCCTCGACATAGGACTGCTGTGGCCTAGCACATAGAGCTTCATTGCAGACCCATCCATTGCACCACAGATCTCTGCTCATGAACAAGCATATTTGGGATCTGTACCACACGGATCCCGAATACAGAACTAAGCAATTCCAGTATCCTAGGCGTCTCCACAAGCCTTTCGGGTCACTTAGGGCATAGGAACCAATGGTGCAATGTTAAACGTGGAAGGCCCAGGCCACTTGCACCTGAATGGTCAAAGAGAAGAATCTTTTTATTGAAAAGTTGTCCAAAAATAATGAACAAAGTGAGTGGAATAATCGTCTCTAGTTCATTCAAAATTCACTCGTACGTGCACATTTTTGCAGCCATTGTGAGAAAAAATGTTCTCCCCCTCGGGGTAATTGTCACGACAGGGGGGAACACAAGGGAGAGTGAGCCCTGTCCTGAACCCCACCTCTTTCCCTGCCTACTTACAGTAGGAGCCCTAGGCGGCAACACCGTAACTTGGAGACGTTCCCTGTACTAAGTAAGTGCAGGGCAGGGAAGGGAACACAGGGATAGACACAAACGGACAGAACAAACACAATATAAGAAAGGTAAACAAGCCGGGTCAAATACAGGAGATCGCGTCAAATACCAGGGGGTCAAGAGAAGAGTAGTCTAAGTCCAAAATCCGAGTCAGAGTCCAAATAGCAAGATCAATATGGCAAGGTAACAAGCACTGGTCAAAGGTAGAACTAATCACAGGCATCTGAGTGAGGCAGTTGCCATCTTTAAATAGCCCACCCAGGATCATGTGATGTGGCCAGCATCACATGACCTGAGGCGGAGCAAGCTGTCCAAAAAATATGCAAAGTAGCCATGTGGTGTGATCAGCACCACATGGCTAAACCCAAACAGAGAATTAACTCATGAAGTGCTGGCTGACAAGACCAGCACTTCAATTCCCTATTGCTCGTCTCTAGGGGGGCGGAGAGGTCCGGCGATGTCGTGCAGAGGGAGCGCGACGCCGACCTCGCGTGACAGTACCCCCCCCTTCACGAGGGGCCACCGGACCCTTACTAGTGGGAGCAGGCTTATCGGGATGCTGCAGATGGAACCTCCTGATGAGCGAGTCCGCATGCATCCTGGTTAACGGTACCCAAGACCTGTCCTCAGGACCGAACCCCTTCCAATGTACGAGGTACTGGAAGGAATTCCGGACCCTCCTCACATCAATGATCCTAGCAATCTCGTGTTCCATTTGTCCTGCCACCTCGACCGGAGGTGGAGACTGTTCCTCAGGACCCAATGGAGCAACATAACGTTTGAGTAAAGAAATATGAAATACATTATGAACACGAAGGAGTCGGGTAAACATAACTTGAAAGACACAGGATTGATCACCTTAGTGATCCTGTAAGGACCAATGAAGCGCGGCGCAAATTTATAGGAGGGTACCTTCATGTGAAGATTTTTTGTAGACAACCATACCATGTCCCCCACCTTAAAATCCACACTCTTAGAACGTCTCCTATCAGCCTTGACCTTTTGAATACCTTGGGCCTTTTCCAGGTTCGACTGAACCTGTGCCCAAACTGTGCACAGTTCCTGAGAGAGAACGTTGGCCTCTGGGACCACCGAAGCAGCTGGAGAAAAGGAGCCAAAGCGCGGATGAAACCCCATGTTGCAGAAAAACGGCGATACCCCAGAAGACGAATTCACACGGTTATTAATCGCGAACTCGGCCAGAGACAGGAATCTGGCCCACACATGCTGGTTATCTGCAACATAACACCTAAGAAATTGTTCTACAGATTGGTTCAGACGTTCAGTCTGACCATTGGTCTCTGGATGAAAAGCTGACGAAAAGGACAAAGAGATACCAATCTTATGACAGAAAGCCCTCCAAAACTTGGATACAAACTGAACACCCCTGTCCGATACAATATTCTCTGGAATACCATGCAATTTAACAATGTGGTCCATAAATATAGAAGCCAAGAACTTAGCAGAGGGTAACTTACACAATGGAATAAATGACACATTTTACTGAATCTGTCAACCACCACTAAAATCACAGTTTTACCCTCAGAGCAAGGCAAATCCGTGATAAAGTCCATGGACAGATGTGACCATGGTCTGCTAGGTATGGGTAATGGACGTAGCTCGCCCATAGGTCGTGTCTTGGGATTCTTGGACCTGGCACAAGTATTGCACGCAGTTACAAAAGCCTGAACATCTCTGGAGATCGATGGCCACCAATAATGCCTAGAAACTAACTCCTTGGTGGCATTGATACCAGGATGTCCACACAAAACAGAATTATGGCACTCACCCAGCAGTCGCAAACGCAAATGAATCGGCACGAATAATTTGTCATTGGGGGTACCAGTGGGAGCCAGATGTTGTTCTGCCAAAATTTCAGATGCCAGATCAGACGAGGTAGCGGCTACAATGATGTCAGCTGGCAGGATGGGCTCAGGAGGGACGTCAGGAGGCTGATACGCCTGAAAGCTTCGGGATAAGGCGTCAGCCTTAATGTTCTTGCTTCCGGGTCTAAAAGTAACACAAAAATCAAAGCGAGTAAAGAACAAAGCCCACCTCGCCTGTCTAGGATTCAATCGCTTAGCAGACTCTAGAAACATGAGGTTCTTATGATCCGTGAGGACCGTAATACGGTGTAATGCCCCTTCTAAAAAATGACGCCATTCTTCAAATGCCCACTTGATTGCTAGTAACTCCCTATTACCAATGTCATAATTTCTCTCGGCAGGAGAGAACTTGCGGGAGAAGAAGGCACATGGTTTGAGATGAGTTAGGGTGGAAGACCCCTGGGACAGTACTGCCCCCACACCATCCTCAGACGCATCCACCTCAACCACAAAGGGCTTACTCTGGTCAGGCTGGATTAACACAGGGGCATTAACAAAACAGTTCTTTAGCTTATCAAAAGCTTCAATAGCTGCAGGGGGCCAATTGACTAGATCAGCTCCCTTGCGAGTCAAATCAGTAATGGGTTTGGCTATTACCGAAAAATCCTTGATAAATTTCCGGTAAAAATTAGCGAAACCCAAAAATCGCTGGAGCGCCTTCAAGGAGGAAGGTCGCACCCAGTCCACAATGGCCTGTACCTTCGCTGGGTCCATCTTGAAGGAAAAAGGGGTAAGAATGTACCCTAAAAAGGCCACTTCTTGAACACCAAAGATACACTTCTCTTTTTTAACAAATAATTTGTTTTCACGTAAAACCTCCATCACTAGCCTGGTGTGGGATACGTGACTCTCCAGTCAGCAGAGAAAATCAGGATGTCGTCGATATAGACAATCATAAATCTACCAATCAAAGGTCTAAAAATGTCATTGACGAAATTTTGGAATACAGCAGGAGCATTACTTAACCCGAAGGGCATTACTAGGTACTCATAATGACCCTCCGGGGTATTAAAAGCAGTTTTCCATTCGTCCCCCTCCCGGATTCTGATCAGGTTGTATGCCCCTTTCAGATCCAGTTTAGTAAACCAGCAGGCCCCCTGGACCTGATTCAACAAGTCAGGAATAAGGGGCAGCGGGTACCTGTTTTTAACAGTAATTTTATTGAGTTCCCTGTAATCAATACAGGGCCTCAATCCTCCATCCTTTTTGCCAACAAAGAAAAATCCTGCCCCCATGGGAGAAACTGAAGACCGGATGTGACCCTTGGCCAGACTCTCTTTGAGATAATCCCTCATGGACTGACGCTCTGGAGTAGAGAGATTATAGATACGGCCCTTGGGATACTTGGACCCCTCAATAATGTCGATGGCGCAATCATATTGCCGGTGAGGGGGGAGGAACTCAGTCTCGGACATGGAAAAAACGTCCGAAAAATCACAGATATACTCAGGCAATGTAAGAGACTCAGTGGTACCTCCCAACTGCAATACGGATTTGTAACATTTGTCACAATTAGGACCCCATTTCTCCAATTCACCTGTCGACCAATTGATCACAGGGTTGTGGTCCTGTAACCAAGGTAAACCAAGAACTAGGTCGGCAGGTAAATTTTTTAAAACCCAAAAAATACACTTTTCGGAATGAGAAAATCCCAACAGTCAGGGTCACACTAGGAGTACAAAACTCAACCCTCCCATTATTCAAGGGGGTGGAGTCAATAGCGATAATTTGGATCACCTCACTTAGAGGAACCATTGGTATACCCACAGACTGCACAAAGTCAAAATCAATAAAATTAGCAGCAGAACCAGAATCGACAAACGCTTTACCAGACCCCCTGAATTGATTGTATGCAATGGAAATAGGTACTAAAATTTTCTTCCTTACCACCGCTGGGGTTACCTTACTTCCCGCAGAAGATTTCTTAGAGGGCGGAAGTTTCGGACATTGTTGGAGCCAGTGGTTCATTTCACCGCAGTAGAAACAGGCTCCCTTCAAGCGTCTCTGGTCTCTCAAAGTTCCTCCCAACTGCATGGGCTCCTCCGGGACCCTGGTAGGAGGTGGACTCAGAAGAGGGGTTTCAGGCATGACAACAACTTGAGAAGTACTTGATCGTTCCCTCCGTCTCTCTCTTACCCGCCGATCCAGCTTAATAACTAACGTCATGGTCGCCTCTAGGGTGTCAGGAGTAGGATAACTGACTAATAAATCCTTAAGATGGTCAGACAGCCCCACCCTAAACTGGCTTCTCAAAGCTGGGTCATTCCATCCAGAGGAACACACCACTTTCTAAACTCAGCACAGTAATTCCTCAACTGGACGGTTACCCTGCCGAATGTCTCTGAGCTGAGTCTCAGCTACAGCAGCCAAGTCAGGCTCCTCATATAATAGGCCTAAGGCCTGAAAAAATGCATCCACAGTCTGCAGGCTGGGGAGTCAGGGGGTAACGAAAAGGCCCACTCCTGCGGATCACCTTGCAGCAAGGAAATAATGATTCCTACTCGCTGCTGCTCGGAACCCGAGGAGTGTGGACGTAAACGAAAATACAACCTCATGCTCTCCTTAAAGGAACGGAAAGTTTTCCGGTCCCCAAAAAATCGATCCGGCAACTTAACATGGGGTTCTAAAATAGGATTAGCTGTGGAGGGAGTGGCTACTGGTATAGTTTGTAGCTGCTCCTGATGTTGGAGTCTCTCGGCCAGGTTCTGGATCATATGCGCCATGCCCTGCACCTGGTCCGTGAGAACCCGCAACGGCTCCATATGGTACGGCCTGTGATTCTGTCACGACAGGGGGGAACACAAGGGAGAGTGAGCCCTGTCCTGAACCCCACCTCTTTCCCTGCCTACTTACAGTAGGAGCCCTAGGCGGCAACACCGTAACTTGGAGACGTTCCCTGTACTAAGTAAGTGCAGGGCAGGGAAGGGAACACAGGGATAGACACAAACGGACAGAACAAACACAATATAAGAAAGGTAAACAAGCCGGGTCAAATACAGGAGATCGCGTCAAATACCAGGGGGTCAAGAGAAGAGTAGTCTAAGTCCAAAATCCGAGTCAGAGTCCAAATAGCAAGATCAATATGGCAAGGTAACAAGCACTGGTCAAAGGTAGAACTAATCACAGGCATCTGAGTGAGGCAGTTGCCATCTTTAAATAGCCCACCCAGGATCATGTGATGTGGCCAGCATCACATGACCTGAGGCGGAGCAAGCTGTCCAAAAAATATGCAAAGTAGCCATGTGGTGTGATCAGCACCACATGGCTAAACCCAAACAGAGAATTAACTCATGAAGTGCTGGCTGACAAGACCAGCACTTCAATTCCCTATTGCTCGTCTCTAGGGGGGCGGAGAGGTCCGGCGATGTCGTGCAGAGGGAGCGCGACGCCGACCTCGCGTGACAGTAATATAGCATGTCCCCGGCAATTCTAGAAACAACCTCCTCATCCACTGTTCTTCCTCTTCTCCTCAGCTCTGCCCTCACACACATCTTCACGTGCTCCAGTTCCAAAGGCAGGAAGGGCACAATGACGTCAATAACTTTTCTTTTAATAAGGTCATAAAATCCACCTGCGGATAGAAACATGTCATCCAAATCACATTAATATACCCCATACATCACAGCCATATTTAAGAAGAGAACTCTGACCATGTTCCTCTGACCGTCGGCCAAGTGGGCATGGAGGTCTCAAGAGAAATAGCTGTTGAGGAAACTATGTATGGTCAGGGAATGGTGGTCACCATATGGGCACAGGGGGCCTTTCAGGATGAGTCAGTTAAAGGGGTTTTCTGGGAGTTACGGTACATATTGATGTTCTATGCTCGGGATAGGTCATCAGTATGGGATCGGTCGTGGTCAGACATCAGGCACCCCTGACGATCAACTGTTTGAAGAGTGCCACGATTTTTTGCTAGGCCAGTGACGTCACAATCGTTGGTCATATGGATTATTTGCAACTTACTTATGAGCCAGTCATACGTTAAACCTGCATGCCTCGACTTTTTCACACCAGAAATCCGATAAGACTAAATGACAAATTACATTTTTCACACCTATTAGGCATCAGTTCCTGAAAAAAAAACCTCATCACATGGCTGGACCTGTAAAGGCAGGCTTACTTGCGTCCTTCGCGGAGCTTTGCTCTCTGCTCCTTCTTCCCTAGGCCTTTGACATCTCTGCAGCCAGACAGGATCCCCCTTACATTATGAAAAATGGTCACATGAGGCATGGGGATCTGGTCACGGCCACGGCCAGTGATTGGCTGCGGGGATGTCACACCGGATATTGACAGCGACGGGACCATGGCAGGCCTGGAGAAGAAGGAACAGGGACTCACCATCAGGAAGCAGGGAAGTAAGCTTCCCTTTACAGGTCCAGCCAAGTGAAGGGGTTTGCCTAAATACCCCCCTCCCCCATTCTTGCACAACCCCTTGAAAAGGTTAATGTGTTTTGTCCATACTCACTTTTCATCGATTTCAGAAAATATGGAGATAATTCATTTTCTATGTCACAGAGTTTGATCTCCTCCCTTTTCTTTCCCTGTCTCCGATACTCCAAAGCCAAATCAGAGATAACTTCTGCTCCAGTATAACTAAGATATGAAACACAAAGGAACAGAGAATGATGAAACTATGGAATTTGACCTAATCTAGAAAATCTGGTAACATTCTAAGAGCATGGTCTAGACAAGTAGCTAATCTATGTAGAGGATAGTGAAAATGTCAAGCCATCCAATATGGTCCCATTCGAGTGGCATGACTTGGGCTGTGAGTCCATGTGTATGGTGGGCCCATGTGTTTTATCCTATTTTCTCAATGGGGCTGATCAGCGTTGGGGCTGTTGGGGACCTGGAGAACATAAGTCTGGTGTGAAGACTTCAGCTACAGTGCCTTGTGAAAGTATTCGGCCCCCTGGAACTTTCCAACCTTTTGCCACATTTCAGGCTTCAAACAAAAAGATATAACATTTCAAATTTTTGGTGAAGAATCAACCACAAGTTGGTCACAATCGTGAAGTGGAACAAAATTTATTGGATCATTTAAACTTTTTTTGTAATAATAAAACTGAAAAGTTGGACGTGCAAAATTATTCATCCCATTTCCTTTCAGTTCAGAAGTTGATTGAGGATCTCTGAATGATCCAATGTTGTCCTAAATGACTGATGAAGAGAAATAGAATCCACCTGTGTGTAATCAAGTCTCCGTATAAATGCACCTGCTCTGTGATAGTCTCAGGGTTCTGCATCATGAAGACCAAGGAACACACCAGGCAGGTCCTGATACTGTTGTGGAGAAGTTTAAAGCTGGATTTGGATACCAAAAGATTTCCCAAGCTTTAAACATCCCAAGGAGCACTGTGCAAGCGTCATATTGAAATGGAAGGAGTATCAGACCACTGCAAATCTACCAAGACCCGGCCGTCCCTCTAAACAAGGAGAAGACTGATCAGAGATGCAGCCAAGAGGCCCATGATCACTCTGGATGAACTGCAGAGATCTACAGCTGAGGTGGGAGAGTCTGTCCATAGGACAACAATCAGTCCAACACTTCACAAATCTGCCCTTTATGGAAGAGTGGCAAGAAGAAAGCCATTTCTCAAAGATATCCATAAAAAAGTCTGGTTTACAGTTCGCCACAAGCACCTGGGAGACACCAAACATGTGGAAGAAGGGTCTCTGCTCAGAGGAAACCAAAATCCAACTTTTTGGAAACAATGCTAAGCGATATGTTTGGCGTAAAAGCAACACAGCTCATCACCCTGAACACACCATCCTCACTGTCAGACATGGTGGGGGCAGCATCAGGGTTTGGGCTTTTCATCAACAGGGACAGGGAAGATGATGGATGGAGCCAAATACAGGACCATTCTGGATGAAAAGACCTGAGACTAGGACGGAGATTTATCTTCCAACAAGACAATGATCCCAATATGTGGAAAGAGCTAAAAACTGCTGTTCACAAACGTCTCCATCCAACCTCAAAGAGCTCGAGCTTTTTTGCAAGGAAGAATGGGCAAGAATTTCAGTCTCTAGATGTGCAAAACTGATAGCGACATCCCCCAAGAGACCGCAGCTGTAATCGCAGCAAAAGGTGGCGCAACAAAGTATTAATGCAAGGGGGCCGAATAATTTTGCACGCCCCACCTTTCAGTTTTATTATTACAAAAAAAGTTTAAATGATCCAATAAATTTCGTTCCACTTCACAATTGTGACCAACTTGTTGATTCTTCACCAAAAATGTAAAATGTTATATCTTTTTGTTTGAAGCCTGAAATGTGGCAAAAGGTTGAAAAGTTCCAGGGGGCCCGAATACTTTCGCAAGGCACTGTAGGTAAGCATAAAGCCACCACGAGAGAAGACTCCGTGCTTCTTGGCCACCAGAATTTCCAGACTGATGGTTTTTCACCTGAGCCCTCAAAATAAGCTAAAACTTAGGTTTATTCCACTGAGGGTGGCATTTCTTCTATGAAGCACCGCTCCTGTCCAGGTATCACAGCCTCTTCCTAGTTCAGGTTGACCATCTGTAGGTTTTAACTTCTTAGATGTCTAGGTTACCTCATAAAGATGAAAACGCTCCTTCTGTAAGACAGGCCACCAATGTAGTCATGATAATCCAGATAAGGCTTTAGGGAGTTTAAGAGCTCTCGCTGCATTTTGTCAACGTCATCAAATATGAAGATAGAGCGGTCACAAAGTGACACGTTCCCTTGGATCCATGCATGCAACTGGTCCTGTCAGTAAAGATAAAGCCATAGTTTCAGCAAAGTGTAGGCATCGTTTTGCATGTGGATAATGATGGACTTTGTCGGCCAAGTACGGCGCTCTTTAGAAACCATTTTGGTCCATGTGAGAAACTTTTTGTTCTTTCAGGACATCGTCTCTTTCTGGTAACAATATGGGAGCACTAAGGTACCCTGGACGTTGCCACTATGGGGCTACGATAAGACTGTTTTTGTAAAGACTACCTCGACATGGGCCTTTCTTGGCATGAGGAGGGTAGTATATGGTTCTTTATTGGAAATATGGCACTAAGTGGATGCTGGGGACTGACAAATGGTGCGTCAGCAGCACCCTCCTAATAATTACTGGATGTAAGCATTATGTGGAGTCATGCTTCTTCAAGGCTCCTATAGTGACTCCGTTTGGTTATGGTCTTGCTTGTACTCCGTCCTTTTCACAATTGACCTGTTCTTCTGCAAAACAGTTCCTAGTCCTCTAACTACACCGACTATTTATCCGGGCAGACTGTTCTATTGTACGGACTCAGATAACTCATAAAAGGCACAGAATGCATAGCAAACACAAAGCAAAATTAGGGGGTGGAGGGTTATCAGGGCAAGGTTGGTGATGCCACTCCCTTATCTCAGAGTCTATGTCATGTACTTACCCATCTGACCTCCCGCAGTGAGTCCAGACTCACTATGGCATCGCTGCCAGTGTTGCTTTGTTGCTGTGGCAACCAACCTAGCCGACAGTGGGGCTGGCCAACCTATCGCTGACCTTTTGCCTGTTTCTTTGACTTTGCCACTAACGTGACCTTTTGCTATTAGCCTCTGCTAGTTTGTGACCTTGTCTTTGCCTGCTGATGTTATCACCTGGTTTCACTCTGCTGTGTATTTGACTTAACTTTTGGATTCTGATCCATTCCTGGTTTCTCACTACTCTTCTACCCACTTAGATTTAGGCCCCTGCGCTTAGTCAAGACAGGGACCGTCGCCAAGTTGTGGGCCGCCATTTAGGTAGTAGATAGGTGCAGATGGAGTACAGGGCTGCACCGTTCCCTACCTTTGATGACAGTCTACTGCACACCATGAAAGATTTTATGAAAACTCAACGAGCTGCAAATAAAAATCCACAGCAAATCTGCATGTGACTGACATAGATCTTGCTGTAAGTTATGTCCCGTGTGGACATACCCCTAGACAGGAGTTGGGTAAAACAGTAGCTCCATTACCATGTATGTTTCCACTTGACTTTCATGAGGAAAAGCAGTCGGTGCCACGATATGCACGAAGTTGCTCTTGACGCCCTTTGGATAAAAGTGTTTGGCCAGGATCTGACTGACGTAAGTCTTGCCGCTGCCGGACAGCCCGTGAAAGGAGAGGACGAGGGGTTTGACACGTTCTTCATTCTGCATTACCTTCACGATGATCTCCTTGGCTAGGTGCTGCCCGAATAATTTGGTGTCCAGGTCATACTTCAGACCTGGAAGAATAGATGATCATGTTAACAGGGCGCAAACACTACGCTGGCTAGCGGTGCGGCCTGGCACACGTACAGCCTTTGGCTATAATCATCAATGGCTCCATTCACTGACAGCAAGAAGAGAACTTGAAAATAGTGAATCGAAACACAAAGGACGTTGATACATTTTGCCTTCACGCCCCTGACACCCCTGGGTGATTCTGCCAGGGGGAGCTAAGGTCACAACAGGCAAAGGGTATTATTACATAGCGGTAAGGGCGCATGTTCGTGTGCCGCCCGTTCTGTGCATCACGGGCACTGTCCGTGTGGCTGGCGCAGACAGATGCTGATTCAAGTGATCTGTCTGAACTTTTTGTAGTGCGGAGGCATGGACAGAAAACCTACGGAAGTGCTTCCATGGAATTCAATGCCTCCGCACCGCACCTTCCGGATTGCAGACTGATTCAAGTGAATGGGTCAGCATCCGTGATGCAGGACACAAACGGCTGATGTCTGTATATTGCAGATCCGCAATACGGGCACCGACCAACAACAGTCGTGTGCATGAGCCCTAATCCAGATGTAATGCAAGAATTGCTCATATTTGCCAGAATGGGAGCCGCCCCTACAGAGCAGCTCACACACAGAAGAGGACAGTACATTGTATGTATATATATATATATATATATATATATATACTCTACAGAGGACAGTACATTGTATGTATATATATATATATATATATATATATATATATATATATATACTACAGAGGACAGTACATTGCTACAGAGGGACCTGGATAGATTGGAGGCCTGGGCAGAGAAGTGGCAGATGAGGTTTAACACTGACAAATGTAAGTTATGCACATAGGAAGGAATAATGCAAGTCACCAGTACATACTAAATGGTAAAACACTGGGTAACTGGGAAACCAGTGTCAGACAGCTGCTGCCAAGGCCAATAAGATAATGGGTTGCATCAAAAGAGGCATAGATGGCGGTGATGAGAACATAGTCCTGCCACTTTACACATCACTAGTCAGGCCACACATGGAGGACTGTGTACAGTTCTGGGCTCCTGTGAACAAGGCAGACATAGCAGAGCTGGAGAGGGTTCAGAGGAGGGCAACTAAAATAATAAGTGGAATGGGTGGACTACAGTACCCAGAAAGATTATCAAAATTAGGGTTATTCACTTTAGAAAAAAAGAGGACTGAGGGGAGATGTAATAACTATGTATAAATATATCAGAGGTCAGTACAGAGATCTCTCCCATCATCTATTTATCCCCAGGACTGTGACTGTGACGAGGGGACATCCTCTGCGTCTGGAGGAAAGAAGGTTTGTACATAAACATAGAAGAGGATTCTTTACGGTAAGAGCAGTGAGACTATGGAACTCTCTGCCTGAGGAGGTGGTGATGGTGAGTTCACTAAAAGAGATCAGTAGGGGCCTGGATGTATTTCTGTCGGTAATAATATTACAGGTTATAGTTACTAGAGAGGGGGCGTTGATCCAGGGAGTTATTCTGATGCCTGATTGGAGTCGGGAAGGAATTTTTTTCCCCTAAATTCCCATAGCGGTGAATGGAGCGTGACGTGCGCATGCGTGCTGTTCTATCGCCATTGCTAGTGATATGCCATCAGTGTCCCAGATGGGCCAAACCCTTTAATGGAACACCCCTATGCCCTGATTGTAGGGGGTCCTCATTTCCCCTGTAGGGACTCTTACCTGTCACGTTGATGCCTCCCTCTGTAGGACAGCACTCACAGCTGGCGGGCACTAGACTGGTATAACAAGCCAGGCGATCGCATTGCGGCCAGATATAGTCATCTATTAAAGAGACGACGCCAAAGATTTGGTATAAATCCTGTAGCCACTTCATAGTTCTGGTGAACTTTGTTTGCAAGATCCAAGTATATAGTGACAACCGGGGGGCCCAAGAGATGATCTGGATCTAGTCTTGCTTTCACTTTCATTTACTTTTGTACCATTGAATCTGCTATTTCCTGTAATTTCACTAAACCGGTCTGACCAGGTGTTTCCCTAGCAGTCCCCCCACCCCATGCCTAAAGCCAGATCACTGTCCGTGAAATAAAGGCAGCACGATATCAGGAGGACGCCCTCACGCGCGCCCAGCACTATCCAATCACTGCTGCCAGTCCCAGACTGTGCAGGGACACCTGCCCCCCCTCCCCCCAACTGGTAACACCCACCTGGACCTTTACTGCAAACTGCTAGCAATTCATTCATAAACTTCTAGCAGGAATAATAAAGGAATGGCAGAAATATAAGATGCAATCCTTCTTTACCTGATAGGTGGTAGAGGTAAAACCCGGATCACACCACGGCAGAAAGTTCAGTGAAGAAAATAGCTACCATTATGTCTGAACACCCCTTGTTCATTGCTGGACAAAACTCACTTTCTACATTACAAACGTGAAACCCGTTTCCTAATAGCTTATGTCTAAGCTGAGATATGCTCACTTGAAGTTACAGGCCTAAAGCCTGAGGCTGCACTACTGAGGGATTCAGTGACAAGTCCCCTTCTGATTTATCTTAGGTACAGTGCTGACATGAAGGCCTTGTGCATATTTTTGGTGATCAGCATTTGCACATTTATGATTTATGTATCTCTATCTACATTAGTTCTGTTGTCCTCAGAATCCTTCAGTAGTGCAGCCTCAGGCTTCGGACATGTAACTTCTAGAGCTCATATCTCAGCACCGAAATAATATTCTGAGAAACGGTTTTCAAATTTTTTTTATGTACATAACCACATCTTCAATTCTTGCCGGCTCATCTGACTGATGTAAAGTCATAGCCAAGATGGAGAAGAGATTGTTTATTTGTGTCCCTGCTCCAAATACACAACAGGTAAGAATCAATACAATTGAAATGGTTGCCTGAGATTTTAATATTGATGGCCTGTCCTCAGGGTAGGTCTTCCATATCAGATCAGTGAGGGGTCCGACTACCGGCACCCCCGACAACCAACAGTATGAAGAGATCAGGGCACTCTTGTGAGCACTGCAGCCTCTTCCTAGGCCGGTGACGTCACAGTCATCGGTTACATTGGCCCTGGCGCAGCTCAGTCCCATTCAAGGGAATGGGGCTGAGCTGCAATACCAAGCACAACCACTATACAATGGACGGCGCTGTGCTTTGTAAGCTGTGAGGAGGCTGTGGTGCTCACCGGAGTGCTGCAGCCTCTTCATAAAGCTGATCAACAGGGGCCCCTGGTGTTAGACCCCCACCGATCAGATACTGATGACCCTGAGGACACCTGGAAAAACCCTTTAAAATACAGATACATTAGTCCATGGATAACACTGACGGCCTTGACCCTTAAAAGTCTTTAGATCCAAGGTGTCTTAACAAGAAGAGAAAGTAAAGAGTTCTGATCTCAGCTCCGGGGTAACTGGTGGCTTTGTAGATTTCAGTAACGTCTGTTCATTTTCTTAAACTTCTCATAGTGATAGTCGTCTGTGGCCTTCTCGTTGGATGGACGCTTGCGGTTTGGAGGAGATTCTGAAGAGGAAGGGCGAGAAAATCAGTTTTACATATAGAATCGATCATCCGTGTGCACCTCTCCTCACAGGGAACACATGCATGCTCCTCAGAATTGAGGATGCAGGTGTATGAGGAGGAATAGCTGGTGTACTTAAAGGGATTGGCAACTTTTTTTTTTTTTTTTTTTTAACAAGGCCAGGCCTGCAAAGGGAAGCATACTTCGCTGCTCCTTCTCTTCCCTACCTCGCTCGGGTCCCCTTACAGTCAACATCCGCTTCGATGCTGTTGCAGCCAATGAGTGGCCATAGCGGTGACCTGATCCCCCCCTAGTGTCATGTCAGTTGGTCACATGACACAAAGGGGTCAGGTTACCACTGCAGCCAGTCACTGGCTTCAGAGGCGTCAAAGTGGATGCTGACAGCGGAGGCCAGGGAGCGAAGGAGTCGGGACTAAACATTGAGAAGGAAAATATGCTTCCCTTTGCAGGTCTGACTAGGATGCTCAAAAAAACGCCGAAAGGTGGCCAACCCCTTTAAAGCGACACGGTGACCTAAAATTGCGTAGGCTGACATATTGCAAAATGTCTGACTGTCCTGGATATTTAGGGTCTTTAGTGTAATGTTGTATCACCCTGTAGCCCCCGCATTATGCTCCTCTGATGTCAGCTCATACTCACTCTCAGGTTCTGGCTTCTCCGTGTCTCCTACTCGCAGGGGACGAGCTTTTGGCTCTTCCTTGTGACGTCTCATAGGGGTGTTGAGGTCCTCCTGGTAGACTGAGAAGAAAAGGAAAAATGTCTTCAAGAACTTGAATAAGGGAAGCATTCATTGTACCCTTTCCAGAAACAGCGCCACTTTTGACCATAGGCTATGCCTGGTATTGCAGCTTATAGGGGTATTCCCCTCATAGACAATGGGGGCATATCGCTAAGATATGACCCATTGTCTGATAGGTGCAAGGAGAACAGAGCGGGGAGAGCTATGGCTGGAGGACCCCAGATTTCCCGGGGTCTGTCCACCAACAAGTGCTGCTCCAATACAAGTCAATGGGAGCGCACTGCGCACGCGCGGTCCCTGCTCCCATTCATTTCTATGGGGCAGAAGGAAATAGCCGAGCCGGTGCCCCAATGAAACGAATGGAGGGCGGCTGCGCATGCATCCTCCATTCATTTCCCCGCTCCGTTCTCGTTGTCCCACCTCTGGGACCTGCACCGATCAGACAATGGGGGCATAGCCTAGCAATCTGCCCCCATTGTCTATGATGGGACAATCCCTTTAACCCCATGTAAGTAGGTTTCGCTGACACAGCCTTTGTACTAGAAAGGCACTGTGTAAATGAACAAGCCTTTGCCCTTATGGGTGCTTATCCATGTTTTTGGAAGATGTTGCACCTGAGAAGGTTTGGGTTATATTTTTTTTTTTTTACCCCATGACCAGGGGCATTTAGGGGCGACAGATTCTCTAACTTCTGTCTGTTAAGGTATCTTAAATTAAAAGTCAGAAGGAAAAACAAAACAGAAGATGGGGCCCCAACATACACCCAACACCCGAACCTTACATCGATTGTGCTGCACGTAGTTGACGGCCATGTTGGTGGGCACGAAGGAAGTCTGCTTGTCCTTCTTCTTATTCTGCTGCTCCGCCAGTAAGCGGGCCTTGGCTTCTTCCGTGGAGATTATGTTTTTGATTTTTGCACTGAAAATGAAGAAGACACGGCTGTCATTACTGCGGAGATTTCTCACGTAAGACAAAACCCAGGGTCAAGCGACCACCTACTCTATGCCCAGGTCCACCTCTGGGATCCCGCTCAGCATCTGGTTGGACAACATCTCCTCCGTCTTCTTGGCAGACGACACCTTGATGCTGTCCGGGAGCTCGTACAGGCAATCTTCTGCGCTCTTCGGCTTCACCTTCTTCTCTTCGTTCTCAATGATTCCTTTTTTTTTCTTCAGCTCTGTTTCGATGTATTTCATCCTGAAATAGGAGACATCACTGTTAGTACTTATGTCTGACATTATAATATACGGAACATGCAATATATATAAAGGTCTGCTGCAGCAGATATATATTCCAATGTTCTGCAGCAGCTGAGGTGTGTACTATGATGTTCTGCAGCAGCTGAGGTGTGTATTATGAGGTTCTGCAGCAGGTGAGGTGTGTATTATGAGGTTCTGCAGCAGCTGAGGTGTGTATTATGAGGTTCTGCAGCAGCTGAGGTGTGTATTATGATGTTCTGCAGCAGCTGAGGTGTGTATTATGATGGTCTGCAGCAGCTGAGGTGTGCATTATGAGGTTCTGCAGCAGCTGAGGTGTGCATTATGAGGTTCTGCAGCAGCTGAGGTGTGTATTATGAGGTTCTGCAGCAGCTGAGGTGTGTATTATGAGGTTCTGCAGCAGCTGAGGTGTGTATTATGATGGTCTACAGCAGCTGAGGTGTGTATTATGAGGTTCTGCAGCAGCTGAGGTGTGTATTATGATGTTCTGCAGCAGCTGAGGTGTGTATTATGATGTTCTGCAGCAGGTGAGGTGTGTATTATGAGGTTCTGCAGCAGCTGAGGTGTGTATTATGAGGTTCTGCAGCAGCTGAGGTGTGTATTATGAGGTTCTGCAGCAGCTGAGGTGTGTATTATGATGTTCTGCAGCAGCTGAGGTGTGTATTATGATGTTCTGCAGCAGCTGAGGTGTGTATTATGATGTTCTGCAGCAGCTGAGGTGTGTATTATGAGGTTCTGCAGCAGCTGAGGTGTGTATTATGAGGTTCTGCAGCAGCTGAGGTGTGCATTATGATGGTCTACAGCAGCTGAGGTGTGCATTATGAGGTTCTGCAGCAGCTGAGGTGTGCATTATGAGGTTCTGCAGCAGCTGAGGTGTGTATTATGATGTTCTGCAGCAGGTGAGGTGTGTATTATGAGGTTCTGCAGCAGCTGAGGTGTGTATTATGATGTTCTGCAGCAGGTGAGGTGTGTATTATGAGGTTCTGCAGCAGCTGAGGTGTGTATTATGATGTTCTGCAGCAGGTGAGGTGTGTATTATGAGGTTCTGCAGCAGCTGAGGTGTGTATTATGAGGTTCTGCAGCAGCTGAGGTGTGTATTATGATGTTCTGCAGCAGGTGAGGTGTGTATTATGAGGTTCTGCAGCAGCTGAGGTGTGTATTATGAGGGTCTGCAGCAGCTGAGGTGTGTATTATGATGTTCTGCAGCAGGTGAGGTGTGTATTATGAGGTTCTGCAGCAGCTGAGGTGTGTATTATGAGGTTCTGCAGCAGCTGAGGTGTGTATTATGATGGTCTACAGCAGCTGAGGTGTGTATTATGAGGTTCTGCAGCAGCTGAGGTGTGCATTATGAGGTTCTGCAGCAGCTGAGGTGTGTATTATGATGTTCTGCAGCAGGTGAGGTGTGTATTATGAGGTTCTGCAGCAGCTGAGGTGTGTATTATGAGGTTCTGCCAGCAGCTGAGGTGTGTATTATGATGTTTCTGCAGCAGCTGAGGTGTGTATTATGATGTTCTGCAGCAGCTGAGGTGTGTATTATGATGGTCTACAGCAGCTGAGGTGTGTATTATGAGGTTCTGCAGCAGCTGAGGTGTGCATTATGAGGTTCTGCAGCAGCTGAGGTGTGTATTATGAGGTTCTGCAGCAGCTGAGGTGTGTATTATGATGGTCTACAGCAGCTGAGGTGTGTATTATGAGGTTCTGCAGCAGCTGAGGTGTGCATTATGAGGTTCTGCAGCAGCTGAGGTGTGTATTATGATGTTCTGCAGCAGGTGAGGTGTGTATTATGAGGTTCTGCAGCAGCTGAGGTGTGTATTATGAGGTTCTGCAGCAGCTGAGGTGTGTATTATGATGTTCTGCAGCAGCTGAGGTGTGTATTATGAGGTTCTGCAGCAGCTGAGGTGTGTATTATGAGGTTCTGCAGCAGCTGAGGTGTGTATTATGAGGTTCTACAGCAGCTGAGGTGTGTATTATGAGGTTCTGCAGCAGCTGAGGTGTGTATTATGAGGTTCTGCAGCAGCTGAGGTGTGTATTATGATGGTCTACAGCAGCTGAGGTGTGCATTATGAGGTTCTGCAGCAGCTGAGGTGTGTATTATGAGGTTCTGCAGCAGCTGAGGTGTGTAAAGCCCCCTCATTCCCTCCCTAATCTCCATCTACACAATGCAGCTGCTGAAGAACTTTAGAACTTTTTTTTTGTTTTTTTTAGAGAGGGAACACTGACTGTCAGTTAATCAGCGCTCGGGACGGGAGACAAAACCTCCTGCAAAATGAATCTGTGACAGACTGGTCTGGCAGGAAGAGATAAGCGGCACCTTGACAGTGCTGTTCATCTCTGTACAATCATCAGCTACTGACGTCAGAACAAGACGTTTACATCAATATTACTAATAGGATATTTCCACTGATATTGCCAGAAGGAGGAGGAAAACCCCCAACATCACCCAGGGTCAGCTTCCTACAACATATCACACCACCCGGCACTACACCTACATGTCAGCATCTTCATCCCTCCTGTTGGTTTCTGCAGAGAACGAGGTTCCCAGGTTCAGGTCTTCATCATCTCCAAGTCTATAGGAGGAAACAGAATGATTTAGGTCAGACGGGCCCCGGCTCCAGACACACAGCGTTACACATCATACAGATCTGTACCTGTCCGTGCCCCGGTCCTTCAGCTTCTTCATATCCACCATCCCTCCAGTTTTGATCTTGAAAGGATCATCCTATGAGGAGACAACAGTCAGAAACACAAACCTCCCCGCTGACGTATTACCAGTCACTATCCAGAGATGAGCGGCGATACGGAGGCGCCGCTTATCACTTCATGCAGTAGTAATGTACTCAGCCTCTTAGTGACTTGTAATATTCTTATAATGTACGGCCGGGGGCATTATTCTGTATATAATTTCCTTTCTGCCTCCCCCATTCTACCCATGGTGCCCCATAGTGACATGGATAAATTCTGGGGGAAACACTTGTTATTTAGAGGGGTTGTCCAAGATTATGATGATTATTGATGATCGTTGGGGGTCCGACTCCTGGCACCCTCGATGATCAGCTTTTAGAAGAGGCTAGGCGCTCCAGTGAGAGTTGCACCCTCTTCCTAGGCCAGTGACATCACACTGATCACATGACCTAGGAGCAGCTCAGTCCCATACAAGTGAATGAGCCTGGGCTGCAATACCAGGCCCAGCCACTATACAATGTATGGCGCTGTGCTTGGAATGCTCAATAGAGCGAGCCAGCCTCTTCAAACAACATTGTCAGGGGTTCCCTGTGTCAGACCCCCACCGATCAGATATCCTGAGAATAGGTCATCAGTATTAAACAACTCCTTTAATACGTCCGTGTCACACAGAATGAATAGTAAACTGAAATCCTTGTCTTCTTGGTGGCAGACCACGTGACTGGAATGGGCCTTGGGTGAGAGGTGACCCAACACTGAACTCCATTCTCTGTTCTCAACTTAAATCCAGAGCATGTTCCTACAGCCACCACCAGGGGGAGCTCAGTGCATAGAGATTTGAATAGATTCCATGAATCTCAATGGCAGCTGTATAAATTCACATGCACTCTGCTCCCCCTAGTGGTGGCTGCAGGTAGCCAGTTTTATCATGTACTAGATCAGTGATGGCTAACCTCTGGCACACCAGCTGTGGTGAAAGTACGACTACCAGCATGCTCCGTCAATTTCTATGGAGTTCTGGGAACAGCCAAGCAAGTGTGCATGCTGGGAGTTGTAGTTTTACCACAGCTGGAGTGCCGGAGGTTAGCTATCACAGTACTAGATGAAGGGAAGAATGGAGGAGATTTATCAATGATTATGCCTGTTATCTGGCTAAAGAAATGAACCCTAAGGGTATTTACACACAATTAAAATCTGTTGCAGAAAACGTCTATTTTCCGCTGTAAAATCCGCATTTAAAACGCCAACAGCTTTCCACTGACTTCAATGGAAATACGCCACCATGTGTACATATATAATCATATATTGTGCCTGTGAATAAACCAGTGATATGTCTTAGCTTTCTAAGAGTAGAAAACCTCTCAATATGGCAAGGCTATAGTAAGTGGTGTATATCAGGGATGCTCAACCTGCGGCCCTCCAGCTGTTGGAAAACTACAACTCCCAGCATGCCTGGACAGCTTACAGCTATCTTCCTGTAGCAGAGCATGGTGGGAGTTGTAGTTTTACAGCAGCTGGAGGGCCGAAGGTTGAGCATCCCTGGTGTATATGATATGTACATGATGTCTAGCCCTGCCAATCAAGGAGAGTGTGCAGAGTACAGGGATGTTACAAAGCAGCGCTCCAAGGATTCAGCCCCGCCCCCTGGTGCTCCAACATGCTCATTTGCATATGTATAAAACACATATATCTCTGCAGCTGTTTAGCATACAGACAAAAGAAAGGTATCATTTTAATCAGCATGATGAGCCCTACCAGGCAGTATGCCTGCTTTAATAGGGTTGATAATGCTGACAGAAGCTCAACATGTACTTACCACCAGCACTGCTTCTTCCGCCAATTTCTCTCCAACCAATAGAGCGACAGCGCTGCAGATAAATCCCAGAGAGGTAAAAGTCATTTTATGAGTAAATCTATGACTGCAGAAAAAAAGTTTAACACTTCGGTGACGTCATGTATCCAATGTCTTGATAATCTGGTACAATGTATCAGCGCAGTTAAATTACATTACTCTGGAGTCCAAGCTTCTTATCTCACACAGGACTGGATACAACTGTAGCAAGGTCTCAGCTGTGAGAAGCATTAGATCAAGATGATGTAAAGGAGAACGTTTCCATTCACTGACAGGAAAAATACATCATGTATAGATAGGAATATTAGTTCTGTCCTAGATGAGGGGAGAGTGCACCAAATTCTCTCTCTTACCTGACACCATTGGGGCGCTTTCGTAGACTCTGCACTTCCTTGGCTTTTTCAAGTTTCATTCTGCAAGTACACAAGACATTAAATATATATACAGTACAGACCAAAAGTTTGGGCACACCTTCTCATTCAAAGAGTTTTCTGTATTTTCATGACTATGAACACCGAAGGCATCAAAACTATGAATTAACACACATAAAAGTGTGAAACAACTGAAAATATGTCTTATATTCTAGGTAAGTAGCCACCTTTTGCTTTGATTACTGCTTTGCACACTCTTGGCATTCTCTTGATGAGCTTCAAGAGGTAGTTACCTGAAATGGTATTCCAACAGTCTTGAAGGAGTTCCCAGAGATGCTTAGCACTTGTTGGCCCTTTTGCCTTCACTCTGCGGTCCAGCTCACCCCAAACCATCTCGATTGGGTTCAGGTCTGGTGACTGTGGAGGCCAGGTCATCTGGTGTAGCACCCCATCACTCTCCTTCTTGGTAAAATAGCCCTTACACAGCCTGAAGGTGTGTTTGGGGTCATTGTCCTGTTGATAAATAAATGATGGTCCAACTAAAGGCAAACCGGATGGAATAGCATGCCGCTGCAAGATGCTGTGGTAGCCATGCTGGTTCAGTATAAATCCCCAACAATGTCACCAGCAAAGCCCCCCCACACCATCACACCCCCTCCTCCATGCTTCACGGTGGGAACCAGGCATGTAGAGTCCATCCGTTCACCTTTTCTGCGTCGCACAAAGACACAATGGTTGGAACCAAAGATCTCAAATTTGGACTCATCAGACCAAAGCACAGATTTCCACTGGTCTAATGTCCATTCCTTGTGTTCTTTAGCCCAAACAAGTCTCTTCTGCTTGTTGCCTGTCCTTAGCAGTGGTTTCCACCATGAAGGCCTGCTGCACACAGTCTCCTCTTAACAGTTGTTGTAGAGAAGTGTCTGCTGCTAGAACTCTGTGTGGCATTGACCTGGTCTCTAATCTGAGCTGCTGTTAACCTGCGATTTCTGAGATTGGTGACTCGGATGAACTTATCCTCCGCAGCAGAGGTGACTCTTGGTCTTCCTTTCCTGGGGCGGTCCTCATGTCAGCCAGTTTCTTTGTAGCGCTTGATGGTTTTTGCGACTGCACTTGGGGACACTTTCAAAGTTTTCCCAATTTTTCGGACTGACTGACCTTCATTTCTTAAAGTAATGATGGCCACTCGTTTTTCTTTACTTAGCTGCTTTTTTCTTGCCATAATACAAATTCTAACAGTCTATTCAGTAGGACTATCAGCTGTGTATCCACCTGACTTCTGCCCAACACAACTCATGGTCCCAACCCCATTTATAAGGCAAGAAATCCCACTTATTAAACCTGACAGGGCACACCTGTGAAGTGAAAACCATTTCAGGTGACTACCTCTTGAAGCTCATCAAGAGAATGCTAAGAGTGTGCAAAGCAGTAATCAAAGCAAAAGGTGGCTACTTTGAAGAACCTAGAATATAAGACATATTTTCAGCTGTTTCACACTTTTTTGTTAAGTATATAATTCCACATGTGTTAATTCATAGTTTTGATGCCTTCAGTGTGAATCTACAATTATCATAGTCATGAAAATACAGAAAACTCTTTGAATGAGAAGGTGTGTCCAAACTTTTGGTCTGTACTGTATACACACACACATACGGAGATATAGGGTCCTGTTTGATGATAAGACCACCTGTCCTGTGTGATATCTGAGAATGGAAGTCCTGTGTCCCTCGGAGAGGAGAGATTCCTGAGGAGTCCGGTGGTCGAGCATGCTCCCTGCCGCTTCATTCAATGTATAGAGGGCTGACAGCCCCATAGACACTGAATTGAGAGTGGAGACCCCTGTCCTAGTGATAGGTGGGAGTCCCAGCATCCTGACAGATGTCCATCATGGGAAATCCCTTTTAAAGGGGTCCTCTCATGAATACAACCCGTTTGAATGGAAGTAGGCACAGAGGTCGCAATGGCCACTGGAGGAAGCCCTTTCTGGCCGGACGTTTCCATGCAGAGGTCACTGCACTGGCATACAAGTAACGTATGGACAGGATGGGGCTGCAGAGCTTTACCCACCATTATGGGGCGACTCTCTGTCCTGTCCCCTCCCCCATATCGTCTATATTGACAAGGACTACTTTCATTAGACAGGCCTTTTAAAGGGGTTGTTGACCTTCTGGGGGTTCTTTCAGCAGACCTCCGCCTCGTGGACTGACCTGTGGAGAAAAGAATACTTATCTGCTCCCCACCGCAGGGTCTCATCTTCTTCACTCTGCTGCAACGATCAGTTCCCCCACTGCTACAGCCAATGACTGGAAGCAGCGGTAACCTTGCCTCCTTGTGTCATTTCTATAGAGGCAGGTCATGGATGCGGCTGTGTCTCCACCCAAGTGTGGCGGTTGGGGAGAGAAGGAGCTGAAACCATGCAGTGGGGAGCAGGTAAATATGCCCCCCACAAGCATGGCCACAAGAGAGGAGGGGGGCCAGGTGAACGGCCCTGGAAGATGAACAATCCCTTTAAATATGGCGTCAAAAGGAATGTCTTTGTGATGTCATGTGATATATCATGTGACCACATTGGGCAGGCTCACATGTACACAGCTCTCCTGGTGATTTGTGCAAACCCTGCCGTCATGTGACCGTTAACGGATGACCTCACATGGAGGAGCATCTTCCTCTGACTAGGGGAGATATATAGCCCCTGCAGTTGACCATAGCAACCATAGTTTGCAAAAGAGCTGGCATCTTCCTAGTTACTATGGCCAACTGACCTCCTCCTCCTCCAATTATATACATGGATGCTTTAGTTGATGCCCCCCCTCCTCTTTAAGGATCTCCTCTCACTGACCTAACCTCGCTGGTCACCTCTTCATCTTCCTCCTCTTCTTCGGAGCTGGAGGCTTTGCGTCTGCGGAAGTTTTTCCCGGCTGGCATTTTACTTTCCACACTGATCCTCAGGTCTGCATGTAAACAGAACTAAAGCACGGCTCCACTTCCGGCGCGGGGTGATGACGTAAGCACGCCCTTCTGAGGCCTTCAGGCTCCGCCCCGGCTCTGGCAGTGAGGGGGCGGAGCTAGAAATCAGCCGTCAACAGCTGCAGAAAGATGGGGGCCCGTATACTGACTGCAGTGCCATAGACCATTGGAGAGGTAAGTGTCCTCTAGAGCGAACACAGGCAGGTGGGTGCCCGCAGGATGTATACACAGGGACATGACAGACATGTATGAGTATGTATATAATATATGCATAACCCACTCTTATAGGGATACTGGTAATGGACATGTTGTAGATGTCAGTCAGCATTATCTGTCAGTATCTCCTATCAGTTCCCTGGAAAGCTGGGTGACAACTAATGGCTGCCATTAGATCTCCCACAGGTGATGGCACCCGGCTTTTCTAGAGTTCTGAATGACAATGATTCAGCAATGTGTCCACCGCTCCTGGATAACTTGGAAGATTTGGTTTTCAGGGCTCTGGAAAAGCTGGGTGACAACCTTTGTGGGTGCTGTAATGGACGCCACAGACCGGTCTGTAGACTTTTTTTTCAATGTATTCTTCCTGTACAGTCTAGCAGCTGCTTTGCTTCATGGCCCCCATGACAACTCCTTCCATTCTGTGCTCTGTTGGAGTGGGACATTCATCAAGATTTCTGAAAGGTCCAATGTCAGTATGCTGTAATGCTGTTATGGCCACCACGTGGGTTGTCACCTGACATCAGTCTGTAGACTTTTTTTCAATGTTTCCTTCCTGTACAGTCTTGCAGCTGCTTTGCTTCAGGGCCCCCATGACAACTCCTGTTGGAGAGGGACATTCATCCAGATTTTTCTGAAGTCCAATGTCATTACTCTGTAATGCTCTTATGGCTGCCAAGTGGATTGTCACTCCACATCAGACTGTAGACTTTTTTCAATGTTTACTTCCTGTACACTGATTGACATTACAGTCTTGCATGGGCCCCCATGACAACTCCTCCTGTTGGAGAAGGACATTCATCAAGATTTCTCAGAGGTCCAATATCATTACTCTGTAATGCCGTAATGGGCGCCACATCAGTCTGTAGACTTTTTTCAATGTCTACAGATTGACAGTATAGTCTTGTATGGGCCCCCATGACAACGCCTCCTGTCCTGTGGTCCATAAGATAAGCTTAGTTGGAGGGAGATTTCCCTGCAGTCCAATGTCCTTACACTTTGGACATTGAATGCAAAACTGTAAAAGGACCATCTAAATGTCATGTTTGGAGGAATGATGTCATAATGAGATCTGTCATCCTTTGGCCTGCTTGTTGACGGTTTCCACTTAGCAGAGTAAACACAAACTGAAGATATGTGAAAGCAGCAAAATTTACAATGAAGTGAGATTTCACATTCGCTGACTCTATAGCCCTGTGGCTCTCCAGCTGTTGTACAACTACAACTCCCAGCATACCCTGCTAGCGCATGCTGGTAGTTGTAGGTTTGCAACAACTACAGAAACACTGGTTGGATATAATTCATGTAGTTATTCCCGAACCCCTCCGTACATGTGCATGCATGTGTGTGTTCCCATTAGAAATTGTGGAATAACCCTCCTGAGAACAAAAAGGATTGAGCATGTTGAAAACCATCAGCCCCATCCTTATCTCCCCTAATATCGGCCATCAGGGAGAGGGTAAAAATCTAAGCTTGGACAGTTCCATATCCAGGTCTTCAGCCTCTGGATGTCAGCTAGAACGTTTCCATTCATTGACAGCAAACGGAGATCTTGACAGTGGCCATAAATGACACAAAGTATATGGGAAAGTTGATAAGTTTATTACTATTCAATGATTTACAGAAAGCGGAGAATCCTTTGACTCGTCTTGAGGATTGGCCTCCTCCTTCCAGCAGGGTCTATGAGGTCGGGAGGTGAAGCCGTAGATTATACCCTGCATTTATAATGAGGTTCAGCAGTGACTCAGCAGGTTCTGAGGCTGCATGTTAAAGAGACAGCACCTTCAGAAAGTCTTCTTCTGTTGCTCCTTGTGCTAAAAAAAAAAATAAAAATCAAGTTTCCCCCCCATCAATCTACCCTCAATACCCCAAAATGAGAAAGTGAAAACAGAAATTTATTAAAAAGGAAAAACTAAAGTATTCAGCCCTTTCTCTATGACACTTGACATTTCGCTCCAGAGCCTCCCATTTCTCCTGATCATCTTTGAGATGGTTCTACACCTTGATTGGAGTCACCTGTAGTAAATTTAGTGGATTGGAGATGATTTGGAAAGACCCAGCCCTGCCTATATAAGATCTCACAGCTGACAATGCATATCAGAGCAAGAACCAACCCATATGGAGCAAAGAACTGCCTGTAGAGCTCAGAGACAGGATTGTGTGGAGATCTAGAAAAAGGGATAAAAATTCTGCTGCACTGAAAGTTCCCAGGAGCACAGTGGCCTCCATAATTCTTACATGGAAGAAGTTTAGAACAATCAGAACTCTTCCTAGAGCTGGACGCCCCACCAAAGTAATCAGGAGAGAAGGGCCTTGGTTAGAGAAGTGAGCTCCAAAATCCTGCGTGCGGATGGGAGAACCTTCCAGAAGGTTAACCATCACTGCAGCCTCCACCAATCTGGGCTTTATGGTTGAGTGGCCAGAAAAAATCCTCTCATCAGAAAGCCGCATGGAGATTGCAAAATAAGCACCTGAAGGACTCTCAGACTATGAGAAACAAGATTTCCTGGTCTGAGGAAACCAAGATTGAACCTTTTGGCCTCAATTCTAAGCAACGTGTCTGGGAGGAACCAGACACTGCTCATTGCCTGCATAATACCATCCCTACATTGAAGCATCGTGGCGGCAGCATCGTGCTGGGGGGGACAGGGAGACTGGTCAGGGTTGAGGGAAAGCTGAATGGAGCAAAGTACAGAGATATTCTTAATAAGAAGCTAACCTAAAGTGCTCTGGGCCTCAGATGGAGATGAAGGTTTATCTTCCATCAAGACAAGGAACCCAAACACACAGCCAAGACAAGAAACAAGATTCCCTGGTGTGATGAAACCAAGATTGAACTTTTTGGCCTCAATTCTAAGCGCCGTGTCTGGGAGGAACCAGGCCCTGCTCAGCACCTGCCCAATGTCATCCCTACAGTGAAGCATGGTGGTGGCAGCATCGTGCTGGGGGACGGGGAGACTGGTCAGGGTGGAGGGAAAGCTGAATGGAACAAAGTACAGAGATATTCTTAACGAGAACCTGATCTAAAGTGCCCTGGACCTCAGACTGAGGTGAAGGTGTCACAAGTGGGCTTGCGTCTGGTATCAGACGTTCTACGCGGCTTTCAAAAGTGACATAATTTGACATGTTTTCCCCTTGGTTTGTTTTCTGGTTACCACACCCCTTCCCCTCAGCTGTTGTAGGTGTGGTAATTTTCTCTCCTCTATTTATTCCTTCATTTCCCAGTATTCACTGCGGTTTATACTTTCTGCCTACTTTGTAGTGTGTGGTGTGGATCTCGGCTGAGATCCGGTTGCTGCGATATCTGCTTTAAGATAAGTGACATTTTCCCTTTTGTGGTTTAGCTTCTGGAGTCTCCTGTTCGTCCTTACTCTTGGAGGAACGGGTTGACTCTTTCCTGTGTCACTAGCTGCAGGGTTCTTTAGGGTGAATTGATTATTATGTTCCTGTGTATGAACTCTCCTACCACTAAGGCTTGTTCTTTTTTTTTTTTTTAATATAATTTTTATTGAGACACATTGCGGCATAATGGTACAAGCATTTTGTAATAAAAAGAAATTACAATTATGGTCTCATAGTTTTACATTTTTTTTAAACAAAAACAAAAAATAAATACAAGAACAATTGTGCAGGTATATACATCTTATTGGCAAAATCGATATGTGAGCCTTCTCACGGTCAAGTAAATAAACAGAAATTCTAGGAGGGAGACCAAAGGTCTCAGCGTAAATCCTCCTCCGTCCCCTGGGTGCCACGGTATAGCTAATTCCTCATGGGAAAGATAAATTATTATATGATATCCAATGTGTCCACAATTTCTCAAAGTTTCGGTGTTGATTGTTTTTAAGAGCCATTACTCTCTCATATAGACAAGTTCTATTGACCCTGGAAGTAATGTCGGTTAACTCAAGAATATTTGAGGTTTTCCAGTGTTGTGCTACAACTAAGGCTTGTTCATGCTGGTAGTCAGTCAGGGCCTAGTTTCAGGGTTTCCTGCAGGAGGTGACCGTTTCCCTGGTTTTGGTCTTTTCCCTTCCCTCGTACGCTTGGTGTGGCAATTCCCTCCACACCAGAGCGTGACAGAAGGTTCATCTTCCATCAAGACAATGAACCTAAGCACACAGCCAATGCAACACAGGGGTGGCTGAGGAACAATTCTATGAATGTCCTTGAGTGGCCCAACCAGAGACCTCCCAGTGGAACATCTTTGGAGAGACCTGAAAATGTCTGTCCACTGACGGCCCCTATCAACCTGACAGAGCTTGAGAGGATCTACAGAGAAGAATGGCAGAAAATACCCCAAATCCAGGTGTACAAACCTTGTGACATCATCCCGAGAAGACTGGAGGCTGGAATCACTGCCAAAAATGAGTCAAGGGTCTGAATACTTATGTCCTGAGTACAGGAGCTGAAGACTTATGTCACTGTAGGACTTTAGTTTTTTCTTTTTAATATCCTGTTCTCCCTTTCTCATTATAGGGAATTAAGTGCAGAATGATGGGGGAAGGGGGTATGGGTCTGGGAATTTAACAAAATAGGAAAAAAGTTAAAGGGCCTGAAGACTTTCTGAAGGCACTGCAGATATAAACCCTAGTGGCATCCATAATGCCCTTAAAAGTTGTCATGGGACGATTCATAGCTCTGAAAGCAACGGCGAAAGAACAAGAACAGTCTTTAAGAAATTAACCTGGTTCTTCCACTTAGGAGATGCATTGCAGAAAGTTACCTAACATGACTTAAAGAACATCAGTCAGCAGGGTCAACCCTGTTAAACCAGGACGACATCCTGGGAGTGTTGATCCTGCTGATGACAGTGACACCTGTCTTGTGAAAATTGGTTGCCAAAAAAAAAGACTTTTATATTTTTTAATCCAAATGAAGGCTTCAGTGCACTGAGGGGTGTGGCCAGCACTCGATAGGCCCTGCCCATTGGTGCAATTAAGACCTAATTTGCATAATGATTAAAAATCTTTTTTTTAATTAGGAACTGCCCATCTGATTTTCACGCGACGGGTATCATTATAATTAGCAAGATCCACCCTACCAAGCAGTATGTCTGGTTTATAGGGTTGATCCCAGGACTGCCAACTCCAACTCCATAAATGGCCAATAATTAGTAAGACATTTCCTGTAGTAAAATGGTTGTTGATGATGAGTTATCAGGCTGCTTAGAGAGAAGGTAAGTCAGAATGGAAAACACTGCTATGCACTTATAAAGGATAGATTTCTTCAAATTAATAACTGTTTATAGTATAAGGACAGGAGAGAACATAGGAGAGGTGAGAACTGATTATCTATCATCACTAGAAAACCCTGCTTATCACTGATTATAGTATAAGGACAGGAGAGAACATAGGAGAGGTGAGAACTGATTATCTATCATCACTAGAACATCCTGCTTATCACTGTATATAGTATAAGGACAGGAGAGGTGAGAACTGATTATCACAACTAGACCACCTTACTTATCACTGTGTATAGTATAAGAACAGGAGAAAACACAGGATAGGTCAGAACTCAATATCTATCACCTCTAGAACACCATGCTTAGCACTGCTTATAGTATAGGGGACAGGAGATGTGAGAACTGATTATCACCAGTAGAACACGATGCTTATGGTTTATAGTATAAGGGACAAGAGAGAACACATTAGAGGTGAGAACTGATTATCTATCATCACTAGAACATCCTGCTTATCACTGTATATAGTATAAGGGCAGGAGAGGTGAGGACTGATTATCTATCATCACTAGAACATCCTGCTTATCACTGTATATAGTATAAGGACAGGAGAGGTGAGGACTGATTATCATCACTAGAACACCCTGCTTATCACTGTTTATAGTATAAGGGATAGGACAGTATAAGAACAGGAGAAAACACAGGATAGGTCAGAACTCATTATCTATCACCTCTAGAACACCATGCTTAGCACTGCTTATAGTATAGGGGAAAGGAGATGTGAGAACTGATTATCACCAGTAGAACACAATGCTTATCACTGATTATAGTATAAGGGACAGGAGAGGAGAGAACTGATTATCTATCACCACTAGAACACCCTGCTTATCACTGTTTATAGTATAAGGGACAGGAGAGATGAGAACTGATTATCAACACTAAAACATCCTACTTATCACTGTGTATAGTATAAGGACAGGAGAGAACACAGGGGAGGTGAGAACTGATTATCTTTAATCACTAGAACACCCTGCTTATCACAGTTTATAGTATACGGACAGGAGAGGTAAGAACTGATTATCTATCATCACTAGAACATCCTGCTTATCACTGTTTATAGTATAAGAACAGGAGAGAACACATTAGAGGTGAGAACTGATTCTCTATCATCACTAGAACACCCTGCGTATCACGGTTTATAGTGTAAGGACAGGAGAGAAGACAGGAGAGGTGAGAACTGATTATTTATCATCACTAGAACATCCTGCGTATCACTGTTTATAATGTAAGGGACAGGAGAGCTGAGAACTGAATATCTATCATCACTAGAACATCCTGCTTATCACTGTTTATAATGTAAGGGACAGGAGAGCTGAGAACTGAATATCTATCACCACTAGAACATCCTGCTTATCACTGTGTATAGTATAAGGACAGGAGAGAACACAGGAGAAGTGAGAACTGATTATCTATCACCACTAGAACACCCTGCTTATCACTGTTTATAGTATAAGGGATAGGACAGATGAGAACTGAATATCTATCACCACTAGAACTCCCTGCTTATCACTGTGTATAGTATAAGGACAGGAGAGAACACAGGAGAGGTGATAACTGATTATCTATCATCACTAGAACACACTGCTTATCACTGTGTATAGTATAAGGACAGGAGAGAACACAGGAGAGATGAGAACTGATTATCTATCACCACTAGAACACACTGCTTATCACTGTTTATAGTATAAACACTGTTTGTAATGGGTTTTCATTAAACACTTTGTACCATACAGCCTCTTTGTACTGCGATACATAGCAGGCTGCAGAAAACCATTCACAGTGAAATCCCTCAGAGTTTGTGTGATGTCTCTTTCTCCTGCCTCGCTCTTTTCTTCTGAAGAATCTTCTGAGCTGATGTATGACCAAGTCCTTGTTGTCTCTCTCTAGACCGTCCACTCTATCTCTGCCCATCAAGGGTTGGTGGTGAGGACACTTAGAGACGCTTGAGGTTTCCCTCTTTTCTGCACTGTGGTCCTTCAGAAACACTATGAGCGAAATAGAGGACTTCTGTCCTCACCTGGACTCAATTGGAGAAGTCACAAAGGAGGAGCTGATCTTAAAGTCCAAGGTGAGATACTTAGCACGCGCTGTGCCTGGTACCAGCTGTAACATTGGATGTAATAGGGGCAAAATAGGGTAGGGTGACTACCACAGCACAAATAGGAGTGGACACCCATGGGTGCTGGTATCCTATAGTTCTTTATCTCCTCACTTCTTTTATTTTTCCCATAGGGAACATGTGAGTCTTGTGGAGCCGGCGGACCCAACCTGTGGGCCTGTCTGCAGGTAAGTGGCCCATAACTAAGCAGCACCCCGGGGTGGAGGACATTGCACTGTTATTGTGACTGACCGCAGCTTTCTGCTTTCAGGATGGGTGCCAGTACGTGGGATGTGGCGAGTCCTATGCTGACCACAGTACCCTGCATGCCCAGGTGACCCGTTCACCCCATGTCTTGAATATGGCCAGGGTCCATATTTCTTAAATTAATTTGCCACCTCATGTTTGCATTTTCCAGGCTAAGAAGCACAATCTGACGGTGAACCTGACCACCTTCCGGGTCTGGTGTTACGCCTGTGAGAAGGAAGTTTTCTTGGACTCTCGGGTTCCTTCTCCTACTCACTCCCAGTCAACTTCTCCTAAGCTGAGCCATAGGGTGCGTCTTCATACCAGTGTAAGGGGTGGGGTATCAGGTCTACCTCTCATCATAAGGTAATGCCTCCTTTTTTGTCTCTCTAGGAAGTACCTGCTGCTGTCCACCCGTTAAAGTCGGTCCCCATCGCGGTGGCTGATGACGGAGAGTCCGAGAGTGATGATGATGACCTGAAGCCCAGAGGTTAGTGCATTATCCATATAGGAGACATGGTCACTTATGGTCTCTAGTAAGGATTAGCGAACTGGTTCTACCAGGTTGTGATTTGGTCCGAATTTCCTCAACAAGTTCGGTCTCGCACAAGACCTAACGAGAGAGAGATGCTTATGTAGCAAAGCTAGAAAAATAGCTAAGCCAGCGTCACATCTGTAAATAGTTCTTTTAAGGGCAAAAACCCTTTATCAGAGTAAAGCAGATGAGAATAGCTTTTCCTGTTGCAAGGCGTTAGGGGGAACCTCTGGGTGGGTACTATTTCTATTACGGAGACCAGTTGGTATACATGACTACTGTAGGCTAGACAATGCTCCTCTTGATTTCTGGGGAAAATATATGCAAATTATTATGTCTAACATCTGCTTGTATCAGCTAACTTGCATATCTTTTCCAGAAACTCAGAGGGGCATCGTCTGGCCTACAATACTACGCATATGTACTCTGCATACTAGAGGCTCTCCATAATGAGAAAGAGTATCGGTTTTTCTCTCTCACCAAATTTTTTTAACAAATTCAGCGAATTTAATAGAAACCAAATCTTTTCTGGTTCGCTCATCTCTAGTCTGTAGCTCAGTCCAATACATGGGCCTCAAGGAGCATTTACATGACTGGATCAGAGATTTTTACTTTTTGACCAGCAGAACAGTTGTATGGATCTAGATATTCTATTTGCTAAAACCATGAATTGAAAAACCGTGAAAGGGTTTTTTTCTGGGACTTAGATATCCTCAGGATAGGTCATCAATATCCGATCAGTGAGGGTCTCGACAATCCGCACCCCCACCGATCATCTCCATCCACTATATAGTCTGCGGTGCTGGTGTGCTGCAGCTCAGCCTCCATTCATTGCATACACTACCCCCAGCACGGCCACTACACACCTTCTGTATACCTTCAGCTGCATCCATTCTATATTTCTAGGGATGGTGGCTGCCCAAAACAGCTGATAGATGGCGGAGCCAGGAGTTGGACCCCCACTCATCTGATATTGATGACCTATCCTGAGGATAGGTCATTAGTATCCAAATCCTCGAAAAACCCCTTTAATTAGCTGATGATATCACATATCTGCTTTTAGATGAAAGACAACGGGGCAGATTTACAATTGAAAATGCGTCAGCTTTTTGGCGCATTTTGCACCAAAAACTGGCCTACGTGCTTTGCACCACATTTTTACACACTTTTTTATGTTTTCTACAACATGGCTTCACCAAAAGGGGCGTGGCCTTGCAAGTTAAAGATGTAATCTGTAGTAAATGTCATTTTCTTACCAGTGTCTGTATTTTTGACTTTATATCATCCTGAAGTTTCTTATCTGTGTCATGTGACTAGGAATCAGACCCACCAACTCACACAGAGACTTATGTGTGGACAGGAAGTCTAATTCTCTATGTATTCCTATGGGAGCCTCACTTTCAGTCTCATAGGAATGAATAGAGCAGTTACTGGCTTTCTGTCCTGGGTCAGTTGGAGGTCAGGGAGTTGGTCACATGACCCAGCTACAATAAGAAGAGAGGTTTTTACTCACAAATACAGTCTCTGATAAGAAAATGACATTCACTACAGATTATATCATGCACCTTTCTAACAGGTCAGAGAATAAAAATGTTTGGGGGAGTTCTTCTTTAAGGTGCAGGATCTAAATTTCACCCTGTGGTCCAAAGATACACCAAAACTTTGGCACATTTTTAGCGTAAAACTACGCCAACTTACAGGTGGTGTAAACTACGACTAGACAGTTTTTTGGTTCACAGACAAAATTCTACCATATGTCTCCCAGGACAGGGTTTGTCACCCAGCTTTCCTAGAATCATGAATTACAGATCTGCATAGTAACACGGAGATACATTTCCTTCCATGATGTGGCTGCATAGCTGGGCAGATATGCCGAGCAGCTGTCTAGGAGAGGTGATGGTGGCCATTGGACTCGTGGACTTTATGGTGGAGAAGCCCCTCACATTGATATTCAGTTTGTCTCTTTTGTCTCCAGGTCTCACAGGGATGAAGAACATCGGTAACTCCTGTTACATGAATGCGGCACTGCAGGCGCTTTCCAACTGGTAAGACTCTGTGGGTCGTGCATCTTCTCCACCGGTGGTGTGGTCTGTGGCCGTCGGCTGTAATCTGACTTGATGACATGGGTAGATGAACTGTATTGCCTCACTTCGATTCTGACTTTTTAACCCCTTAATTGCGGCATTCAGTGCTGTTCGTGACATCTAAGTGGTTCCCCTATCCAGCATCTTGATAGAGGTGTTTGGCATTGGCTTACTATCCCCTCTCTTTTGAGAACACACGCATGCTCAGCTGAACATGCATGTGTCCTCAAAAATCCCAAAAAGGGAGAGGGTAATAAGCTGGTGCCAGATCCCTTCTTTGCGTTGCAGGGGGCACTCATGGCATGACAGAGGGAGACACTCTAACCACTTAGATGGCACAAAAGGAATAGTGCCAGGTGACCGGTCACCTTTGTCCCCTATTCGATCAGAGTAGGTCACTTGAGCAGGAGTTAGTATGCCAGAGCTGCAGTTCCTGCTCTAACTGGGGACAGGAAGTTGCAGCCAGAGGCAGCCATCTTGTCGGGTGTCACCCACACATCCCCCTACCTCCACTCATCATTATTGGTTATATTCCTCCCACAGTTCCAGCCCTGTGTCTACTTAGATCAGGACCCAAGGAGGAGGCACTTCATCGCTGAGGTTGCAGGTCCCACATGACGGACCACGCTCACTGCTCTCATCTCTTCCCACTCACTAAGCGTAAACTGTGTAGGAAACATTCAACAATTAAGATGTGTTCCCTTTTTTTTGCAGCCCTCCACTGACGCAGTTCTTTTTAGAGTGCGGGGGTTTGGTGCGGACGGACAAGAAGCCAGCACTGTGCAAGAGCTATCAGAAACTCATTTCAGAACTGTGGCACAAGAAGCGGTAAGCGGCCATTAGACTTGATCAGATTTCAGGCAGGAGAGCTCAAGATGTCTTGTAATTTCAAGTCTATCTGGGGGGGGGGTCTTTAAAGAGGTTGCGCAACCAATACATATTGATGGCCCATCCTCAGGATAGGTCATCAATATCTGATTGGTGGGAGTCCGACTGCGGTGGGGGTCTGCAAAAAATAGACAGGACACGGGTGCAAAATATAGGACGTGTCCTATTCTTGTTCATTATGCAGGCAAGAATAGTCATTTCTAGTGAAGGTTAGGGGAAAATTGCGGCATGGACGGTATTCTGTATTTTGCGGATACGTGGTTTGCAGACATTAAAACGGATATGTTTGTGAGCCTGCGGCCTAACACAGCGCATCCGTTTTGCTTGAAATGGTCCCTAAATCCTCTACCATTTTCTTCTCAGGCCTAGTTACGTAGTGCCCTCAAGCCTTTCTCATGGAATCAAATTGGTTAACCCTTTATTTCGAGGATACGCCCAACAGGTGAGTTACACAGTATGATTTCTTGGGTCAGAATATTGATGGCCTAGCCTCGGGATAGGCCAACAATATCAAATCTGTGTGGGGTCAACTGTTGGTACATGCCCATCAGCTGTTTGAAGGGGTCTTGGTGCTCGTGCAAGCCCTTCAGCCTGTTCTGTGTTACATAGGGGATCTACCTGCACAGAAGCAGCGGCGCAGGGTATTGCAGCTCATCTCATTCAAGTGAATGGGTGAGAAAGCAGTAATATTCTGCATCACCCCTACGTAGACTGCGTGTAGGTAGACAGAATGACATGGCCATTGGAGAGGGTGAAGTACTTGACACAAGTGGGGCAGCGCCTTCAAACAGCTGATCAGAAAACCCCTTTAAACTCTCCTTATACAATGACCAGTTTCTGCTGCATAGCCATTCAGAACTTCAGAACTCTAGGAAAGCTGAATATCAGCTGCAATGGCAGACCTATAGGTTTTCACCCATATTTTACCTAAATTGAATGGTGACTTAAGAATTTGTTAAAACTGCACATTCACAGGATACCCAGGAATTCCTGCGCTGCCTTATGGACCAGCTACACGAAGAACTTAAGGAACCCGTAGCCTGTCATAACCAAGAACGTGAAGAAGAAGAGAAGGAGGAGCAGCGGGAGATGGAGCGCGGCACAACAGAGGATGACTTTCTGTCCTGCGATTCTGGAGGGGAGATGGGTGATGGGGAAGGTGGAGGAGGGGGGGTGGGCTCGTTGTCAGAGATGGAGCTGTTGATCAGGGAGGAAGCGGGGAGATCCATCTCTGAGAAGGAAAAGCTGAAAGAGAGAAGGTTGTCGTATTGTCACCGCAGGACCAGCTCCGAGCAGGCGGATGAGGATGCAGATGTGGACACGGCAATGATACCAGGTAACACATATGCAAACATACAAGCAATTTTACTTAGTCATGCGGTAATACATTTATATAGTAAGATTAATTAAACATAACCAAGATTTAATTATCTGTTCTCTTTAGTCACTGAATATTTTACTTTCTGAATCATGTATCTGCTTTAACGTGAATTCAAAAATACGAGAATAAATAGGCTTACACAGGCTAAGTGGTAAAAATATTTGTGTGATGAATAAGGTAAAACAGACAAATCACATGAAAAATAGTAATGGGGAATCTCCCATCAGTGTGCTACCCACGTAGCGCATGGCTGATGCCCCATGGTAATACAAGAGAGAGATAGTGACCTACAACATTCTACTTGGATGATGTTCTCAAAGGAGCTGAGTTCTTTGTCTTTATGCACAAAGGTTTATACCTCTCGGCCCTCCTCCTAAGGATGTCCAGGGTGGAGTATGCACGTCTTATGAGCTAACCACTCTGGAAGGTAGTCTGGTGGTCATCTGACACAGAACAATGATTTTGTGTATGTTAAAGGGAACCTGTCACCTCAAAACCACATCTAAAACTGCCAGCATTATCTTATAGTAGCCCCAAGTCTGTTCCTAATCATGTGTTTGATGTGGTAGTCTGAGGCTCAATAGGTTAAAAAAACGATCTTTGCTTGAAGCAACGAACTTGCTTCAAGTCATGGTAAGCAACGCCCCCTAACCGTCCCCTCTCATTTGATTGACAGGCTGCAGTGCATCTCGGATCGCCGAATTCTCGCACATGCGCGGTGTGCTCCTTGGTAAAGTGCTCTCCCATCTGCTCGCCGCTAAAAGAATGGCGAGCGTGCTCACTCGCAATGGCTGGCGCATGTGCAGTGCGCCGCTGAAAACTGGCAAGCAGCGGCAGCTGGAGGCATGCTTTACCAGACAAAAAGGAAAGACCCCTTTTGTTTAGGGATCATACAACAATTCTACATATTTAGGTAGTTTTCACAGGGTGATCTTTAATAGGAGTCATGTTAGTTGCCGCCCAACTTGCCATAATGAATGCAGCTTTGAAAATAAATGACTCCTTACATAGGCAGAGAACATGTTGTAGAAATCCTGTACTTGTATTGAAATCTGCCCCGATACTCAACAAATGTTCACCCTCTGGTATCATAAAATGACCCAATCTATTTGATCATCTGATGACCCCGATTGATTTTTTTTTTCTTCTTCGGCCTGCCCAGAGCCCGACAATGAAGCCTACATGCACTGCTCTTCTCGGTCCTGCAGTCCTCACCCTCCTGACTCGCACTCTAAACTCTCCAGCAGCGCCCCTCGCTCCAGCCCACTACGCACGGCACACTCCTATGTCTTAAAGAAGGGTAAGTGCAAATTAAAGGGGGTTCTCCGGGCTTTTAATATTGATGACCTATCTTCAGGATGGGTCATCAATATCAGATCGGTGGGGGCCCAACACCAGACACCACCGCCGATCAGCTGTATGAGGAGAAAGCGTGCGCAGTGTGCCATCTCCCATCGCTCTTCATGCTCGCTGCTATCTATGGGAAAGCAGCAGCGAGCAGGAAGGGAGGGCATGTGCAGATATGAGATAGATAGATAGATGTGAGATAGATAGATATTAGATAGATATGAGATAGATAGATAGATATGAGATAGATAGATAGATATGAGATAGATAGATAGATAGATATGAGATAGATAGATGTGAGATAGATAATGAGATAGATATAAAGATTACCACTTTTTTCACTTTTTAACTGGAGAGTGCTGCCTCTTTTTTCTTTTTGTATACTTGGACCTTGGTCTGGTCGGTTTGGCGTGCACGTCTGTTTTTTCCCCATCCAGTGCTGCCGGGATTTGTTTTTTGCTCTATCGATCTATCTCATATCTATCTATCTCATATCTATCTATCTCATATCTATCTATCTATCTATCTATTGATCTATCTATCTCATATCTATCTATCTATTGATCTATCTATCTCATATCTATCTATCTAATATCTATCTATCTATCTATCTATCTCATATCTATCTATCTAATATCTATCTATCTATCTATCTATCTATCTATCTATCTCATATCTATCTAAAAAAGAAAAAAGAGGCAGCACTCTCCAGTTAAAAAGTGAAAAAAGTGGTAATCTTTATTTACCCATGTGGGATTGCGACGTTTCGGCCCAGACTGAGCCTTTCTCAAGCAGTCATTGGCAATGTGAGTAAAATATTTATAGAAAAACTCAAGTGAACATAATAATTAATCAATCAACTTTACAATCAATCAATGAAAATACAATACAAGTATACAGTGAGTTTCAAACATGATGCATATTAAAAAATTCATAAAGTGCCATCATAAAGTGCCATCTTATTATTACATGATTAAAATGATCAAATCACGCTTAGTGAATAATAATTGTGATATAACCCTGGTAGGGTGTTTATGAATATTATGTAGACCTGGCATGATTAACTGACACTTGAGGTTTTTATATCACAATTATTATTCACTAAGCGTGATTTGATCATTTTAATCATGTAATAATAAGATGGCACTTTATGATGGCACTTTATGAATTTTTTAATATGCATCATGTTTGAAACTCACTGTATACTTGTATTGTATTTTCATTGATTGATTGTAAAGTTGATTGATTAATTATTATGTTCACTTGAGTTTTTGTATAAATGTTTTACTCACATTGCCAATGACTGCTTGAGAAAGACTCAGTCTGGGCCGAAACGTCGCAATCCCACATGGGTAAATAAAGATTACCACTTTTTTCACTTTTTAACTGGAGAGTGCTGCCTCTTTTTTTCTTTTTTAGATAGATAGATAGATAGATAGATAGATAGATAGATAGATAGATAAATAGATAAATATGAGATAGATAGATAGATAGATATTAGATAGATAGATAGATAGATAGATAGATAGATAGATAGATAAAAAATTGCAGAAAACGAGGCAGCACTCCAAATAGTGAACAAACGGTGGACACTTTATTCCGGATAGCAACGTTTCGGCTCTCTCTATGGAGCCTTTTTCAAGCCTTGAAAAAGGCTCCATAGAGAGAGCCGAAACGTTGCTATCCGGAATAAAGTGTCCACCGTTTGTTCACTATTTGGAGTGCTGCCTCGTTTTCTGCAATTTTTGATACTATCTGGCTGAAAATCCTGAAGCCTGGAGGGATTGCACCCACATTGGCTTGTGCTGCTGTTTCTTTTCTGTGACTTAGATAGATAGATAGATATGAGATAGATAGATATGAGATAGATAGATAGATAGATATGAGATAGATAGATAGATAGATAGATAGATAGATAGATAGATAGATAGATAGATATGAGATAGATAGATAGATAGATAGATAGATAGATAGATATGAGATAGATAGATAGATAGATAGATAGATAGATAAAACCGAAAGATGAGGCAGCACACCAGGCTTGTGAAAAAGGTAGTGGATCCTTTATTCCCGCTACGTTTCAGCCCTGCTCATTGGGGCCTTTGTCAAGCAAAGGCCCCAATGAGCAGGGCTGAAACGTAGCGGGAATAAAGGATCCACTACCTTTTTCACAAGCCTGGTGTGCTGCCTCATCTTTCGGTTTTGTGTATAGAAGACTCCTGGGCCTGGAGCCATTGAGGGATTGCACCTGCTTTCACCAACCTGTGCTGCTGTCTACTCTGTGTTTTGCTAGATAGATAGATAGATAGATAGATAGATAGATAGATAGATAGATAGATAGATAGATAGATAGATAGATATAAGGTAAAGTCCTCACAGCAGCACATATGGTACACAGCCCCAACTAAATTAAAGGGCTTTTCCAGGATGTCATCACTATGTGATCAGTAGGGGTCCGACACCCAGGACCCCCGCCTTTCAGCTGTTTAAAAAGGCATTGTTTTTTGCTGTAGTGTCGCAGCCTTCTCGCAGCTTATCCTAAGCCACGTGACGACACGTTCATCAGTCACGTGACCTAGAGGGAGCTCAGCCCAATAGAAGTGAATGGGGCTGAGCGCAATACCAAGCACAGCCACTATACAATGGACGGCGCTGTGCTGGGTGAGAGAAGACCACAACACTACTGTGAATGCTGCTGTCTTCTCTAACAACTGATTGGTGGGGGTCCTGGGCGTCGGACCCCCACTGATCAGATACTGATGACCCATCCTGAGGACAGGTCACCCCTTTAAGTGATACTTCTACAGAAATGGACTAACTGTAACTTGTTATGGCTTTCAGGGCTTAGGAGGAGCTATAGCATCTCATCACGCACCCTACTGCCTTCACTGTTAGGCCTCGTGCACGCGACCGCATGTATTTGTGCAGATCCGCAAAATACAGAAGCGGTGTCCGTGTTGCATTCACGTTTTTTGTGGCCCAGTTGACCTCAGTGGGTCCGTGGTCTGTATTTTGTGGCCAAGTATAGGACATGTTCTATCCTTTTTCGGAACAGACATCCGGATGCAGAAATCACGGGTCATCCACATGTCTGTTCCGCAAAAAGATAGAATATGTCTGCAAAACGGTCACTGGGGCTTCAGAAAAAAAGTGGCCGGCAAATGGACCGCCTCCGTATTTTTCGGATCCGCGATTTGTGGACCGCAGAATGGATACGGTAGTGTGCATGAGGCCTTAGGTGTCCACGTGCCATATTTGAGGAGGACACCCTGATATTGTGACTCCTGCTTGTAGAAGATGGTACAGAGAAGCACCCATCGTGACCAGATCGGTCAATTTCACTTTTCTTACAGCGCAAGTCGGGAGCGGAGGGAAACGGCGGTCAGAAGTCAGATATCGCAGCGTCATTTCTGATATCTTCGACGGGTCCATTCTGAGCCTGGTCCAGTGCCTGACATGTGACAGGGTATGTCTGTGGCCCATTGCATGTAAAACACCCTAGAACCATATGATACATCTCTGGAATTTAAAGGAACACTCCGGGGAAAGTCCATACAGTGTGTTATGGCCTAAGGGGGAGGAGCATGACAAGGATTCAAAGAACACCTGTGTCATGCTCCACCCCCTCAGTCCCTGCACTAGAAATTCCATATTGTCTGGAGTGTTCCTTTAAAGAGGAACTCCCGCAAAAATCTTTATTCCATGTCCTGCTAGAAATGTACATGATGTAATCTGTAGTGAATGTCATTTTCTTATAGACTTATGTGTGGACAGGAAGTCTAATTCTCTATGTATTCCTATGGGAGCCTCACTTTCAATCTCATAGGAATGAATAGAGCAGTAACTGGCTTCCTGTCCTGGGTCAGTTGGAGGTCAGGGAGTTGGTCACATGACCCAGCTACAATAAGAAGAGAGGTTTTTACTCACAGAAACAGTCACTGATAAGAAAATGACAATCACTACAGATTATATCATGCACCTTTCTAACAGGTCAGAGAAGAAAATTTTTTGCGGGAGTTCTTTAATTTTCTATCTTCTCCTAGTTCCTTATTTTGAGGCTGTTCCTTTGACATGTCGTCCTGTGTCCACTCAGGTGTCCACCACCATCGAGACCTTTCAGGACTTGTCGCTTCCCATCCCAGGAAAGGAGGACCTGGCGAAGCTTCACTCGACCATCCATCAAAGTGCTGTGGTCAAACCTGGCGCCTGTGGAGAAAACTATGGCACCCAGGGGTGGCTGGCCTTTCTCATGGAATACATCCGCAGGTATCTGCTCCAGTCCTCCGTGAGAGGGTTTATCAGCAGGATCAACCCCCTTAAAGCACTGTATGGTAGGGTTGATCCTGCTGATTACTACACTATTTTTGTCGCCCAAATCCGAAATACCATTTCAGAGATATCTTACTATTAATGAATATGGTAATTAGGACTTCAGTGCACCGAGAGGCCGCGCATGTGCCTCAGCTTCAGTAATCGGCGCATGCGCAGTACATCTCCATCTCCATTAGACGTCATTCTTATATTCTTCATATATCTGTTCCCCCCCAGGTTTGTGGTCTCCTGCATCCCAACCTGGTTCTGGGGCCCCATGGTCACCCTGGAGGACTGTCTTGCTGCTTTCTTTGCTGCTGATGAGCTAAAAGGTAAGGAAGGCAGCGTGATTAGGTGGGGGGATGGATGGACCACGTTAATGTGACGCAGCACGTCTGCCACGACTGGATCCACGTTACACATCCTCACCACTGTCTGTATACAGCTGTACACCCAGCATACACTGTGTGATCTGATCCACTGCTAACCCAACAAGACCATGTTCTAAATGTCCCTTTATCCCTGATAGGTGATAACATGTATAGCTGTGAGCGCTGTAAAAAGTAAGATCTATCTATCTATCTATCTATCTATCTATCTATCTATCTATCTCATCTCTCTCTTTCTCTATCTATCTATGTAATATCTATCTATCTATGTAATATCTATCTATCTATGTAATATCTATCTATCTTATATCTATCTATCTATGTAATATCTATCTATCTCATATCTATCTGTATAATATCTATCTATCTATTATATTTATTATCTATCTATTTCATACCTATCAATCTATCTCTTATCTATCTATATCTCATATCTATCTGTTATATTATCTATCTATCTATCTTATATTTATTATCTATATCTATCTATCTGATCTCTCTCTCTCTCTCTCTTTCTTTATCTATCTATCTCATACCTATCTCATCTCTCTTTCTCTATCTATCTATCTATCTTATCTATCATCTATCTATCTATCTATCTATCTATCTATCTATCTATCTATGATTTTCTTTGTTTTAGGCTACGAAATGGAGTGAAGTACTGTAAAGTTTTGCGGCTTCCGGAGGTGAGGTGCTGCTGCTTCTTCTTTCCCATCTTCTGACGTTTCTCTACATTGCACTTCCACTGATTTGTCTCTTTCCGCAGATCCTCTGTATACACCTGAAGCGTTTCCGACACGAGGTGATGTACTCCTTCAAGATCAGCAGCCATGTTTCCTTCCCCTTGGAGGGCCTGAATCTCCGACCTTTCCTGGCCAAGGAGTGTGTGTCCCATATCACCACCTACGACCTGCTGGCTGTCATCTGCCATCATGGGACTGCAGGGAGTAAGTTCTTCTCCGTGGACCCTCAGCTTGTTTATTCCTTATTCTGATTCACTTTCTGTGTCTATTCCTGACTTGTTTCAAGATCTCTGATTTCTGTCAGTGAATGTTTCACCTCCGATGGCTGAAAACAGCTCTGACACAGTTGCATGGCTCGTTACAGTGTATCTTGTCTGTGTCTTGTATTGAGCCTTACACCTGTGTCTCATGGACATGTTTTTAACCTCTTCATGGGAATCACAGATGTTCCTCTTCACTGACAGCAAGCAGAGCTCTTGAAAATAGTGAGACATTGAATCTCAAAGTGCAGAGCTTTTCCTTTTAACAAAACTGGAAAACTTTTTAAAATTTTTGTCTAAAATACCTGTTTACCAAGAATTATTGAATGCTCACAGCCCAAGGAAAAAGAAATCTTGCATTACCGCCTCTGGTCAGTGAAGTATTTTCCTACTCTCTGACTCCTTGGATGGTAAATGCCCTCCTTTCTCTTCAAAAAGACGTCTTGAGCCGCCCTCTTGGTCACAAAGCCACTAAATAGAACTGTGCTCCCTTACATTGTATGGAGGAAGCATAAAAAAAATTATGAATAAATTGACAACTGGGTGTTACCAGTTGGGGGTGTGTCCCTGCCTACTCTCACACTGTCCAATCAGTGCCAGACTATATAAACACACTCCCCTTTGACAGCAGGAATGGTATCCCCAAGTTGCCAGTTTATTTTAAAAAATTCCAGGAGGAATAACAGAGGAATGGCACGATGGAAATCATAAGAACAGATTCTCCAGAATTGTTATTACACGGGGAATACAAGTATTTAGTGAAACAGAAATGTCAGAGGAGAATAAAAAGCTTGCCTTTAAAGGGGCGGTATTATTTCAGACATTAGGGGCACATCGTTAGGAAACGGAGCCCCCAAAGTGAAGGAGGGCACACCGCGCATGTGCGTCCACCTTCCATTCATCCCTATTGGACTGCCGAAAATAGCCGAGTGTCGCGCTCTGCTATTTTAAGCAGTTTTATTGAATTGAATAGGAAGTGCCCTGCGCAAGCGCGGCCACCTCAAGGTGAAGGAGGGCACACCATGCATGTGCGACCACCCTCCATTCATCTCTATCGGAGTGCCAAAAATAGCCTAGCGCCACGCGCTGCTATTTTTAGCAGTTCTATTCAAATGAATGGGAACTGCACTGCGCAAGCGCGGCCACCGCAAAATGAAGGAGGGCACACCGCGTATGTGCGGCCACCCTCCATTCATCTCTGTGGGAGTGCCGAAAATAGCCGAGTGCTACGCTCTGCATTTTTAAGCAGTTCTATTGAATTGAATGGGAAGTGCCCTGCGCAGGCGCGGCCACCGCAAGGTGAAGGAGGGCACACCGCGTATGGGCGGCCACCCTCCTTTCATCTCTATGGGAGTGCCGAAAATAGCCGAGTGTCGCGCTCTGCTATTTTAAGCAGTTTTATTGAATTGAATGGGAAGTGCGCTGCGCAAGCGCGGCCACCGCAAAGTGAAGGAGGGCGCACCGTGTATGGGCAGCCACCCTCCATTCATCTCTATGGGAGTGCCATGCTCTGCTATTTTAAGCATTCTCATTGAAATGAATGGGAACTGCACTGCGCATGATGATGATACAACACCTTTAATTCTGGACATCCCCTTTAAGCCAAGGCAGATTTTGATGCCGATGTTATGTTCCAGGCGGTCATTACATATCCTACTGCCAGAATGGGATTAATGGTCAGTGGTACGAGTTTGATGACCAGTATGTCACAGAGGTCCACGAGACCGTGGTTCAGAATGCAGAGGCGTACGTCCTCTTCTACAGGTGAGTGCAGCGCCCACTACTGGTGAGTGGAGGTATTGTCACTGTTATCTGTGTTTGATGTGTCCGTCTGTCCTGGTCACAGAAAGAGCAGCGAGGACGCGGAGCGGGAAAGGCAAAAGGTGGTGTCCCTGGCAGCCATGAAGGAGTCCGGTCTTCTACAGTTCTATATTTCTCGTGAATGGCTCAACAAGTTCAACACTTTTGCAGAACCGGGACCAATAACTAACCAAAGCTTCCTCTGCCGTCATGGAGGTAGGTCTAGGACAGCGAGGGCTAACCTCCGTCACTCCAGCTGTGGTGAAACTACGACTCCCAGCATGCTCCATTCATTTCAATAGAGTTGTGAGAACAGCCAAGCAAGTGTGCATCTTGGGAGTTGTAGTTTTACCACAGCTGCAGGATAGCCATCACAGGTCTAGAACATTGGGATCTCAAGTATAGACTGTGGCGGCCATATTGCAGGGGAAGAGGGAAAGGGAACGCAGTGCTATACCAGTGCTGTGGCCTCTTCCTTCCCAGAGATCAGACCCCCGCGATCATAAATATCTGGGCACTATGCCATCACGTTAAAAGATGAGAATATCTCTCTAAAGGGGTTATCCCCTGATTAATATAAAATTAGAAAATCAGACATACTATAGGACATGACAATCTCTTTCTAACAAAGCTAGAACCAGCCCTGTACCTCACATGGATCCAGAGATCTCCACATTCATTGCTCTGCTAGATTTATATCAAGCTGACAGCTCAGGGGGCGTGTCCTTTTTACTGCAAGTCTCTCCCTTTCACAGCTCAGGAAGCAGTTGAAGGATAGAACTGAGCATATGTGTCCACTTCAGCGAGGTGGACAGAGAAATAGGAAAAAAAAAACAGACAGCAGGTGGCGCTGCACAGATAGATTTTATTGTATAACTCGGTGGCTATGCTAAATTTTTAATTGCATGCTGTTGCAAAAGTATTCAGATCCAGGTGCTGGTTTGAAAACTGCAGGATATTTTTTTTTTTGTGGGACATCCCCTTTAAAGGGGTTGGCCCATCTCGTACATTGGGGGTCTATTGCTAGGCCATGCTCCCAATGTCTGATCTCTAGAAATGAGCCCGCAAAGCGAAGGAGAGTGGACCGCACCTTATTTTTATTTTTATGGGAGCGCCAAAAGTGGCCAAGAAGAGAACTCTGCTATTTTTGGAATGGAAATGAATGGGAAGTGCACTGTGCAAGCGCCGCTACCGCTCCATCCACTTCTATGGGGCTGACAGAAATAGGCGAGATAGGTGGGACCTGCACCTATCAGATATTGGGAGCATATCCTAGCCCCCAATATATGAGATTGGTCAAACCCCTTTAAGCTGGCTGTATACTCCTGCTTGATAGTCATGATTGGAACATCTATGACAAGGGTGCACAGTGGATGGAGCCTTCTGCTGCCTCCTCCGTCCACCATAGTTTACGGCACCAGCAGCAGCTGGAAACATCAGATTGGTGTGGCTGTGGGGTGTCAGACCCCCACCCATCTGATATTGATGACCTAGGGGTAAATAAAAAACATCTAAGTCCTGGAAAATCCCTTTAAAAGGAGTGTGTCATCTATATATTTTTTTTACTAATTAAAACCATCTTGTCTAAGCTGCTGATAACAGCAATCAGAAATCGTTTACAGCGGCCACATGGACCATAGGAAGCTCTCTAGTCTGGGGATGACTCATTGACTTTTTAAGGGAGAGTGTCGTGAGCATGCTCTATGACCTGTGCAGAGGTCATTGTACAGGGAGGGGGAGAAGACGAGCTGTGACGTCACCTACTATCACTGGTGGCTCCTGTGTTATCTATATACATTGTAATCCTGCCTGTGATGATAATGAGCGGAGTTCTGAGAACTGATCGCTACAGAACAGGAAGTGTCAGCCTGATAGGAGGCGTAGAGTGAAAACTGCAGGATATTAGAACAGGAAGTGTCAGCCTGATAGGAGGCGTAGAGTGAAAACTACAGGATATTAGAACAGGAAGTGTCAGCCTGATAGGAGGCGTAGAGTGAAAACTGCAGGATATTAGAACAGGAAGTGTCTGCCTGATAGGAGGCGTAGAGTGAAAACTGCAGGATATTAGAACAGGAAGTGTCAGCCTGATAGGAGGCGTAGAGTGAAAACTGCAGGATATTAGAACAAGAAGTGTCAGCCTGATAGGAGGCGTAGAGTGAAAACTGCAGGATATTAGAACAGGAAGTGTCAGCCTGATAGGAGCGTAGAGTGAAAACTGCAGGATATTAGAACAGGAAGTGTCAGCCTGATAGGAGGCGTAGAGTGAAAACTGCAGGATATTAGAACAAGACGTGTCAGCCTGATAGGAGGCGTAGAGTGAAAACTGCAGGATATTAGAATTTTTTTTATAGATGGTGACATGGAAAACTGAAAAATAAAATAACTTTTTTTTTCAATTATATTTAATGTAAAAAATTACAATAGGTCATTTTGTGATGATACATCCTTTTTAACCCCTTAACTGTTTTGCCAGAGTGGAGCTCCAGCAGTGTGAAAAGTACCTAACTGGAGGGGGGAGGGCTGCTTTAGATGCTGCTACCTCCTGAATGGTAGCAGCTAGAAACATGCAACTTTTCTTGTTTGAAAGCTGACACAATACCAAAATGATAGCAATATGTTCAGGGCAGAGAACGATATCACTGATAGAAATCAGGATGCTGTGAATGCAGCTGAAAATTAAAGTAAAAACAGGTTTCACTCGTGATTATTCCCGACATGATGTCTCCTCTGTTTCTTGGACTTTAGCTGTCATTTTGGTCTTGTATGAAAGCCTGGACTGTCAGCTTTCAATCAAGACCAATTGCATGTTGCTCACCATCTAAAGCAGCCCTCCCCCCTCCAGTTGGCTACTTTTCACACTGCCCGAGCTGGACTCGGGCAGAACAGTTAGGTGGTTAAAGGGGTTGTCCACCATGGTGTTCCTCAAAAATATCCTGATTGCATATTGTCCTGCTGCTAGGAAGCCTGCAGGGGAACATGGCAGCTTCACTGCCCCTGCAGCGCCACCATTAGGACTTCCAGGAGAATGTCTGACTCTGCTGATTTTCATCTCTTTGCAGGAATTCCCCCTAACAAGTATCACTATATTGATGACCTGGTGGTGATCCTGCCGCAGAGTGTATGGGAGTATTTGTACAACAGGTGAGATTTGTGGGGACTGTGTCGGGGACATAACCCTTAAAGGGGTGTTCCCCTCTCAGGCATTCTTGTCTGAGATTGGAATGCACATCATATTCGAGGGCCAGAAAATTGCCTAGGGGCTGTGCTACACTGATTCCCTGACTCCACAGTCTGCTCGGCTGGTCCGGTATCCCCAGTCACCACACAATGGTATTCTGATCTCAGCCACGCATAGCTGAGATGGCAATACCCCCTTTAAACTGTACTGTGGACAAAAACTCAGTATGGCCATGTGTATAGCGCCATATTGTGTGTGGTCTATAATGGAGTGCGTTTTGCTTATTTTCGGATATCATTGGCTAGGCTCTAGGTTAAAGTGTGCCACTAGCTAAGAACATCTTTTCCATTAATTAGTTTAATTATACAATATATCCTAATAGGGGTCAGAGATGCAAATTCCTCTAAAAAAACATAGAGCAAGACAACAAAATTATCGCTGCTTACGGTCACCACTAGGGGGTGCTTAGGAAGACAAACCTTTTATTGAGTTTAATGGGAGACCTATATGCCATGAGCTCCCCCTAGTGGTGGCAGCAGGATAAATGTTAGCATTTAAAGGGAATCTCTCACCAGCGACCTCCCTGTCCAGCTGTTCGCATAGGCACATAGCTGTCGTTCCCCGTTTCTTTTGTTGCTCCAAAACTCTATTTCCGAGTTGATACTTTTTCTTAATGTGCAATGAAGGCGTCACTATTGCTCTTGTTGCAGCCAAGCTCTAGTCCTTTCTGTGGTCAACCCCTCCCTTGCTGATTTGCCAGTGCCTGGTCCTGCCATAGCAGCGAGGGAGGGGTTGACCACAAAGAGGAGGGGATCTTGGGTGCAACAAGAGCAACGGTGATGCTCTCATTGTACCAAAGGCCTAATTTGCATATTAAGAAAAAGTATCGTAACTCAGGAACGGAGCCTCGGATCTACAAAAGAAAAACAGCGTTTTACTCAGCTGAACCACAGCAATGTGTCTATGCAAAGAGTGGGATAAGGAGGTCGCCGGTGAGAGATTGCCTTTAACTGTATCCCTGGAAGCTCTGATAAGATATATTACGAAATTAATTTAAAATTAAAATTGTGGATATACTGCTATAATAGCCAGTGTACCTCCAGTCATCATACAGCCCAGTACGTTCTTCATCTAGATGTTTTATTCAGCATCTTGCATTGTGTTCCCTGCAGGTTCGGGGGAGGCCCGGCTGTCAACCATCTGTATGTTTGCTCTATATGTCAAGTTGAAATTGAGGCTTTGGCAAAACGCAGGAAAACCGAGATTGACACTTTTATTAAGGTAAGATATTGCAACATTTTCCAATTATCATTAGTCTATTACTACGTTATTTTATTATATGTCTTTTTCTGGGCATTGATGTGCTCCCCCTCAATGTCCGTGCTCTCTTCTACAGGTTAAAGGGAACCTGTCACCTCTCCTGACATGCCTCCTCCCCATGTAATAACGATTCTGGAGCATCTATTCTTATGTCTGTATGTTGTGCAGGTCCTTTATTATTCCTACTAGAAGTTATAAATGAATTGCTAGCAGTCTGCAGTAAGGGGTGGTATCCCCCCCCAACTTGTTACCACCCCTCTGTACCCTTACTGCAGACTGCTAGCAATTCATTCATAACTACTAGCAGGAATAATAAAGGAATGGCACAACATAGAGACATAAGAATAGATGCTCCAGAATTGATATTACACGGGGGATGCAAGTAGTTACTAAAACAGATAAGTCTGGAGAGGAGACACCTACAATTTTTGCTTAGTTTACAAAAACATTTCACTGAGTTTCAGGCTGCAGCCCTCCCTTCCCATCCAATTTCAGATCCCCCTAATATTGAGGTTATAACATTCTCTTAGTTTCATACTTTTATCGGTGTCCCTCTCAGTAACACATGCTGGATGTGAGATCTGTGTGTCCAGGATGCTGCTGCCTTCCCTTCCCATCCATTTTCATATCCCCTAATATGGAGGTTAGAACCTTCTCTTAGTTTCATACATTTATGGATGTCCCTCTCAGTAACACGCTGGACATGAGATCTGTGTGTCCAGGATGCTGCTGCCTTCCCTTGAGTGTGCTTTCCTCCCTTTCTCCAGCCTGTGTGAGCTGCTTTTTCATGGATGCTTTTCCCGCTCCACACTGCGATCTGCTGTGTACAACCTCCTGCCCCTCCCTGCTCCTATCTCTAACACTGAGACAAGGTATGGGGAGAGAAGAGAGAGCGCTGTGAACTAGGATAGGTGGCAAATGCATAGGTGTCACGCCTTTGCCCCGCTGCTCTATTCAGAGTCTTTTGGGGTGAAGGAGACATGGAACGCTTGTATTCGTGAATGAATTATGCATCACAACCACTCTATTCAAGCTGCTTCTCACTGCACCTCACTGGGGCCCTGTAGGTTATAAATATTTTTATGCTAAACATTGTTGCTGTCTGCAGCAACCAGTAGGGGGAGCTAACTGCATACGGTTTATACACTGAGCTCAATAATAAGCCAGGATGTTTTCAGCTCTCATACTTCCTCTGTAAATGCTAGGAAAGTGGATGGACGCCTTTGGAGACACCTTCAGAGACACTTATGTCCTGGGGAACAAAGGATCGGGCATTTCAATAAATCTAGCATGCCCAAGCATTGCTGCCCCAACAGCAGAAGTTTGGGTATAATCTGAAGAGCGAGTTCTACGCATTGGACTCACAGTGCGAGTACACAGCAGCTCCCGTCCTGACCTCCCAGCATTAACGGGGTCGCATAGCATTATACTAATTTATGATGATACGTAACCCTTACAGTTCTGGAATGTATTGGATAACACTGACATAATGCTATTACATATCATCATAAATCAGTGTAATTCTATGTGACCCCGTCAGTGCTGGGAGGTCAGGACGGGAGCTGCCGCATACTCACACTGTGAGTCTGATGAGTAGAACTCGCTCGTCTGAAAGGGGCCTCTATTAGGAGCTACTTCACCTGCTAGTTGTCAGCTCTCCAAACATTCCTGAATTGACCAACAGGTTGTCAGGGTGCACCTCATATTGTCGGGTAGCAGTAGAGGAGTCCATTCCCTCATCATTCCTGTTCTTATTGCCTTGTTTGCCCAAACTGGCAGAGAGTTTATTAAACTTTGCTTATAATTATGGAAAAAAATAGCAGAAAATGAAAAAAAAGCAGAAAACATTATCAACATTCATGGAGGTTTTGTTGTTTCTGTCTCCTGTTTAGCTGAATAAGGCTTTTCAAGCGGAGGAGTCTCCCAGCGTCATATACTGTATCAGCATGCAGTGGTTTCGAGAGTGGGAAGCCTTTGTCAAAGGCAAAGACAATGGTAAGTGCCCATGCCATTTTATCGGTGACCACAAGGGGGCAAACTTCCTGACCTTAGGGCATGACGCCCCTTGTATGTGATGTCACCTCCATGCTGTGCGTCCATCTGACATGCTCATAAGAGTTGCATGTATTTGGTATCCAGAGACCAAGCCAAGATTTAAGTTAGTCATTGGCTGTCAGCCATAGCTGGAGACCCTTAAAGGGGTTGTCCCACGAAAAATATTCTACAGTTTTCAAACCAGCACCTGGATCTGAATACTTTTGTAATTGCATGTGATTATTGAGTTATTCAATAAAATGTGTCTGTATAGCGCCACCTGCTGTTTGTTTTTCATATTTCTTGTTCATGTCCTGCTCACTGAGAAGGCCGCACATGCTCAGTTTCATATGGTGATTGATTTTTATTTTTTACATTAATCATGCGATAACCTTTAAAAAGGGCTTATCCCACGAATAACATACAAAATGAAAACCATACATAATCTGATACATGACAATATCTTTCTAACAAAGCTAGAACCAGCCCTGTACATCACATGGATCCAGAGATCTCCACATTCATTGCTCCAATTGTTCTGCTAGATTTGTGCTGGCAGCTTGGGGGAGTGTCTATTCTCAGAGGTGTGTGTCCTTTCTGCTGCAGCAGGATGGAACTGAGCATGTGCGGCCATCTCAATGAGCTGGACAGAGAAATTAGAAAATGAGCAAACAGCAGGTGGCGCTATACAGATAGATTTTATAGAATAACACAGTGGTTATAATAATTTTTTAATTACATGCAATTACAAAAGTATTCAGATACAAGTGCTGGTTTGAAAATGTTGAATATTTCTCATGGGACAACCCCGTGAATATACCATAACCCCCCTGCGCCACTGGCACCAGTCCCATCAGTGAAGACACAGGGTTTCACGTGTATTGCGGCATTGTCTGTCCCAGTGTGCTGGCGTTGTAAAGGTCTTGAAGTTAATTGGGAACATATATAGACTACTAGTCTTCCAACTGAATGTTAAAGGGATATGGCCCCATTGTCTGATAGATGCAGGTCCCACCCTGGGTTTCACCGGGTCCAGCCACCACCAATCGCTCTCCCCATAGTACTGAATGGGAGCGCAATGCGCTTGCGTGGCCACCGCTCCCATTCATTTCTATAGGGCCGACGGAAATAGCCGAGCCAGCGCTAGAAATGAATGAAGGGGGGCTGCTCATGCGCAGTGTGCCCCCCACGACTTTCGGGCCTCTGTTCTCAATGTAGATGCGGGTCCCAGCGCTAGGACCCGCACCTATCAGACAATGGGGGCATATTCTAGCGATATGCCCCCATTGCCCGAGATGGGAGCAACCCTTTAAAGGGGTTGTACAGAATTAGAAAAACATGGCTGCTTTCTTCCCGAAACAGCGCCACATCCGTCCGTGGGTTGGGACCGGTATTGCAGCTAATTGCAATAAATGGGACTGAGCTGCAGTACCACCTACAGCCTGTGGACATGTGTGGCATTGTTTTCGGAAGAAAGTAGACATGTTTTTCAACTCCTTTAACCAATAGTCCTCTCTCAGTTATCCCCTGTGTAATGGGGTAGTCACCGGCTTGGTGAAACCTCTATGGTGTGCCCAACTTGTGGCAGCAGAATTTGTTCATGTACGTCTATTTCTCTTCTCTTTTTTTTCTAGACCCCCCAGGACCAATCGATAACAGTAAGGTGGCACTGACCAAGAGTGGAGGACACGTGCAGCCAAAACAAGGTATGACACCAACGCTAGTATTTGATTTGATGGGACCCCCTGTACCAATATACCAGTTATCACCGACAGCATGTACACAAACCCAGCATGAACAGCCTATTAAAGGGGTCTTCTGGCACAGTCGGCTGCCCGAAATTGCTGATTGCTGGAGGCGCTGGTTGTCGGACCCCCACCCAACTGATATGGATGACCTATCTTGAGGGTAGATCATTAATATCTCAGTCCCGGTTGCTAGACTCCCCACAGATAATGGTTGATTGCTGGGTGTACCATCAGTGGGATACCCTGTGATTATTTTGTTAGGAGACCCTATTGCCAAAATATCTTGTGCATAGTGGAAACCCCTTTAAAATGGATACAGCAATCTGATTGGCTGCAGGGTGACAGTTAGGTGTGCCCTCGGATTATACAGCGAGGACAGGGCTGGCATTGCAGTAGTTCATACAGCTCCATGTATTCCCTCCTCAGGGGCGGATTATGGGCAGATCTCTGAAGAGACCTGGAACTACCTCTTCAGTATATACGGAGGAGGCCCGGACATAGCGATTCGGCAAACCATCGCACCTCCTCAGGAGATGGAGGGTCTACACGGAGAGCAGAAGATAGAAGCGGAGACTCGAGCGGGCTAGCAGTGACCGAGGTAATCCTCCGTCCTTCAGCCTAACTCATATGCGATGCATTATACGTAAATACCTGCCCTCTTAAAGGGGATGTCTCATGATACACTGTTGGCATGTCTCTGGCTGATCAGATGTCGTCAGGTGTCATTATGACTGATCTCATGTCTTAGGGTTACCAGTCCCCCTCCCCTTCATCACTCCTACCCCCTCCCTCTGTTGAACTTGATGGACATGTGTCTTTTTTCAACCGTATTAACTATGTAACATTAAAGGGATATTTCATGAAATTGATGACCTATCCTCAGCTCCGACTCTCTTGTGAGAGTGCTGTGTCCTCCAATAGTTACCTAGTGGTCAGGGATGGGACGAGAGCCCGGTCTCATTTACCATTTTCTACGTGTGTTTTAGGTGTAGAAAATGGTCTACATGTAAGACAGCTCAGAAACTATCTTACATTTAGACTGGCGCTGGATCCTCTGCCAGTTATGGGGCTTTTTTTAGACCGGCATCTAAAACGCTGGCCTTAAAGAAGAACTCCCGTAAAAATTTTTATTCTCTGACCTGTTAGAAAGGTGCATGATATAATCTGTAGTGAATGTAATCGTCTTATCAGAGATTGTATTTGTAAGTTATCCCCTCTCTTCTTATTGTAGCTGGGTCATGTGACCAACACCGTGACCTCCAACTGACCCAGGACAGGAAGCCAGTTACTTCTCTATTCATTCCTATGAGACTCAGAGTGAGGCTCCCATAGGAATGCATAGAGAAATAGACTTCCTGTCCACACATAAGTCTCTGTGTGAGTTGATTGCTGGTCACATGACACAGATGAGAAGCATCTGGGAGATATAAGGACAGAAACTCTTGCTAATGAGACAAATCGATTCACTCATCTCTAGTGTAATTGTCCCCACCAGTATAACTATTAGGCCCCTTTCACATGGGCAAGTCCCACGCATCGGACTTGCAGTGTGTGTCAGGGAGAGCACCTGTCCTGACCTCCCGGCACTGACGGGGTTGCATAGTATTATACTGATAGTTCTGGAATGTACTGGATAACACTGACGGCATTATGTCAGTTATCCAATACATTCCAGAACTGTAAGGGTTACACAGCATCATAAATCAGTATAATGCTATGTGACCGTGCCACTGCTGGGAGGTCAGGACAGGAGCTGCCGCATACTCACGCTGAGAGTCGGATGTGTGGGACTCACTCATCTGAAAGGGCCCTTAGGGTACCACACTGGTGTCCCTATTTTCATAGGTCCGTCATCATGGCCGCGTCTATTCAAATAAATGCCCCTAACACATTTTTGTGTTTTTTGTCCTTTCTTTCATGCAGGCCCACGTGAATGTCGACCCCTAGTGGTAGTGTTGACTACTACGCCATGGTTACCGCACTTCTAGAAGCACTTTCGGATGAGCTGTGTGCACACACACTGTGTTTTATCCTTAGCATCCTTGGGAACGTACGTTACAGATAGTCGCCTATGATGATTAAAAAAAAAAAAGCTATTTAAACATATTAACTTCCCAGGTCGTTAGTTTACTAAATTATTGGTCAATGTAAGCTGACACTCAGCGATGTAATAAGCTATGTATGCAGATCCTTAGGCTGGGGGAGCATGTCCTGCGCGCGTCCTAGAGGGACGGCAGCGGTTTACAGCAGATGGAGTAGGAATAGCCTTGCCCTGCAGCCAGCTTGTCTTACTACTAGTACTGCCTTGTAATAAACCATCATGTGCACTCTCTCCGCACAGCATTACGAATAGTTTTGTTTCTATGGGCAGCCGTGCCCACGGGCGGTGCCATCTTGGAAGCAGGCACAGCTGAAGGACGATGCACTTTGCAGACCTGTTATGTAGGACAGCAGTGGTCTGCAATCTGCGGCTGTTGTCACTGCAACTCGGGGCATACTGGGAGTTGTAGTTGCAGATGATGGGTGTGTAAGAAGCAGGGGGATTGGTGTAAAATAGGCCGTTGTTTCCGGCCCTGCCCTGACTCATTCCTTCTAGATGACGTAGCCCTCCCTCCTGTAGCTTTATCAGATGTGCCGTCCGATCTGTCTCTCCACAACGTGATGTGCATGCTGCTGTGTTCTAGTAATACCTCCTGTACAGAGACAGTATTACACAGCTTGGGCCGGGAGAAATATGAAATATAATAAAAAGATACCTAACAAAAATTCATCGCTGCTGTGGAAATTCATTTTTCGAGTTCACACCCATCATGAAACATGAGTATAATAATACATACAGCAACACATACGGCATGGGGCAAAGTATGTGATTTTATGGATTATTGGACATCACCAAACAAGAATTTTGAGAGTCCAGAAAACTTTTCAGTGCTTGCCACGTCCCTTGCTGCAGCTCAACTTTCACAAGACGGGTATCAATTTAAAGGGCATCTGTCAGCAGTTTTGTACCTATGACACTGGCTGACCTGTTGGCAGCTGAAGACATCTGTGTTGGTCCTGTGTTCATATGTGGCCGCATTGCTGAGAAAAATGATGTTTTATTATATGCAAATGAGCCTCTACGAGCAACGGGGGCGTTACCATTACACCTAGAGGCTTTATCTCTGCAACTGCCGCACCTCATCTCCACTTGCGTGATGACGTTTTTACTGCCTGGCCCTGTTAGGGGACGTGGCAGTTGCAGAGAGAACTGAGCCTCTTGGAGTAATGGTAACGCCCCCGTTGCTCCTAGAGTCTCATTTGCATATAGTAAAACATCATTTTTCTCAGCAATGCGTGCACATATGGTCATGGGACCAACACCGATGCCAGTTGGTCAGCCAGTTTCATAGGTACAAATTTGCTGACAGACCCAGCAAGATCAACCCCACCAGCCCGTATGAATGGTTTTAATGGAGTTGATCCTGTCGACAGGTGCTCTTTAACCACCTAACTGTTTTGCCACAGTGGAGCTCCAGCAGTGGGAAAAGTAGCTAACTGGAGGGGGGAGGGCTGATTTAGATGCTGCTACCTCCTGAATGGTAGCAGCTGAAACATGAAACTGATCTTGTTTGAAAGCAGACATTCCAAGCTTTCAGACAATACCAGAATGACAGCAATATGTTCGGGACAGAGAAAGATATCACTGATAGAAATCGGGATGCTGTGAAAGTAAAAACAGGTTTTACTCACGATAATTCCCGACTTGATTTCTAACAGTGATTTCTTCTCTGTTTCTTGGACTATCAGCTTTCAGACAAGACCAGTTGCATGTTTCTAGCTGCTACCACTCAGGAGATATCACCATCTGAAGCAGCCCTCCCCCCCCCCCCTCCAGTTAGCTACTTTTCACACTGCCCGAGCTGGACTCGGGCAAAACAGTTAGGTGTTTAAAGGGATTCTCCGGGAATAATGAGCTTTTAGCAAAGGCCCGCCTGTCTAAGAAAAAGATTCATACTTACCTGCTACCTTCTGATCTGCCACGTTCATGTTCCTGCACTGTTGACGTCCCGAGCAGCATGGTCATGACTACGTGCTCCGTTGCCGCCGATGACTGGCATGGGTGGTGAGGTGGCCACAAGCAGCAAGTCACCACTGATTCCAATCATAGGCTGCAGTGGTGCAACTGACCATGACCATGCTGCACCGGATGCAAACACTGTGGGGACCAGAACATGGACACCGCTGAGACGGAGTGGCAGGGAGCAGGTGAGTATGAATCTTCTGCTTAGAGAGGCAAGCTGCAGCCACTTGCTAAAAACCCATTATTCCTGGAGAACCCCTTTAAGGTCGCCTGTATTGTGGACTGCTCACGAAGGCTACTGCCCGTCAGAGCACAGAGGTCCAGTCACTCAGTGGTCCCTGCACAGCAGAGGGTTAGAATATGATTTCCACAGCTTCAGAGGAACAATTTGGATTATAGTCTTAGTGGATCTGTTGCACAGCATGGCATAGAACAGGAGGAGCTGAGCAGATCCATATATCGTCTTATGGGAAAAGATTTGGTAAGACTTGTACTTTATTAATCTGAATCTCCATTTGGATTTAGGAGTCCAGTGGGTGGTCCTATCAGTGACTGACTCCACCCTCTGGACTCATAAGCCCAGATCGAGCAGAAATTTAGATCAGTAAATGACAAGTACTAAATCTTTTCCCATCAGTTCCCTCAGCTCCTTCTGCCTGCAGCTAACACCGAATATAAAATGTCTTAAAGACACACACGACACCGACACGCTGCTGACTTTCCTTAAATAATAAAAGGTCAAATAATCATTTATTCAGAAGTATAAAAACAAAATACCGCATGTGGTTCCTCTGAAATCCGCAGATCAGGAGGCCTGCTGCTTACCCGCTGCAATGTTTGGAGAGAATATCCTGGGACCTGTGGTTCTACCGCTGCGGGCTGGCATCAGGACGACTAATCTTGGCTTACAATATCCCAGCGTAATACAGAAAAATACAAATACTTTCTATCATCCTGAGCAAAGGATGTGCGAATATCATTGGGGCAATAAGGAAATGCAGGATCGGGGGAACGCTGGATTTCATATGAAATGACTCTATGAGTAACACTGCATAGTTTAGGTGGCCGGACCCCTGGGGGAATACATTAGGGAACTGCATACACAGCAATAGGACATCTATTCCTCAGGGAATAGAGATCAGCTGCAGGGAGATCTAGATCCCTATGACTGCTCTTCCTGGCACTGGTGGTGCTGACAGCCCATGTATACTCTGAATAGGAAGAGGCGGTGATGATGAAGACAGGTGGCCATCTCTCTCCATTCCTTAGCACAGTGGTCCTCAGGGCCTACCTGCTGGTCATGTTTTCAGGATTTCCTTAGTATTGAGCAGCTGATATAATTGTCAGTGCATCAGGACTTAGCACAGGTATTCATTCTATAGGATATTTCCCGGCCGGTGGGCCCTGAGGACTGGAGTTGGGGAACCCTGCCTTACCGTATGCAGGTGCTGACCAACCTGAGGCAGCCGAGCAGACCGAGAGGGCTCACATATAGAAAGTTCCTTAACCACCTAACTGTTCTCCCCCGAGTCCAGCTCAGGCATTGTGAAAAGTAGCTAACTGGAGGGGGGGGGGGGGGAGGGCTGCTTTAGATGGTGATATCTCCTCAATGGTAGCAGCTGACAGGCCAGGCTTTCATACAAGACCAAAACAACCAAAACAGAGGAGAAATCACTGTTAGAAATTAAGTCGGGAATAATAGCACGTTTTTACTTTCACTTTCAGCTGCATTCACAGCAGCCCGATTTCTATCAGTGATATCTTCCTCTGTCCTGAACAGATTGCTGTCATTCTGGTATTGTCTGAAAGCTTGGAATGTCTGCTTTCAAACAAGACCAGTTGCATGTCCATTCAGGAGGTAGCAGCATCTAAAGCAGCCCTCTCCCCTCCAGTTAGCTACTTTTCCCACTGTTGGAGCTCCACTCTGGCAAAACAGGGGGTTAAAGGGGTCGTGTCACCTCACATAATGGTGGCATATTGCTAGGATATCCCACCATGGTCAAATATGGCACCTATCTCTTGAACGTCGCCCTCAAAGTGAACAGAAAGAACACTGCGCATGCGCAGGACGCTCTCCATTCACTTCTATGGGAGTTCTGAAAACAGCTGAGTAAATGCCCTTGGCTATTTTCGGAAGTCCCATAGAAATGAATGCAGAGTGCACTGTGCGACCGCGGCCTCCTCTCCATTCACCTCCTGGAAATCGCTTCCCCTAGAAATGAATTGACGGCGGCCGCGCCAATGCGTTCACTTTGGGGGCACCTTTCTAGAGATAGGTGCAGCTCTGGGACCCGCACCTATCTGACACTGGTGAAGTATCATAGCGATATGCCACCAATACCTTAGATGAGGGTTCAGCAACCTTCGGCACTCCAGCTGTTGTAAAACTACAATTCCCAGCATGCTCCATTCATTTCTAAGAGAGTTCTGAGAAGAGTAGAGGGAGTATGCCTGCTGGGAGTTGTAGTTTCACAACAGCTGGACGTTGCCTAACCCTGCCTTAGATGATCAAACCCTTTAAGAAGCAGCTATTGTAGAGTCTCATCCATTAGAGGAATGTTCTCCAACTTGTGGCTCTCCAGCTGTTGCAAATGACAACTCCCATCATGCCTTGGCATGATGGGAGTTGTCATTTTGCTACAGCTAGAGACTGCTGCAATAGGAGATCACAGTAATGTCCCTGCTAAGGTTTTTCTTCTATACGGACTATAGTATTGGGAATACTGGCGCATTGTCTACATCTCTGCTTGCTTTCATTGGATGTAAACCATTTCATATACAGCCTAGACTGGACACAATTGTAGCAAACCCTCAGCTGTGATGCTGTAAAGCACTCTGTATTGATTTAACCTCACCCCCCCCCCCCTCTATTAAAGTGCCACAGCACAATTATCTTATTAATTATATATATTACTTCAGTGGGTTATCCTTATAGAAAATAATAGGAATTAAACTGGTTTTGTGTTTAGTACAAGAGAAACAATAAAAAAAGCTAAAATATAATACAAATATTTCCTATAGAAAAAAATATATCTCACATGTTAACTCACAGTGCTAGACCCATAGTGTAAAGCAGTACTCTGCATGCTGGGAGTTGTAGTTTCCCAACAGCCGCAGATGCATTGTGTAGAGAGAATAATCATGCCTCTGGCGCAGGTGCAGGGGGTTGTAGTGTAAAGTGCATCACACAAGTCGGATAAGTGTGCGGTGAGCAGACGCCATAGATAGTGGCAGCAAGAATGGTGCAGATTGTGCAGTATTTGGTCACCTATATGTAGGACTACAGGCCTTAAAGGGGCTTTCTAGGAATCTAAATCGATGGCCTATCCTTATCCATGTGGCTGTATGTTGTACTTTAGTTGCCGTACTAGATGTAGCCACATGTACAGAAGGCGCTGTTGTACCAGGGGAATCATGGAAGGGGGCGTGATCCTTTATTCCTCTGACACCTATCCCAAAGAAAGAACATTAAAGGGGAGTGTCTGACCCCTAATCAGGGACAGGAAAGTGTTTAAATTAAAGATGAAAAGACACCTAGTCACCGCCGGTCTGTTCCAGCATGAAGGCTCCCATCCCCCTATGGACTGGAATTGTGAAGTCCCATCCATGGTCATATGTGCCGCTGCAGCCATTCGCTGGTCTCAGTATGCGACAGCTGCGCCCCAGTGGTGTTATGACTATGTATGACTGTCTTTTGGGGTCGGACAACCCCTTTAATGTTTATTTCGGGAAAACCCCTTTAATTTGGAACAGTATATAACTATAAGGCAGTAAATCATCTATTGAGATGCCTATAATGGAATCAGTGGAACCGTGCCTTTAAGCTGGCCATACACCTTAGAGAGCTGTCGCTCAACCCACAGCTACTTCCGACCCCCCCCCCCCTAATACACATGCATGCTTGGTTCAGCTGAGCATACATGTGTTCTTAAATGGCATCTGTCAGCGGTTCTGTACCTATGACACTGGCTGACCTGTTACATGTGCACTTGGCACCTGAAGACATCTGTGTTGGTCCCATGTTCATATGTGTCCGCATTGCTGAGAAAAATGAAGTCATGAAATATGCAAATGTGCCTCTAGGAGCAACGGGGGTGTTACCATTACACCTAGAGGCTCTGCTCTCTCTACAACTGCCACGCCCTCTGCACTTTGACAGGTCCAGGCATGATGACGTTTTCACTGTCTGGCCGTGCAGAGGGCCTGGCAGTTGCAGAGAGAGCAGAGCTTCTCGGTGTAACAGCAACGCCCCCTTTGCACCTACAGGCTCATTTGCATATATTAAAACAGCCAGGTTCAGAGGTACAAATCTGCTGACTGATGCCCTTTAATTGGAGGAGGGGAATAAGCAGCTGTCAGACACCTCTGGTGGCTGCTTGTCTCCAGTGATGGCCGAACCCTCTTTCCCCTGCTATCTACCATTGGGGGAGATTCGGGGCACCCCCTTACATATCAGATGGTTGGCTGGTCCTGCCATATTGCATGGACTGGCTTACCTCTGTGGAGGGGCCTCTCATTGGAAGAGGGTCTGTCGGACTGACGGGTTCTCTCTATAGGGTGTATAGCAGGGGGCAGCCATCTTGAGATATACAGCAGCAGCCAATAGCGTGATATTGCTTTTGACGCAGAAGCCTATGCTATCTAGAAACGGATGCCCTCACTACACAGTAGTGTCACTAGTTCCTGGTGATATGTTAGACCACTATGGTCTAACTTTAGAGCATTCTTTTTCTGAAACAGCGCCACCCTTCTTCACAGGCTGTGTTTGGTATTGCAGTCTTTTTTTTTTTTTCTCTTGACGCTACATTACCAGACCAGGGTGGCGCTGTATATGGGGAAAGAGACCCACCAGAAGATTCCTTTCCTCCACACATGGGAGCGACTGTCATGGCGGAGTCTTTTTTTTTTTCTTCCTTTTTGGCAAGTTCCATTATGAAGTTGTAGTCGTCTTTAGGATCCATCGTCGTGAACTTCTGCTATTTTGTCAATGGATCTCAGCAGCTCAGCGACGAGGGTCAGCGCCTCCGCTCCGGACACCAGCTGTCTACGGTAAAAGCACGGTAAGGTCACATAGGGACAGAACAAGGTGCGGACCCCAATTACACGAACCCCGCTTACTTGATGGAAGCCTGCGCTCCGCTCACTGCCTTGTGCAGGTTCTCCAGGGCTAAGCTGGCGTTCTGTTTCACCGCGTTCATCCCGGCCGTCTCCCCCCGCCGCAAGGCTTCATTCTCCGCCTTGTAGGTGCTTAGCTGGATCTGAAGGACAGAAGTGTGACTGGCATCATGGCCGACATCTGGAGGTGGCTGAGACTAGGCTGCGCTAACTAGTGCATAACTACCACTCCCAGCAGGCCCTGGTAGTATTGCAAAAGGTGTATGATGGGCAAATTGTCCATAACAACCAGTCTATGCTTCGAGAAGCCAGACCTTAGATCTGAGTACTCAGGGCATGTAATGGGCTCAGCAGGACTAGCTCAGCTGAATCCATTGCTTCATATCGTATTCAAATAAGCCTTTAAGTGCACTGAGGGCAGGCCCAAGCCACTCTGCGCACCCTTGCTCCTCCTGCACCCTCTTCCATCCCCTCCATCTTGTGTGGTAGGATCAGGTTCCTGCATAGTCATCTCTTCTAGCCCTATCGCTCAAGGAGTGGGAGCAAGAGTGCACAGAGTGGCTTGGGTCCGCCCTTGGTGCACTTTTTTCTGCAGAATGAAGCAACGGATCGCTGAAAAGTATCATCACATTCAGCTGAGCAGGTCCCACAAGGCATTAACTGTGAATTTCATGGTGACACACTCCCTTTAAAGGGGGATTTCCACCCAAAATGTAGGAAATTGGCTATTTTTTAAGAAATCAGATGGCTGGCCATAGACTGAACACAGCTGTCGTTCTGGATCCCCCCCCCATACATATTCGACTGGTGTTAATAGAGGATGGGAAGCTGACACCAGACCCCGCTTCAGGCAGCGCCTATGTCCGCTTTCAGACGAGCGAGTGTCACGCTCTGGACTCGCAGCGCGGCACCTGTCCTGACCTCCCAGCACTGACGGGGTCGCGTAGCATTATACTGATTTATGATGCTTTGTAACCCTTAGAAGTCTGGAATGTATTGGATAACACTGACATAATGCTGTCAGTGTTATCCAATACATCCCAGAACTGTAAGGGTTACATGGCATCATAAATCAATATAATGCTATGCGACCCAGGCAGTGCTGGGAGGTCAGGACGGGTGCCGCGCTGCGAGTCCGGAGTGTGACACTCGCTCGTCTGAAAGAGGCCTATCTCTCCCAGAACATAAAGATTGGGAGAGATAGAAATCCAAAATGCCCAACACTTATCTCCCCCAAAATCTTCTGTCAGATCCCCATACACACCAGACTGTCACCCGATCCCGCTGATGTTAGAGGGTTAAGCTGGCAAAAATCTAATGTGCATGACCAGCTTTAGAGCAGCGGTCATTTTAGCTTAAAGGGGTATTCCATCTTGTAAAGTGATACTTAGGATATGCCATCACTTCATAAACAGTGGGGATCTGGTGTTTTGCAGGGTGCTGCAGGGGAGCCCCATTCAAAAATAAGAAGGGTACACAGTGCTACGGGCAGCGCCACCTTCCCTTTGTCAGGACCGGTGGGGATCCCTGACGCTCCACAATCACAAAGTGATGGCTTTTCCTAGGAAATGCGGCCATATTGGATTCGTCAGCTAATTGCAGAATCACGGCTCTCACCCACCTGGAGCAGAGTCACCTCCTGCTTGAGTTTCGTCACGTTGCTCTCGGCTTTGGCGGCTCTTTTCTACAACAGATGAGTCGTTAATCAGGACACAGAACGAGAATCCAGTCAAAATCAATACAAACTCCGAGTCATCTGAGACAGGGTGGGTGCTAGGAATACACTGCCTGACAACCAGTGCTGTACAGGCGGTTGTCAGGCAGCGCATCCCGAGCAGTCAGTCCTATGGAGAACATGGCCACCTGTCCATTATATATAGCTATATATCTCCTGATGTGGTACTGACCGTCATCATCTGCAGGTTCGCCTCCACCTGCTGCACCATGGACTCCAGGTCTTGTGCCTCCTTCTGCTCCTCCAGGATTTTTTCTTCCAGTTTTCGCTCAAAATGTTTGACCCTAAAAATAATTAGAATCGTGTTCATACTATCTGTGCCAGGTATGATGACCGGTCAGCAGCTGCCGTCCCAGGGCTTTATGGTGTTGGAAATTTCTCACCTACTGGGGTCCTGGAGATGGGAACCATCTGATTGGCAGGGGGTCCAAAGTCCCACACCCTGACCTGTTCAGGGTAGATCCAGCACCAGAAGTAAACGCCGGACCTCTGCAGCTCTGGTTACCATCTACTTCAATGGGAGAAGAGCTGCAGTAACCGATTCCGTCCACTACACAATGGGTGGAGCTGTGGAGCTACTCAGAAACAGCTGATTGTCAAAGATGTGGGATGACGGAACCCCACCGATCGTCTGAGGGTCGGCCATCAGTAGTAATATCCTGGACAACTGCTTTAAAGTAAAGCTCTGATATGGATTCACACAGTAATTGCATTCTAAGCAATTTCCTGCTGCAACATAATTCACTCGAATGACACAGCACAGAGATAGGAAAGTTAGATTTGCTTCCACTTCTCGGATGTGTTAATTTCAGCGTATGACATAACATTCCTATGGGACCCCCACTGACCCTGAGAACGAAAAGGCTGTCCTATGGGACCCTGGGAAAGAAAAGGACCTTCATAGTCCCTCCTTGCACAGTGGCGCCACCTGCTGTGTAAAGAACTGCAGCACAGTTCCATTCACTTCTTGCTAAGGCCCCTTTCAGACGAGCATCAGACTTGCAGCGTGAGTATGCGGCAGCTCCCGTCCTGACCTCCCAGCACTGACGGGGTCGCATGGCCTTATACTGACTTATGATGCTATGTAACCCTTACAGTTCTGGAATGTATTGCTGTCAGTGTTACCCAATACATTCCAGACCTCTAAGGGTTACACAGCATCACAAATCAATATAATGCAATGTGATCCCGTCAGTGCTGGGAGGTCAGGACGGGAGCTGCCGCATACTCAAGCTGCAATTCCGATACATGGAACTCACTCGTGTGAAAGGGACCTAAAGCAGCACTGTGGCCCCTTTATTCTCAGGGTTGTCGGGGGTCCCAGTAGCCCGTCATCAGAGAGTGATGACGTATCCCAGCATGCTTTATACCCCCCCCCCGCTCCATATTCTTGTCTCTTTTTTGGGCACCATTATCCGCTTTGCTTGATACAAGGGAATAAATGCTTTCAATAAGTGGGATCTCATTCTTTATGGGAAATCTGAGAAATCCAACATAAATGCCCCTGGTACGTAGACCCCTTTATTATCACCAGAAGGTGGGGGTGAAATAAGGTCAATCAAACCTGCACCAATGATACTGACTTTTCTGCCTGGGACTCGTTCACTTTCTGCAGTTCTTGGATTTTTCTTCTCAGGCCGTTATTTTCTTCCAAGACCTGTAATACAAAACATTAAAGGGGTTATCCCATGACTAATGTAAAAAATGAAATCATCAGAGATCATATAGTACATGACAATATCTATCTAACAAATCTAGAACCAGCCCTGTACCTCACATGGATCCAGAGATCTCCATATTCATTGCTCTGCTAGATTTATATCAAGCTGACAGCTTAAGGGGGATGTCTTTACTTTTGCAGCTCAGGAAGCGTGTCTCAGCTCTCCCTATCACAGCTCAGGAGGCGTGTCTCAGCTCTCCCTATCACAGCTCAGGAGGCGTGTCTCAGCTCTCCCTATCACAGCTCAGGAGGCGTGTCTCAGCTCTCCCTATCACAGCTTAGGAGGGAGTTGAAGAATGAAACTGAGCATGTGCAGCCTTCTCAGTGAGCAGGTCAAAGAAATAAGAAAAAAAACAAACAGCAGGTGGCGCTAAACAGATACATTTTTATTGAATAACTCAATGGCTATGCCAAATTTTTAATTACAGGTAATTACAAAAGTATTCAGATCCAGGTGTTGGTTTGAAAACTGTGGAATATTTTTCGTGGGACAACCCCTTTAAGAAAACAGTTCAACGTTCTAATATTCATTCAGGATTTTTAAGATCTCTTTTTACTGTCAGTGAATGGAAATATATCTTGCACTGACCTAATCCTTCCCACAGCTGGGGTTTTGCTACAAAGAAGTGGTTTTATTATTCGGGTGATAATAGAGAAGGCAGATTTATATAAAGTGTGACGGTATGTGCCTCGTACCTCCTCGTAGCTCATCTGCTTGTGCTGGGAGAGCGCGGTGTCGGTGGGGTTCTTCGCCAGTGTGATGGGCGGCTCTGGATTGGTGTAACCATCGGCAGCAGGAGGGGGACCTCCCGGCAGACGCCATATCGGAAACTGATCGTCCCCTGAGATGTCACTGTATGCGGAAGACTCGTTATAGATGCTGTCAGGAGATGTGCCGACATGAAGGGTCTGCTCTACCACCGATGGGTGATAGCTTCCGCTCCAGTCCTCCTCATCATCATCATCTTCATCCAGGAGATCATTGTCCACCGTGGGGTCCTTAAAAAACGTGTCCTGGTACTTTGAGTTTGAGGAGAACTTGTCCCGGGATTCGGGAAGGAGTGTGGTACCATGTTTAGTCTCCTAAGGAGAAGAGAGATTAATGGAAGGTTCTTGGTGCTGAAAGTGATGTCAGTAAATGACTCCTCAAAGAGAGTCAAAGGGAGGGATGGAACATGGGATGCAATCTCTGCTGACTGCTTCTTATGTGAAAGGTGTGAGCTAAAGCTAAATCAATATTGGGCCTTACAGGGTTAATGAATATGACTCCCATCTGGAAGAATCCGTTTTTACCGGAGCTCATTCGCTTCATGGGAACAGAAAGGGTTAAGGAAGCTTGCTCTGATATACTCTAATGATCCCATATCCTAGTGGGGTAGTTGGAAATTGGTGGTTGTTGACTGTTACATTTTGTGTGGCTCAGATAGGGGAGGTTTCCCTTTAAGGGGTGGTCTCTACCCCCTGCTCATATGTTTGGGACCCTCTCTATAAGCCAGAACAAGCAGCTCCTGCTCTTGCAATACAAGGATGACTATTCATTCCCTGCAGTGATAGATAGCATCTATTTACCAGGAGTGTAGGGGCGGGACCCGGTCACCTCAGGGGCCACATTTTAAAAGGAGTTATCTCTAATGTGACAACCCCTTTAAATTCACCAGCCTAATGTTACTCACAATGGAGAAATCCCCTTCTCCGTTCCGTCCTGTCGGCAAGGCGCTGGTTTTGCTTTTCACAAATTCCTTGAAAGAAAACGGGTTCCCTTCATCCGGATCATCCTCATCAGTGTCTGCAAAACACAGGAGAAGACGTGTCACAGAAATGACCCAGAGCATCACAGCAGAAAGGTCTCACTTTACAGCATGACCAATGAAATCCTCCCTTCCACCTTATTGTAGAGACCGCCCTGTGGACGTCCTCCCTTCTACCTTATTGTAGAGACAGCCCTGTGGACGTCCTCCCTTCCACCTTATTGTAGAGACCGCCCTGTGGACGTCCTCCCTTCCACCTTATTGTAGAGACCGCCCTGTGGACGTCCTCCCTTCCACCTTATTGTAGAGACCGCCCTGTGGACGTCCTCCCTTCCACCTTATTGTAGAGACCGCCCTGTGGACGTCCTCCCTTCCACCTTATTGTAGAGACCGCCCTGTGGACGTCCTCCCTTCCACCTCATTGTAGAGACCGCCCTGTGGATGTCTACCCTTCCACCTTATTGTAGAGACCGCCCTGTGGACGTCCTCCCGTCCACATTATTGTAGAGACGGCCCTGTGGACATCCTCCCTTCCTCCTTATTGTAGAGACCGCCCTGTGGACATCCTCCCTTCCACCTTATTGTAGAGACCGCCCTGTGGACGTCCTCCCTTCCTCCTTATTGTAGAGACCGCCCTGTGGACGTCCTCCCTTCCACCTTATTGTAGAGACCACCCTGTGGACATCCTCCCTTCCACCTCATTGTAGAGACCGCCCTGTGGATGTCTACCCTTCCACCTTATTGTAGAGACCGCCCTGTGGACGTCCTCCCTTCCACCTCATTGTAGAGACCACCCTGTGGACGTCTACCCATCCATCTTATTGTAGAGACTGCCCTGTGGACATCCTCCCGTCCACCTTATCGTAGAGACCACCCTGTGGACGTCTACCCATCCACCTTATTGTAGAGACCGCCCTGTGGATGTCCTCACGTCCACCTTATTGTAGAGACCGCCCTGTGGATGTCCTCCTTATTATAGAGACGGCCCTGTGGACATCCTCCCTTCCACCTCATTGTAGAGACCGCCCTGTGGACATCCTCCCTTCCACCTCATTGTAGAGACCGCCCTGTGGACATCCTCCCTTCCACCTCATTGTAGAGACCGCTCTGTGGACATCCTCCCTTCCACCTTATTGTAGAGACCGCCCTTTGGGCGTTCTCCTGTCCACCTTGTTGTAGAGACCGCCCTGTAGTTGCCCCCTGAGCAGCTCATTGAAGAGATATGCATGAGAGATCAAATGGCATCAGTGTATCAGTACTGCCATCTTGGCTGAGAGATCACATGACCCTGAGAGAAATCATGTGATCTCAGACAAGAGGGACGCTGTGTTTAATGTACAGACCGGGTAGATCTGGGGATCTGCCATAGCTTCCTGTTACTACATGTCTAATGGAGGCCCCCCAAGACAACCATCCTTTAGGTGACTTACTCTATAATACAGGAAAAAGTACTTATTAGTCACATGATCTTCGACTTGATACATTGTAACACACAGAACCACGCTTGTGAACAATGTATTAATTTTACATCACATCTGCCTAAAATTTAAAGGGACGGTCATCATTTTTAAGTCATAGTCACTGGATATATGGTCATGCTCACTCTATAACTACCATAGCGAAGGGATCACTGCCAGGAGCATAGACGGGTACCCATATCCTCAGGGTTGACATAGGAGGTGGGTACCAGGATCAGACGACCACTTATTACACTACTTACCCAGCTGCTCCCAAAACCTACCAAGAAATAGGGCACTGTGGTGCCCACCAAATACTGTTGTCACGGCAAGGTGATGACGGCTCTATGGACAGGTGACAACGCCAATCACTGGCCACAAGGGTGAGGTCTTGACATTAGTCACCAATGTGGGCACTATAGGTTACAACTTGCCCTGAGGATGAACTGATGCCACGAGGGACCCAAGTAGCAGTGATGCCAGCTTTCAAAGGTAAATAAGGGGCTGGAGTAACCCTTTAAGGAGGGCACACCATGGGCAGCTCATGTCAGAGTGTGCCCCTCCCCACCACCACCACCCTACACTCACCATCCTGGATGATCAGAGTCTTGCCCTTCTTCCCTGGGGGTTGCCTGGGGAATCCTGACATGGCAGAGAGTAGTCCTGGCACGGTCAGATGGCACAGCACGGGCAGCTCATAGTCCTCAGCCCGCCCTGCGCTCTGGAGAGCAGCTCCAGGGGATGACACAACAGCAGGGGGCAGCAGAGAGTCACCGGCCGCACATGGAAGGCGCACACAGGGAGTCCCAGCCTCAGCTGAGCGACGGAAGGATCTGCCCCGGAAGTGACGTTTGTTGCAGGACAGGAAGCAGGAAGTGAGCCGCTGTGACAGATCCCGGGGAGGTCAGGGGTGAGAGTGTAAAGATGGCGGCGAACATAACGAGGAGTCGGGCGTGGGTCGGGATACGAAGGTAAGTGAGGGTCACAGAGGACAGTTGCTGCTTCTGTGGAGTTATCGTGACAGACAAGGGGACAGTGGCCTCTACATGGAGTGAGGGGGCTGGAGTCACATGGTAACATGATACTGGGGGGAGGGGGGCTGACTGTCTCATACTGTGACCCATAATAACAGGTGACACCTACCATCTGCAAAACTACAACTCCCAGTATGCTCTTAGACAGGAAATGCAGGGAGTTGAAGTTTTGAAACTGTACAAGACCAGTTTATAGGAAAATTGCTTAAAGGGGTTGTCCGGGTTCGGAGCATCCTAATTAGCGCAGGGCAAAGGAAATTAGCCCGGTTCCGGTGACGTACCTGAACCTGGACAACCCCTTTAAGTAGCTGTTCCCCAACGCCTGTACTGTAGGTGAATGTGGCCACCTACCTGGGCTTCACCATCGGGTCCCTCCTGCGTTTGCTGTGTTTGTAGTTGGGATTTCAATAGCTATCCTCTCTTATATTCCAATTTCTCACAGCGCTAGCTGTCAGTGGATGAAAGCATATCTGATTGCATCCAGAGGCCGAATCTAGTCCTGCTGACCGGCTCATTACCAGATCCACGGTAACGACACATTCATTGGACATAATCAGGGCAGGATTCCAATTGCTGGATGTAAATGGGAGCTGTGATTCCATCAGCTGACAGCCGGCAGAGCTATTGCAATTGGTGCTGTGATCAGAAGCATAACTTGTAGCCCACGGCCTCCCACCTGTCATGCTTTCTGATATGGGGAAGAAAGACTGTATGGGCCCCTTCAGGCTCCTGGCCCCGGTGCAGCCGCGCACTCTGCGCCCCCTATAGTTGGCTATAATCAGGACTGGGTGCGGTATATATCACCGCACTGGTTTTGGGGTGGAGGAGCGGGGAATGCCCTGGGTGCCTCTAGCGTTTACATATAGGGGAACCCCTCATGGACACTGGATGGGTGCCGGCACCTCCTCATATCACATGTGCTGTACACAGACTTTAAAAAGGGGGTTCCCACTTTAATGCGTATAAGACCAACCCGTGTATGATGAAGCATTCGGCAACCTTCCCATATACTTTGTGTTTCAGTTCCTCACCGTGTTCAACATCTCTGCTTGCTGCCCCTTTCTTGTTAGGATCCTTCTCACAGCTGAGGGTTTGCTGCTTGTCTTTATGAGCTATACATTTTACCTGCACTGAAACATTGCAACAAATTACCAGCACAGTAGAGGACGCTGCCCTTAAACCCATGCACTATATTCAGTTTTATCTGCTTTGTCTTCCAGGTTCGGGCTGCCTGCCTACAGGAGGTTCAGCAGCGGCAGCACCTACCCCAGTATACCACTTACCGCCCCCTTACCCGGGGTGCCCAAGCCAGTGTTTGCAAGAGTGGACGGACAGGAGAAGTACGAGACTAAGGTCACCACCCTGGAGAACGGGTTACGGGTGGCTTCTCAGAACAAATTTGGACAGTTCTGTACAGTTGGGCGTAAGTAGAGCTACATTCTGGGCTAAACTTATGTGTCATCCCTAGTGCAGGGCCTGGAGGGACGGGACACACAGGGATGCAAGAAGACCAAGGAGAGAAGCCGCTCCGTTCATTTCCAGGGAACCCGTGCTCTCATGATCAGTCTGGGTCCCAGTGGTAGGACCCCCACCAATCTGATAGTTATCCTCTATCCTGTGAATAGGGGATAACTTTATATAACTGGAACACCCCTTTACTTAAAGGGAACCTGTCATCAACTTCATGCTGATCTCACTGAAGGCAGCATAAAATAGTGACAGAAATGCTGATTTCAGCGGTGTGTCACACATCAGCTAAAAGTAAGTGGTTGCCGAGAACCCGCATCATGATCATTGAGCTCAGGTCTTGAAAAGAGTCAAATCTACCTGAGAAGAGTCCTGGTTATTCCTAATCTCCTGCTCTCCCTGCCCATCTGCTGATGATTGGCAGTTCTCTCCTAGAGAGAAAGGGAGAAAACTAGGTAGAAGACTGTCAGTCATCAGCAGGTGGGCAGGGAGAGCATGAATAACCATGACTCTTCTCAGGTGGCCGGGACTCTTTTCCAGGCCCAGTCTGCAATGATTGTGATGCTGGTTCTCGGCAACCACTTACTTTTAACTTATATATGACAGAAATCAACTCGCCTGTCTCTACTTTATTCTGCCGTTAGTATGGGCAGCATAATGTTGATGACAGGTTCCTTTCAATGGATAAGATTTTATAACCCATGTACAGTAGTATTAAGTGGGAATCGGTATTAATGACACATCCTAATATCTGTCTCACTCTTGGCACCCTCGCTGATCAGTTGTTGGAAGGGGTCGTATGACATCACATCCATCGGTCACATGGCCTTTGTGCACCTCAGTCCCATTCAAGTGAATAGAATTAAAAGGCTTTTCTGCTTTTTACGATTGATTACCTATCCTCAGGATAGGTCATCAATATCAGATCAGCGGGGGTCCGACACCCGGCACTCCTGCCTTCTCTGCTCTGTTTACTTGGTCGCCTCAGCAATTGCAGTGGTGAGCCGGTGTAATTACAAGTATGGCGTCTCTATTCACTTCTATGGGACGGCTCCCGTCTATTCAAGTGGATAGGACTGAGCCGTTTCATAGAAGTGAATAGGGACGTCATACTTGTAATTACAAGCGCTGCCTTCTCTTCAAACAGCTGATAGGCGGGGGGTGTCGGGTGTCGGACCCCCACCGATCTGATGTTGATGAACTGAGGATAAGTCATCGATAATAAAAAAGTGGACAACTCCTTTAATCCTATTCACTTGAATGGGACTGAGGTGCACAGAGGCCGTGTGACCGATGGATGTGATGTCATACGATCCCTTCCAACAACTGATCAGCGAGGGTGCCAAGAGTGAGATGTCCACCAGTCGCATATTAGGATATGTCATCACTAGTGATGGAATTGATTCATACTGAGAGTGGAGCGGCACATGCACAGTCACCTTCTGCGCTGCACTGGTAGCAGCAGCAGCAGATACTTTGCACTTGCCCCGCCACTCGGGAGCAAAAGTGCAAGTGCATGATCGACAGGTCTGCCAATCAGCGGGGAGGGGGGAGTTTCTTGAGCAGCAGGGCTAGCCTCTCTCTGCTCAAACAGGCTGATTGATGAATTTGATTTGTACAAATCAATTCACTCATCTATAGTCTTCAATATTAAATTCCTGGAAGGCCACTTTAATTGGCAACATTTCCTGGCTCTGCAGAGGTTTGGGGGCCACAGGCTCCACATTCCTGAGACGTGATGTAGCGTCGGCTCTCTGCCTATAGTCTGATTTCAATAGGGGAAATCAACAGCTGAATCTGCATAAAAAATCACACACAGTTATAATCTATATGAAAGGTTGGGTAACTTTGTCTCGCATTATACTCCAGAGCTGCATACATAGTTCTGCTGGTTGTCACTGGAAGCTGACAACAACCGAGTTGTCAGACACACCTCTAACAGTTGAGCTGCCCCTGTAATAGAGGAGGGGAGTGAGGCCGGCCATACACAAAAGATAGCTGACAGGTTCACCCCCGATACCTTTACAGACATGCTGCCCTGGCCGAGTATGCATGTGTTCTCAGTAGGGAGAGGACGCCATTGCCAGACTTCTCTTATCAACCTAAAAGGATTGAGTGGTTGAATCCAGCAGCCCAGCCTTATCTGCCCTGATATACGTCCGGAGGACCCCATACAAAGTAGATGGTTGGCCAGTCCCGCTGCAGTCCACAGGTGCGGGACAAGTACATCTAATGTGTATGGGCAGCTTTAGATTACTATAGAGTGTTTAGTAGAATGCAAATCACCAAAGCGAGCTTTATGCTGTCAGCAAGCAATCCTGGGAGATTTCAGCTCTGAAGCCTGCAGAATTATGAATGCAGCTCTGGAGTATTTTTTATTTTTTTTTTTTATGTAGATTTATTTTATGTAATGTATAAAATGTTGCTGTAAGCCGGACATGTAGGTGACAAGCTTGACAAGAATGTAGGTAACCAGTATACATACTGTATATGTATTCTTTTTTACAGTCCTCATCAATTCAGGCTCCAGACATGAAACCAAATACCTCAGCGGCATCTCTCACTTTCTGGAGAAGCTCGCCTTCTCTGTAAGTAGAACTTCAGGCTGCGACTGCCATGTCTTATATACAAGGGTTTCTTGTGTGTGATCCGCTGTCTGTGTTCCCCCATAGTCTACAGCACGGTATGGCAGTAAGGATGAGATTCTCTTGACTCTAGAAAAACACGGCGGGATCTGTGATTGTCAGACCTCCAGGTAAGGCGAGGTTCTCGTCTGTGGTGTATTGTCTGGGACGGAGCTGCAGTCGTCAGCATTGTCCTTGGGTCTTATCTGGCAGCTTTAGCCCTTTAAGGCCTCTTTCACACTAGCGTTAGCACGGATCCGGCACCTAAAGGGTGCCAACGGATCCGTGCTAATGCTATACATGTGTGGAGCCGGAGCAGCGCTCCGGCCCCACACATGACACACATTGAAACAAGACACAGACATACATACAAACAAACAAACATACATACATACTCACTCACATACTCCAGGGACGCCGGCAGCATGTCTTCACGCGCCTCCTGCGCGCAGTGATGACGATTCCCCACAGCGCCCTCTGCTGGGCGCAGTGGGGAAACGTCATAGCTGCGCGCAGGAGGCACGTGAAGACATGCTGCCGGCGTCCCTGGAGTATGTGAGTGAGTATGTATGTTTGTATGTATGTAGCCGGATCCGGAATGACCCCCCATTGGAAATCAATGGAGGACAGATCCGGATTACTGGTGTGTCCACACCAAACGGATCCGTCCCCATTGACTTGCATTGGGGGTCATTCCGGATCCGTCTTGGTGCGGATGCCTGGACCGGAGAGAAAACCGCAGCATGCTGCGGTTTGTTCTCCGGTCTGAAGACGGAACGGAATGCTTTCAGGAGCCTCCGTTGTCTTCAGTTCAGTTTTGTCCCCATTGACAATGAATGGGGACAAAACTGAAGCGTTTTATTCCGGTATTGAGCCCCTATGACGGAACTCAATACCGGAATTTTAAAACGCTAATGTGAAAGTAGCCTAAGTGGGAAAAAAAGTCGTAGTGCTTGTGCAGGAACGTGACTTGTGTATATTATCTCCTTGCTCCAGGGACACCACAATGTACGCCGTGTCTGCAGACGCTAAAGGCCTGGACACTGTGGTCAGCCTGTTGTCAGAAGTGGTTTTGCAGCCCCGGTTGTCAGGTAAAGATGTTTCTTCTGTTTACAGTTCATTGCACCTTTCAAAGCTCTGCTTATCCTTGTCGTCACTCCACACAGACCAGTGTTTCAAGCAATTATCAGAAGCAAACCATTGGTCCCGATTGGTCCGTTCGTTTTTTTTTTTTTTTGTGTGTCCCGTATGTGGAACCATTCATTTCAATGGGGCCGCAAAAAACGGAAATGAGTCCTTGTGCATTCTGTGTCTGTATGTCCATTCCGCAAAAAATTAGAACATGTCCTATTACTGTCTACTTTACGGACAAAGAGAAGACTGTTCAATTAGGGGCCTGCCGTTAGCGGACCACGAAACAACAACGGTCGTGTGAATGTACCCTAATTGCCTCCTCATTAGCGGAGATGACTGTATTGACATGCCGCAGTCTTCTCCTCTCTGCAGCGGTTTGCTTGCCCCCATGCAGTGTCCTTGCTTCTGGGTAGCAGTTCACTCAGGCCGGTCTGCTCCACGGAAACGGTCTGCGCCACTATTGTAGTGTAAATAAGTCACAGATTATGGCGCAGGTAATGTGTGCGCCATCATTTGACACTTTTCAAGCAGAAAAGTGACGAGAAAAAGGGTGGAGCTTAGTGCGACAGGGCTTTGCGTGGTCCTACAGATTTACAATAACTTTCACCAGAAGCAGCGGACGTTATAGCTGAAGTATATGCCAAGAATCGGCCTCTTAATAAATTAGGCACCTCTCACCCCAGCGTACAGGGGGTCAGGACTGGCATATGGGAACATCAGTTTTGATAAATGTCCCTCAGTGTTTTTTGGTGTCAACTGAGAGAGACCGTCATCCACTGAATTAACTTTAGCTTGTTCATTGGGTGATCGCCGGCACCTTTTACACAGTCCAGTTATCAGGAATGAGCATTTCTATAAATGCCAATCCCCGATAATTGGCCAGATTTTGAGTCTTAAAGGGGTTCTCCAAGTTAAATTTATCCTCAGGATAGGTCATCAATATCAGATCGGTGGGGGTCCAACACCCGTCACCCCCGCCGATCAGCTGTATGAAGAGGAGGCGCCGTACTCTGTTCACATGCTGGCCGTAACAGGGGTAGTGGTGAGTAGGTGTAATTACACCTAACCGCCCCATTCATTTCAATGGGAAGAATCGCTCCTATACAAGTCTATGGGAACGAGCCTTCCCATAGAAATGAATGGGGCGGTGAGGTGCAATTACGCTAGGCGATCTTACACTGCAGCAGCAACAAAATGATTGCAAAAGTTTACACGTCTTTTGTGACTCCTCAATATTCTTGTATACTTTGGAGCATGGCATGGGTGGCGCTCCACTCTGTCTTATAAAGAGAATGATTCTGGTAATAGTTTTAGGCAGAAATGTCTAGAATTTGCTGCTATTTAACCCTTTCGCTGACGAGGACATTAGCGAAAGATGGGGCCGTTTGTCGGGTCTTTTATGCAGCTGCAAAAGTCATTGGTGTCGGCAGCACATCTGTGTAAATGGCCGACAAAATGCAGGCTGTATGAGGGATGAATGATCGTAGTGATGACTGCTCCGCTCCCATGCAGTTTGCATCAAGGCCTCATTCACGTGGCCGTTTTTAGACCCAGTTAAAGTCTATGAGGCTAGTCACATGGCAGTCGTGTGAATGTACCCTAAAGGCCTTTAAACATGCACCGATCGACTTGTGACCTGCTCGATCGGAGGTCATTACTGCCCCTGCAGTGTAAAGTACTGGATATAGACATCAAATATTCTCTCTCCTAGAAGAGCCATTAGGAGTTCATAAGAGGCTGTAGGAAAATGGCCGTAACCAGATCAAAGTGGACGCCTCGTCTCAGCACTTGGGGCAGTAGTGGGGTGACCGATACCATGGGACCCTGCTGACGAGAGTTCCTCTGTTGCAGATGAAGAGCTGGAGATGACCCGTATGGCTGTGCGCTTTGAATTGGAGGACCTGAACATGAGGCCAGACCCGGAGCCGTTGCTGACAGAGATGATCCACGCGGTAAGTGGTGCTGATATTCTACCACACGTTACATTGCTGCTTCCTCTTTTGCCGCAATGCATTCTGGGTATTTACAGGACATAACAGAAAGGAGGCCATGAGCTTTATTTGAGAAAGGCGCGTCTATTAAAGCCGCGTTCACACCTTCGTTTCAGAGATCCAACAGGCTGTTCCGACACATCCTCTACTTCACCGTCAGATCCCATTGACTGTAATGAGGTCCGACGGTGATCAGGCCAACCTCCGGCATAAATGCCGGGTTTCGGCCAGACAAAAACCATTGCCATCATTTGTGCCCGATCAGGCAGCTGGATCTAAATGGAGATTTGAATGCGTCCTAAAGGGCTTGTCCAGGATTGGAAAAATTGCTTTTTTTTGCCAGAACCAGTGCCTCTGTTGGCTGATTCTGGTATTGCAGCTCAGCCAGATTCCACTGACTGGAGATGAGCTGCAATATCAGACACAGACTGCAGACAGATGTGGCGCTGTTTCTGGAATATACATTTTTTTTTCCTTTAATAGGTGAAGGATGACTTTATCTTTTTTATTTTCAGGCCGCTTTCCGGGATAACACAGTGGGCCTCCCCAGATTCTGCCCCTTGGAGAACATTGATAAGATCCATAAGAATACTCTACACTCTTACATGCACAACTACTACACCCCAGACAGGATGGTCCTGGCGGGCGTGGGCATTGAACACGACCAGCTGCTGGAGTGCGCTAAGAAGTACCTGCAGGATGTGAAGCCCGTGTGGGAGTCGGGGAAGCCGAGGAGCGTCGACAAGTCCATTGCTCAGTACACCGGAGGGATAGTCAAGGTAACATTGAGTTGTGGGGTGAAATCATGTCTATGGAGCTGCTATTCAGACTTCCATGAAGGCAACACCTGTCTGTATGTCCTCTTATGGCAGAACATGGAGCCGCTGACAAACTGGCTCTTGCTGTGGCGGGCTCAGCTTCACGTGAATTACATGGCGCCCAATGTTGGACGTGTAATACTGAGTTTCACCTGTGGTGGTCGCTATTTGGTGAATGTGTAGCAGGTAGGAATGAGCAAACCCGAAATTCATCGTGGGTTAGGAAAATATAACGAAATTCATAGACAGAATGCAAAACGGAAGCTTTTTAGATGGAATTCCGTTTTTATCCGTCATAATATAGCCAAGCATAACGGATCCGTCTGGTTTCCGCTATGCAGGATGCAAAACAAAGTCCTGCGTAACGGAAACCAGATGAATCTGTTATGCTTGGCCATAGACTTCTTAAAGAGGTTCTCCAGGAATTAAGAAAATGAAGATACTCAAATATTACTTCATTATAAATATACTACCAGATACCTTTCATTAGTTATAATGGTTTGTTTTGTCGAAGGAGCAATCATTAGGAGAAATAAAATGGCCGCCGTCCTATTAGTGCACACAAAACCTGTCCTAATCACACAGGAGGACAAGTTACTTCACAACACTGAGGTAAAGAGCTGCCTCATCCTCCTCTCTGATCTACTTGTCAGGGATTATGATCCTGAATACAGATGATAAGATCTTCAGCTGAATCTCTGTAGGAATGGAGTTCATGAGGACACATGAGAGGAGTTGGGGATGTGGATAATGAGCAGCAGCTCTTGTATGCAGTCTCCATTACCACAGTCTGTCCTGTCCGTCCTCTCTGTACTTCATGTCTCCTTATGAACTCCATTCCTACAGAGATTCATCTGAAGATCTTATCAGCTGTATTCAGGATCATAATCCCTGACAAGCAGAGGGGAGGATGAGGCAGCTCTTTACCTCAGTGTTGTGAAGTAACTTGTCCTCCTGTGTGATTAGGACAGGCTTTGTGTGCACTAATAGGACAGCGGCCATTTTATTTCTCCTAATGATTGCTCCTCAGACAAAACGAGCCGTTATAACTAATGAAAGGTATTTAGGAATATATTTATAATGAAGTAATATTTAAGTATCTTCATTTTCTTAATTCCCTGAGAACCTCTTTAAAGGCTCCTGTTTTGCATTCAATCTACGAATTCCGTTATATGCTGTTTTCCTAAGGCTACTTTCACACTAGCGGCAACCCGGATCCGGCAGGAGAAGGGTGCTGCCGGATCCGGACTGCCGCAGGGACATGTGTGGAGCCGGAACCGCGCTCCGGCCCCACACATGTCACACAGTACATGCATACACACAGACACACACACATATACACAGACATACTTACATGCTCCCGGCAGGTCTCCAGAGCGCCGGAGGAGCAGGATGGCGCGCACAGATGACGATTCCCCACAGCGCCCTCTGCTGGGCTCCTGGTGGACTTGTCCTATGTGCGCGCCGTCCTGCTCCTCCTGTGCTGTGGAGACCTGCCGGGAGCATGTAAGTATGTATGTGTATTTGTCTGTGTATATGTACTGTGTATGTTTATTTCTATGTCTGTATGTGGGCAGGTGACGGATCAGTTCACCATTGTGGTCACACCAAACGGATCCGTCCCCATTGACTTTCATTGGAGGTCATGACGGATCCGTCTTGGTGCGGATGCCTGGACCGCATGCTGCGGTTTGCTCTCCGGTGTGAAGACGGAACAGAATGCTTCTAGGAGCGCTCCATTGTCTTCAGTTCAGTTTTGTCCCCATTGACAATGAATGGGGACAAAACTGAAGCGTTTTATTCCGGTATTGATCCCCTATGACGGAACTCAATACCGGAATTTTAAAACGCTAGTGTGAAAGTAGCCTAACCCACCCAAACACGGTGAGGTTCGGTTGCGCACATCCCTAATGGCAGGCTGAAACTTCTTCATGTCATATGCGACTGCTGCGTTGATTCCATTGAATTCAATGGGATCACCGCTACTCAGCGATCCTGGCCGCCGTGTGGCCCTAGCCTTCAAGTAAACATGCCTCCTTTCTTCCAAAAGCAGGACCGCACTTGTCCACAGGATGTTTGTGGTATTGCCTTTCAGTCCTATGCACTTCAGTGGTGCTGAGCAGCAATACCAGATACAACCGATGGACACGTGTGAAGATGATTTAGGAAGAAAGGAGCCATGTTTTTCTAATCCTGGATATCCTCGTTAAATTGATTGGATAAACTAGAATAAAAAGCGTGCCATTTCAGGAAAGGGTGCCTTGGTTTTTGTTTTGAGTCGCACAAGGCTTTATAGGGCTAGATCGCCTGAATGTAATGATCCCTTTCATGTAGTTAGCCCTTGATTTATTCTGGAGAAAAAGTACTTGTAATTCATATGCAAATTAGACGTTAAAGGGTTTCTGTCATCCGATTTGTGCCTATAAAACCGGTTGTCATTTGCAATGTGCAAATCTACATTCGGCGCAGGTGCAGTGAGGAAGCCGGGACCCGGGCAGGCGGCGGCGGCTCACTGCGCCTGTGCCGAATGTAGATCACACTGCGCAGGCGTGGGATTTCAGCCAAAGACAGGGCCGGCAGCCGACAGCGCTAGCTGCCTGGCCCTGTCAATCAACAAAACGGAGGCGTGTTTAGAGCTGGGGAAACAGCGCTACTAGGTGCAGGGTTACCGCCCCCTCTACCTAGTAAGGTTAATTTGCATATTAAAAAAGATTAAATATCTCAAAAACGGCGCAACTATTTACTATATGATTAACAGATTTGCCATCAGGTGTCATTTGCACATTGCAAATGACAACCGGTTTTATAGGCACAAATCTGATGACAGAAACCCTTTAAGTGCACAGAGGGCGGGCCCAACTGTTCCGTGCACCCTTTTTCCTGCTAACCCTTCAAGGCTCTGTGCCTGGTCAAAACTGTGAATCTCCTAGTGACAGAATCCCTTTAAATGACCCATTTATCTAATCTGTTAAGGGATATTTTACACAAGCAGATCTTTTGCTAAAATTTCTGAATCTGAATTTAAATGTTTTTTTTTTGTTTTGTGAGTAGGTGGATTTGTGCACGTCCCATTCAGACAAATGAGGCAGATGTGTGTGAATGTGCTCTGGGGGGTTGAGTGTAATTTAGTTTTATGCTGCTTTATGGCGAGATAGCGTGCCTAATGGAGATCTAAGGTCGTGTGCGCATCAACTGCAGAGAACTTAGTGCACAGAATATTGAAATTTATGCAGATTTTTTTGTATTATTATGAAATGATTTATTTCATTCTATGATTATAATCTGGGTTGGATCGTCTTCATCTGCTTCACAGGTCGAGAAGGACATGTCCGATGTCAGCCTGGGGCCGACCCCCATCCCGGAGCTCTCACACATCATGATCGGTCTGGAGAGTTGCTCTTTTCTGGTAATTTTCCTCCTTACATTATGTGTCAGTGATGGAAAGTGTCTGAGATGACATCACTAATCCCACCCTGTGTCCTCCGCCAGGAAGATGATTTCATCCCCTTCGCTGTACTGAACATGATGATGGGGGGCGGAGGCTCCTTCTCTGCTGGGGGGCCGGGGAAAGGCATGTTCACCAGACTGTACCTCAATGTGCTCAACAGGTGAGACCCAAACACCTGCCATATACTAGGGGCAGCCATATTAACTAGAGAACAGATCCTGATCTGATGTAGAACCCCTGGCAAAAATTATGGAATCGCCAGTCTCTGAGGATGTTCCTTCAGTTTAATTTTGTTGAAAAAAAAAAAAAAACAGATCACAGACATGAGAAAAAAACTAAAGGCATTTCAAATGGCAACTTTCTGGCTTTAAGAAATACTAAAAGAAATCAAGAAAAATAATTGTGGTAGCCAGTAACAGTTACATATTTAGAACAAGCACAGGGAATAAATTATGGAATCACCCTGCAAATTTTCATTACAAACAATAACACATGCATCAGATTAAATCTGCTCGTTAGTATCCAGGTAAAAGGGAGTGATCTCAACAAGTGGACTGACATGAATCATGGCTCCAACACCAGAGATGTCAATTGAAAAAAAGGAGAGGATTATCAAACTCCTTAAAGAGGGTAAATCATCACGCAGTGTTGCACAAGATGTTGGTTGTTCAGTCACAGCTGTGTCTAAAACCTGGACCAAGTACAAACAACATGGGAAGGTGGTTAAAGGCAAGCATACTGGTAGACCAAGGAAGACATCAAAGCGTCAAGACAGAAAACTTAAAGAAGAACTCCACTCTCTTCTTATTGTAGCTGGGTCATGTGACCAACTCCCTGACCTCCAACTGACCCAGGACAGGAAGCCAGTCACTGCTCTATTCATTCTTATGAGACTGAAAGTGAGGCTCCCATAGGAATGCATAGAAAATTAGACTTCCTGTCCACACATAAGTTACTGTGTGAGTTGGTGGGTCTAATTCCTGGTCACATGACACAGATAAGAAACTTCAGGATTATATAACCTCAAAAATTCAGCTACTGGTAAGAAAATGGCATTCACTACAGATTACATCATGTACATTTCTAGCAGGATATGGAATAAAATTTTTTGCGGGAGTTCTTCTTTAACCCCTTAACGCCGAATGACGGCTTATCCCGTCATGGGCAGGAGCCGCTTGCCGCCCCATGACGGGATAAGCCGTCATGGCATTAAACTGTCACCATGTCTGATGACATGGTGACAGAGCTGAGACCCCGGCTGTTACTTACAGCCAGGGGTCTCAGCTAACCAGCCCGGGACCAATGGGGGCGGTCCCGGGCTAGCGATCGCTGTGATTGGCTAGTCTGTTCAGACTAGCCAATCGCAGCGATCGTAGCTGCAATAAACTGTTAATTTTTTTTTTTTATTATTGAACACTAATATATATATATAGATATAGCGGGCGGGCGAGCGGGCGGGCGATGTGGGGGCGGCTGCGGCGCGAGTGCCGCCCGCAATGATTTCAGGATGGCGAGCGGTTATCAAGCAGAGTATCAGCATACAGCTGATACTCTGCTTGAAACTGCTGACATCGGTGCTGGCACCGATGTCAGCAGTTTAACCCCTTCCATGCCGCGGTCCGTAGGGACCGCTGTATGGAAGGGGTTAACAGGGAAGGAGCTCCCTCCCTCTCCCATCGGGCGCTGGCAGCGCCGATGGTGTGGCCAGATGAGAGGGAGGAAGCTCCCTCTCCCTTCCATCGGGACGCTGCTCTGCTCTGGCAGCGTCCCGATGGTTTCAGAAGCGTCTCGGTTGCCATGGTGAAAGCTAAGCCTCATCAGGCTCCTGCTAAAGGCAGGAGCCTGACAAGGCTTAGCAAGAGTGAAAATGCACTGCAGTACACTATATAGTGTACTGTAGTGTATTATAGAACAATCAGACCCACTGGATCTTCAAGAACCAAGTGGGTCTGCGTCTAAGAAAGTGTAAAAAAAAAGTAAAAAAAAAAGTGTTAAAAAAAAATCCCTTTTCCCCCCCAAAACTCAAATTTAAAATTAGTAAAAAAAGATAAAAAATACCCCAAGCATGTTAGGTATCGCCACGTTCGTAACAACCTGCGCTACAAAAATATCACATGCCCCAACCCCTCAGATGAACACCGTAAAAAAATAAAAATAAAAACAGGTTCAAAAAAGCTATTTTTGTCACTTTACATCACAAAAAGTGTAATAGCAAGCGATCAAAAAGGCGTATGCCCCTCAAAATAGTACCAATCTAACCGTCACCTCTTCCCGCAAAAAATGAGCCCCTACCTGAGACAATCGCCCAAAAATAAAAAAGCTACAGCTCTCACAATGGAGACACTAAAGCATGGATTTTTTTTGTTTCAAAAATGAAATTATTGTGTAAAACTTAAATAAATTAAAAAAACTATACATGTTAGGTATCGCCACGTCCGTAACAACCTGCTCTACAAAAATATCACATGAGTTAACCCCTCAGGTGAACACAGTAAAAAAAATAAAATAAAAACAGGGTCAAAAAAGCCATTTTTTGTCACTTTACATCACAAAAAGTGTAATACCAAGCGATCAAAAAGGCATATACCCCTCAAAATATTACCAATCTAACCGTCATCTCTTCCCGCAAAAAATGAGCCCCTACCTGAGACAATTGCCCAAAAAATAAAAAAAACTACAGCTCTCACAATGGAGACACTAAAACATGATTTTTTTTGTTTCAAAAATGATATTATTGTGTAAAACTTAAATAAAATAAAAAAACTATACATGTTAGGTATTGCCACGTTCGTAACAACCTGCTCTACAAAAATATCACATTAGTTAACCCCTCAGGTGAACACAGTTAAAAAAAAAAAAAAAAACTGAGCCAGAACAGCCATTTTTGTTTACCTTGCCTAACAAAAAGTGTAATATAAAGTGATCAAAAATCATATGTTCTCCAAAATAGTATCAATAACACTGTCACCTTATCCCTTAGTTTCCAAAATATGGGCACTTTTTGGTTGTTTCTACTGTAGGGGTGCATCGGGGGGGCTTCAAATGGGACATGGTGTCTCAAAACCAGTCCAGCAAAATCCGCCCTCCAAAAACCATCTGGCGCACCTTTCCTTCTGCGCTTGGCCATGCGCCCATACAGTAGTTTACAATCACATGCGGGGTGTTTCTGTAAATCGCAGAATCAGGGTAATAATTTTTGAGGTTTTTTTTGCTATTAACCCTTGATTTGTTACAGGAAAAAATGGAATAAAATGGAAAATCTGCAAAAAAAGTGAAATTTTGAAATGTCATCTCCATTTTCCTTTAATTCTTATGGAATACATAAAGGGTTAACACAGTTTGTAAAATTAGTTTTGAAAACCTTGAGGGGTGTAGTTTCTAAAATGGGGTCATTTATGGTGGTTTCTATTATGTTAGCCCCACAAAGTGACTTCAGAACTGGTGCTTAAAAAAATGGTTTTGGAAAATTTCTAAAGAAATTTAAGAATTGATTCTAAAATTCTAAGCCTTCTAACATCCCCAAAAAATAAAATTACATCTACAAAATGATGGCAACATAAAGTAGACATATGGGACATGTAAAGTAATAACTATTTTGTGAGGGATCACTATCTGCCTTAATAGCAGAGAAATTCAAAGTTTGAAAATTACAAATTTTTCCAAATTTTCTGTAAATTTAGGATTTTTTATAAATAAAGGTGATTTTATATTGACTCAAATTTACCGCTGTCATGAAGTGCAATGTGTCACGAGAAAACAATCTTGGAATCAGTCGAATCGGTGAAAGAATCCCAAAGTTATGAATTGATAAAGTGACACATGGCAGATTTTAAAAATGTGGCTTCGGCATTAAGTGTAAAAGTAGCTTCGGCCTTAAGGGGTTAAAGCAATATGCCTTGAAAACAGAAAATGTACAACAAAACAAATGGGAAGAAACTGGAGTCAACGTCTGTGACCGAACTGTAAGAAACTGCCTAAAGGAAATGGGATTTACTTACAGAAAAGCTAAAAGAAAGCCATCACTTAGGCCCCATTCAGACGACCGTGTTTCACGGCCGTATACGGGCCGTGAAAGCCCGGCCTGTGCTGCACCAGAGGACGGGAGCGCACGGCGTCATTGGTTGCTATGACGCCGTGCGCTTCCTGAGGCCGCCGCCGTACAGTGAAACACGGTCGTCTGAATGGGGCCTAACACCTAAACAGAAAAAAACAAGGTGACAATGGGGTAAGGAAAGGCAATCGTGGACTGTGGATGACTGGATGAAAGTCATATTCAGTGATGAATCTGGAATCTGCATTGGGCAAGGTGATGATGCTGGAACTTTTGTGATTTATGCAGACGACTGTCTGAAGAAAATAGGGAAATTTCCACAGTCATTGATGATACGGGGCTGCATGTCAGGTAAAAGCACTGGGGAGATGGCTGTCATTACATCTTTAATAAATGCACAGGTTTACATTGACATTTTGGACACTTTTCTTATCCCATCTATCTAAAGGATGTTTGGGGATGAAGTCATTTTTCAAGATGATAATGCATCTTGCCATAGAGCAAAAACTGTGAAAACATTTCTTGAAGAAAGACACATAAGGTCAATGTCATGTCCTGCAAACAGTCCGGATCTCAATCCAATTGGAAATCCGTGGTGGAAGTTAAAGAAAATGGCCCATGACAAGGCTCCAACCTGCAAAGCTGATCTGGCAACAGCACTCAGAGAAAGCTGGAGCCAGATTGATGAAGAGTACTGTTTGTCACTCATTAAGTCAATGCCTCAGAGACTGCAGTTAAAAAAGCCAGAGGTGGTGCAACAAAGTACTAGTGATGTGCTGGAGTGTTATTTTGTTTGTTTGTTTTTCATGATTCCATAATTTTTTTTCTCAGAATTGAGTGATTCCATAATTTATTCCCTGTGCTTGTTCTAAAAATGTAACGGTTACTGGCTACCACAATTATTGTTCTTGATTTTTTTTTTTTTTTTTTAGTATTTCTTTAAGCCAGAAAGTTTCCATTTGAAATGCCTTTAGTTTTTTCTCATGTCTGTGATCTGTTTTTTTTTTCAAAAAAATTAAACAACTGAAGGAACATCCTCAGAGACTGGTGATTCCGTAATTTTTGCCAGGGGTTGTATATGTGAATCCTTGTATAGGGTATTGAAAGGGCTTATAATGCAGGTAGATGATGCAGCTTATGTCTTTTTCTATGCAGGCACCACTGGATGTATAATGCAACCTCCTACCACCACAGTTATGAAGACACTGGGCTTCTGTGTATACATGCCAGCGCAGACCCTCGCCAGGTGAGTCCATTTAAAGGGATTCTATAGTAATCACAAGTCTACCGTGTTCACATCCACAATGCCCCGTTCAGGCATCTGGTATAGGACATGCTGGAAATGGTGGTATCCCAGTGGCAGGAGATTGGGAGAATGCCCTAGATCAGTGATGGCTACCCTCCGCCACTCCAGCTGTGGTAAAACTACAACTCCCAAGATGCACACTTGCTTGGCTGTTCGCAGAACTCCATAGAGATGAGTAGAGTATGCTGGGAGTTGTAGTTTCCGGAGGTTAGCCATCACTGCCCTAGATGCTTAAAGGATCACTAAGCATTCACAAAACTTTTGATTTTCATAGTGACATAGCAAAGGTTTTGATCTGTGGGGGGCTCAGACCCCCCCCCCCCCCCATAGAGAAGGCGAAGCGTAAAGAATATGGGCCCATAACGCTCCTGTCTCCTGCATCGAGTTTATGCAAGCATTTCTCTCTCCTCATTCTAGCAGTGGGTGGGGGTCTCTGCACTCAGACCCCCACCGATTACAACCTTTGATGCATCACTAAAGTTTTGTCAAAGTTCAGGGACCCTTTAAATGGGTTGTCCAAGAATGACAACGTATAGGATAGGTGGTAAGTTACTGACTGATAGCATGTGGCTATCTCCAGCAATCCCATGGTTAGAATGGACCAGCAACATGCACGCTCGACCACGGCTTCAGTCAGACAGGAGGACCAGTGTTTGGACATCCGCCTTTCAGACACTAATCACCTCTCCTGCATATAGATAATAAGTTGTCATTCTAGGGCCATCCCTTTAAAGGGTAGGCTTTACAATTGATGGTTTTGTCCTCGGGATAAGCCATCCAGTTCAGTCCACTATACAATGGATGGAGTTGTGTCATTCCTGTGCCGGATCTACTTGGTAGCAGCTAATTGTCAGGGGTGCAGGGTTTTAGGATCAGATATTGATGGCCTTTCCTGAACAACCCCTTTTAAGTTGGAAATAATCGTTAATTACTACATTGATCAGCCTGGAAACACATTCCATATGTCCCCCTGACCTGAACTGACTGTATTATGGTATTTATGATACAGTTAATTCATATGTGATCTCGGGCTATTGCTGTGTACTCCCATCATCATAGCCGCACGATCAGATAGGAACTGACTGTGTCAAAGTACTATAATGCAGTAAGTTCAGGTCGACGCACGGACTATGTTTCCCGGGCTGATCACGTTCCTGAGCCCTAATGTTGATGAACAATTATATACTTTTGCTTTGCTTATAAGATATTGGGTATTGACCTCTACTGCAGTCTAGGATCTGAACCCTGAGGGTAACACCTATAGGTAATTACACTGATGCTCTTCTGTCTACATGCCTTTATTCATTACCTATATTGTTACATTGTTTCTTGATCTTTGTACATTTTCTTTCTAGGATTCCCTGGTTTGTATGATTTTTCTGTTCTTGTATCATTAAAGGGAATCTATCACCAGGATGATCGCTATTGAAGTAAAGACATGGCCTAATAGCACTTGGTACCTTATTTCCAGATGTGCCTTTGTTCCCGCAATAGATGTTTTCTATCTTCTGAAAAATCCAGTTTTTTTGGTATGCAAATGAGCCAGTAAGGTGCCCAGAGGGGCGTCACTCTTGTAGGAAGGGGCCCGGGCACGCCTCCTGCTTAGTGCCCAAACCAGCCCTCAAAGTTATGGTTGGAATGTGATGTAGAAGCGGTGGGTGGCAGGAGGAGTGCCTGGGGCCCTTCCTGCAAGAGTGACGCCCCTCTGGGCACCTTACTGGCTCATTTGCATACCAAAAAAACTGGATTTTTCAGAAGATAGAAAACACCTATTGCTGGAACAAAGGCACATCTGGAAATAAGGAACTAAGTGCTATTAGGCCATGGCTTTACCTCAACAGTGATTATCCTAGTAACAGATTTCCTTTAAAGGGGTTATCCCACAAATAATGTAAAAAATGAAAATCAGACATTGTATAGTACGACACCCTCTTTCTAACAAAGCTAGAACCAGGCCTGTACCTCACATGGTTCCAGAGATCTCCACATTCATTGCTCTGCTATATTAATATCAAGCTGACAGCTCAGGGGAGTGTCCTTTCTGCTGAAACTCAGGAGGCGTGTCTCAGCACTGCCTATCACAGCTCAGGAGGCGTGTCTCAGCTCTGCCTATCACAGCTCAGGAGGCGTGTCTCAGCTCTGCCTATCACAGCTCAGGAGGCGTGTCTCAGCTCTCCCTATCACAGCCTGGAGGCAGTTAAAAGTTGAAACTGAGCATGTGCGGCCTGCTCAGTGAATAGGTCAAAGAAATAAGAAATTAAGTGGTCCTATACAGATACATTTTACTGAATAACTCAGTGGCTATACAAAATTTTTAATTACATGCAATTACAAAAGTATTCAGATCCAGGTGCTGGTTTGAAAACTGTAGAATATTTTTCATGGGACAACCCCTTTAAGTGGGTATTCCGGTAACAAGAGTTTATCCCCTATCCACTAGTGGATTGATGGGGTCTGACTACTAGGACCCCACTGATCATGAAGAAGCGGTCCTGTTTTCCCACATATGAATGGACAGGTACACACACTGCCACTGTACACATCTCTATGGGACTGCGGAATGTAGCTGAGTGCTGTACCCTGCTGTCTTCAGCAGTCTCAGACTTTGATTGGAGCTGTGGTGTGTATGCTTTACCCTCACTTCATTCAAACAAGTGACATGGGACCCCGATTCTCGTGGTGGAGGTCGAAGCAGCCAGACCTTCTGATCTAACAGTAATTCTCTATCCAGTAGATAGGAGATAATCTCTTACCAGAATACTCCTTTTGAAGTTCGATGGTTTTTGAATGGGTATATAAAATAGGTTTAAAGCTGACAGCAGGAGACGCAGCCCGGAGATCGCTGCAGCATAGGCGACCATTGCCTTGAGGCTGTGCCTTCTGCTGACCACAAACTTTGACTTTTTTTGTTACATAGATTTCTAACATTTTCAAAACTTTGACTTTACAGGTGAGAGAAATGGTTGAAATCATCACCCGGGAGTTCACCCTGATGGCTGGATCAGTAGGGGAGGTCAGTATCACGTTGTATCTTCTGCTGCAGCCATCATATAGTGGAGTGACTCTTCATGTCATGATATGAGATGTCTGTTCCCATTTATTCAGATTGAACTCGATCGGGCAAAGACCCAGCTGACGTCCATGCTGATGATGAACCTGGAGTCCAGACCGGTCATCTTTGAAGATGTCGGTAGACAAGTTCTGGCCACAGGGAAGAGGAAGCTCCCTCATGAACTGTGTTCTCTCATCAGTGAGTACCGGGGCAGAGCGGCCCTCCTGTAATAGAAGAGGTTTAGTTGTACAACCCATTGAATACAACCTTCTAAGAGAAACCTAGAATTTGTGTGGGGCACCCTGTAAGGCCAGTTCTGAAGGTACTAACCTGCATGAGATTCTAGTGCCATTGCAATCAAACGAATGTGTGCCGGCCGTGCCCACACTGCAGCACGCAAACAGCGGGTCCGCAATATACAGGCACCGGCCATGGCCGCACAGTTTCACGGATGAGGACCCATTCACTTGAATGCGTCCACAATCTGAAAGACACAGAGGAAGGCCACGGAAGTGCTCTACTTTTTTTTTTTACGGTGCGGACGGATTGCAGACCCATTCAAGTTGAATGGGTCTGCATCCGTCAGCACATGCAGTTTGTGGTCCCCAGTGCACCACACGTTAGTGTGCATCATCCCTTCAAGGGGTTGTCCAGGACTAACAGAAACTGGCTACTTTCTTCCAAAAACAGCGCCACACCTGTCCACAGGTTGTGTGTGGTATTACAGCTCAGCCCCATTCACTTCAGTAGAGCTGATCTGCAATACCAGGTACAGACCATGGACAGCTGTGGGGCTGTTTTTTTGGACATACACATTAGACTAAATTCAGTAGGACCAGCCAACCATCTTATGTGTTAATATCCCTTTACATTACCCAAATATCGGGCAGATTATTGCTATTAAGCGTTCGTACGGACGTTCATTAGCGATAAACTGCCTGTGTAAAGGTGCCTCTGGTGGACCGATGAGCAAAATGCTCATTCATCAGGTAAAAGGATCTTTCATGCGGTCACCTATATCATATCACCTATGTCACCTCTGTTGCATTATCAATTGCTCCCCCCCCCCCCCCCCCCCCCCCATCTGACTGATCGACGTTGCCCTCGTATGCTTTAGGCTAGGGCTACATGGCAATCTTGGTCACTGCTTTGCAGCCACTGAACTGGGGTCACCAAATCCAAAACTGATTTTTTTTATTTTTTTGCAATTTTGGGGTTGCGGCAACTTGTGAGTCACGCTGCCATCCAAGTCAAGTCATCCAAGGGCAGCCACGACACTGAATGGGGTGGCGGTGTGACTCACAAGTTGCCGCGACCCCAAAATTGCAAAAAAAAAAAAAAAAAATCCAGTAGTTTTGCCATTTGTGACCCCCAGTTCAGTGGCTGCCCAGCAATCTTTGATGTATGATCACTATATAGCCCCAGCCTTAAAGGGGTTCTCTGGGATTTTCCTAAAGATAGGCCATCAATATCTGATCGTCGCTCCTGCCGATCAGCAGTATGAATAGGTTGCGGAGCTCTGGTGAGCCCTGCGGCCTCTACCTAGGTCATGTTACGTCTCATTCATCGGTCACGTGGCCTAGAAGCAGCTCAGTCCCATTCAAGTGAAGGAGTCTGAGCTGCAATACCGAGCACAGCCACTATACAATGTGTGGCGCTGTGGAGGAGGAAACTTTCTTGCACATGGCTTAAAACCCTCTTTCTATCTCCTTATTCTTTCAGGCAAGGTGAAGGCTAGCGACATAAAGAGAGTGGCCACTAAAATGCTGAGGAGTAAGCCTGCGGTGGCCGCCCTGGGGGATCTGTCCGAGTTACCGGATTACGATCAGATTCAGGCTGCACTTTCCAGTAAGGACGGACGACTGCCGCGATCATACAGACTCTTTCGATAGAATGTGCCCTATGTAGAAGTGATGTGAAACTGTGCCCAAGGGGACGGTGCTGCACCCCGCGGCGCGTCTTGTCTTTTCATCAGTGATGAAGTAACTTATTTGACTGAGAGATTTGAGTGGAGGAGTCGGAGCCAGGAAGGATCCTCAGTCTCTTCTGCTGGTATTTCTGTCACTATAAAGGGCTCCTCTGGTAAGAAATTACCAGAAATTACCAGAAATTGTATAAAGTAGATGCCCGCCCTCTACTAATAGTAATACAAACTCGCCAGTGAATAGAATCCTGACTTTTCCTCTGCCAATATGGCCGCCATTACAGGGGTTGTCACTTCTGCATTGTAAGCAATGGCTGAGAATTCCTACCCAACCTGACCGCAGGGGATAAGTCAGTAATGTATATTTACAGGTGCATAGAAGATAAGCGGCTGCTAGATCACCACGACGCTGCTTATCTTTGGTGAAACTGTTTTCCTCAATCTATATTGAGGGGGGGGCAGCCCTGCCTCTTTCTAGCAAAGGGTGAGTGTCCCATCCAGGACTAGAAAAACATGGCTGCTTTCAGCACCGCTCCCGTGTCCGTAGTTTGTATCTGGTATTGCAGATCAGCTTGTGTCAAAGTTAATGGGGCTCACCTGCAATACCATATGCAACCTGGGGACAGGTGTGGCGCTGTTTTTGGAAGACCCCCCTTGAAGCCATGTTTTTCTAATCCTTTTACCCCGCCATGACTTTCGATGTTGCACTAAAAACTTTCAGATACTTTGTGTGCTCACATCCAGTCATTAGGAACTAATACACCCATCAGCCGCTTTCTGATGGGTCATGTGATTGGTCTCCCGTGTTTAGACTGCAGGTACGTGTTACATTATATAAGACTCGTTAATTTTGTTCTGGGAGAGACAAGACTGCACAATGTGCCATTAGAGGGACAGTATTACAGCATCCTGCCACTGCTGGGGAACTACAACTTCCTGCATGCTAGGAGTTGTAGTTCCCCAATAGCGGGAGAGGCACAGGTTTCCAGCATTGGTGTTATGGTAGATGTCGGTCGGTAGCGAGGATGTTGTGAGGAGTTATGTATCATGCTGAAAGGGAACCTGTCACCAGGAAATCCACAGGTAAACCGTTCACTTAGAGATCTGTCTCTTCATTCTGGAGGAAAGTACTTTTAATCCATATGCAAATGAGCAGGTAAGTGTCCCGAAGGCAGGCCCAAGCTAATCTTGTGTACCCCTGCTCCACCTCCCAGCTTTTTTGATTGATAGGGCTAGGCGAGCTGACGATGCAGGAACCTGTCCCTGTCAATCAAGGAGAGGGAGGAGCAAGGGTGCACTTCACTGCTTATTTGCATATGGATTAAAGATGTATTCTCATCTAAGACAATAGCTGTAGAATATGCCCCCATTGTCTGATAGGGGCGGGTCCTAGCGGTGAGGCCCGCACCTATCGGGCAAAGTGGTGGCTGAAGGACTCTGGTCCGGCCACCACCAAGCACTCTCCCCATAGAAGTGAATGGGAGTGCACCGCACATGCACGTCCACCGCTCCCATTCACTTCTATGGGCCCGATGGAAATAGCCGAGCCAGCTCTTGGCTATTTTTGGCGGCCCATAGAAATGAATGGAGGGCGGCTGTGCATGTGCAGTGCGCCCTCCACCCCTTTTGGGGCTCTGCTGAGGAGATAGGTGCGGGTCCCACCACTGGGGCATATCCTAACGATATTCCCCCGTTGTCTCAGGTGGGAATAACTCTTTAAAGGACTTCTGTCATCAGATTTAACCCTTTTAAACCTGCCGACATTAGCGATGCGGTGCTAATGTCAGCAGACCCTAACTGTGGTATTATTATGTTTATTGGGGGCCCCCTTACTGTGATATCTTACTTCTGTTATATGTAAATGAACCTCTAGGAGCAGGGGGGGGCGTTGCCCCTACTCCTCATAGAGACTCCGTTTTCCTACCTACTTCCACGCCCCGAGGTCCTTGATTGACAGGGCCAGCACTCATCTTCTCCGGCCAGCCCTGTGTGCCGGGGGAATCTCGCGCATGCGCAGTGCAGCACATAGGGCCGGCAGCAGGACACGAACGCTGCCTGGCCCTGTCAATCAAGAACCTCGGGGCGTGGAAGGAGGTAGGAAAACTGAGTCTCTAGGAGGAGCAGGGGCAACGCCCCCCCCTGCTCCTAGAGGCTCGTTTACATAAAACAGAAGTAAGATTATCACAGTAAGGGGGCCCCCAATAAACATAATAATACCGCAGTTAGGGTCTGCTTTTCTCGAGAGTGAAGAAACAAATCTCTAAGTTAAAGGTATCATTACCTGCAGCAGAGCTAGCCCTACAGGGCATTGTGCCTGGCCTGGTGACACACTCCCTTTAAAATGAACCTGTCTACAGTTAATATTTTCTAATTAAAACCTACTTGTGAACCAACCTGATGTGTACCCAGAAATGATTATTAACTGCCTTACAGGACTGCACTGTGTTGTATGTAACCCAAAGTATTCCTCCGAACTGCTGCCGTAGCTAAATAAAGACTTAAAGGGGTTGTCTCCCTTCAAAAAAATAGCATTTATCATGTAAATGATACTAATGTATTGTGATTCTCCATGTTGCTTCCTTTTCCATCACATTATACAAGGCTCATTTCCAGGGGCTGCGACCACCCTGCAATCCATCAGCGGTGGTCGTGCGTGAACACTATAGGCCGGCCTATGCTCACTCCCACGGTCCCAACCATCAGAGAGGCTGCCACTTTTTCTTGGTCGCAACCCCTGGAAATGAGCCTTGTATAATTTGATGAAGAATTAATCCAGCCAGCAAAGGAAGTAATATGGAGAATCACAATACATTAGTAAGTGCCTTGTATTAACTTTCTCTACATGATAAATGCCTTTGCTGCAGTGAGAGGACCCCTTTATTGTAACCCCAGCCTTAAAAGAAAAAAAAATTGGTACATATCTGGAGGCTGTGTAAGATAAAAGAAAAACCTTATTTGCCTTGTACGTGTCCTGCCAATACTCCATGCTGGGCCTGCATTGATGACTGTGTTCATCATTCACGTGACTTCTCAGGACAGTGATTGGCTGGATAAAGGGTGACTATTAGACCGATGGGAGTCAGATCCCGGGGACATCCATTAACCACCTAACTGTCCAGCTCGGGCAGTGTTAAAAGTAGTTAACTGGAAGGGTGATATCTCCTCAATGTTAGAAACTAGAAACATGCAACTGGTATTGCCTGAAAGCTGACAGTCCAGGCTTTCCTACAAGACCAAAAGACAGCTAAAGTCCAAGCAACAGAGGCGAAATCACTGTTAGAAATCAAGTCGGGAATAATCGCGAGTGTCTCTGTCCTGAACATATTGCTGTCATTTTGGTCTTGTATGAATGCCTGGACCGTCAGCTTTCATACAAGACCAGTTGCATGTTTCTAGCTGCTACCGGTCAGGAGGTAGCAGCATCTAAAGCAGCCCTCCCCCTCCAGTTAGATACTTTTTCCACTGCTGGAGCTCCACTCTGGCAAAACAGGTAGAGGGTTAATAACGAAACTGGGGGCCCTGTGAATGGAGCAGCAGGTACACTACCGCTCTCATCTCTATGGGGCTGTTGGAAAAAGAGTGGCTCAGTGGTTAGCACTGGTGCCTTGCAGCGCTAGGGACCCAGGTTCAAATCCGACCAATGATAACATCTGTATGCAGTCTGTATGTCTCCCTGTGTTGGCATTGGTTTCCTCCTACACGCCAAAGACATACTGATGGAGAACTTCAATAGTGAGCTCCAGCAAGTGATGATAATGTCTGTAAAGCCCTGCAGAGTGTATCAACACTATATGAGTAAGTAGAATAAAATACATTTCCGGCGGTCCCATACAGAGGCAGTGCCTAAATCAGTAGATTACAGTATGCCATAGGAAATGAGGGATAACAGTGACATCTTGTGGCTGTTTAACAGAATTGCAGGTTGTCTGGAACACTTTGCAATACATGCATCACCAATAGATAGATGCCTGTAACACTCAAAATGTCCACTTTTTAGTTTCCTCAAACTTGAAAAAAAAGCCCAAAGATGCTTGCCAAAGAGCTTTAATATGGGTGCATTTTAGTGTCTGTATTATGAGTACTGGAAGCTCCTGTGTTCTGCTGAAGCAGATCGATCACCATGGGACTCTACGGTGACCCAAGCCTGGTAGGTTGCGGCCATATTGGCTATAATGCAGACAATAAAAGACTCCGATTTAACAGCCTAATTCTAATTTTCCAGGCTTCTGAAGATGGACTCCTGAGCGCATACACAGAACCAGATACCAGATACCAGGCTGGGATCACAACTCCTAAGAATATAGAGTCATAGGGCTGTTAGAGAACTGAAAAAAACAAGCAGAGCAGTCACATCCACATATAAATCATAGGACTAGAGAACGGTAACATGCACTTGTCAATATATACATATTTTTACAGGAGGAGTAACAGAGGACCACCACAATTCAGACCTCTATTGTGAACAGACATCTCATAGGTTTACAGCTCCTCAAAAAAGAGTTTGTCCAGGATTAGAAAAACATGGCTGCCATCTTTCAGTCCTTGGGTTGTCTGGTTTTCCATGGAAGTGACTAGGGCTGAGCTGTAATACCATATACAGCCTGTGGACAGGTGTGGTGCTGTTTAAGGTGAAAAAAAAAAAAGCAGCTATGTTTTTCTCAACCTCAGCTTACATGAGACGGGAGTATCGTAGCTGAAATGACAGAGGAAGCAATGTATTAAGGAAGGCGATGTTCACACTAGTGGTAAATGGTAGGATTTTATTCCAGAAACAGCGCCACTCTTTGTCTGTGGGTTGTGTGAGGTATTGCAGCTCATACCCATTCATTTTCGCTCGGCAGAAGTGCAATGGCAGATGCATGCACAAAAATGGCAGACTTTTTCCCTCAGTCCCAGACAACCCTTTTAAGTCCTAGTAAAGTGCACCAGTCCTTAGAGTAAAATACAGCATGGTTCTTCAAGTGAACCGAACCTCGAAGAGGCTGGAGCGGCGTGTACAGTGCAGGTCTGTACATAGAAACGCACTGATCTCATTGGCTGCTGGGATATTTCGGATCCGTTCGCTGTCCGTGGTGCTGATTGGCAGGTAAGATAATGAACTGTTTTGATTGGTTGTTACTCAAAGCTCTGATTTTTAGAACTGATCGATCGCCATTGAAATCCTGACCATTATATATGTAACTGCAGTCAGCCCCACAAGAGTCTAGGAAGCTGAGATATGGGGGGCTGTATGGTAGAGCTGCTGGTGATCACCATGTTCCCGCCATGGCAGAGGCTACAGTGTGAAATCCCCAGCATACAGCTCCAAATATCTCAGCTTCTGCCCTGATTGTAAATGAACAGGGATACTCCCATCTTAGACATTTATGGCGTATCCTCAGGATGCTGATTTTTTTGGGGGGGGTCTTGCACCTACCTCCAGAATGGGGGTTCATGCCCATCTTGCCTGGTGAAGGGGTCGCTGGCTGCCACATCCAGGTGATGGAGGTTCTCTCTCCATTCACTTCTATGACAATTGCGGAAACCGCTAAACCATCTTGCTCCCATTGAAGTGTATGTAGAGAGCTGCCCCCCGCCGCCCCATCTCTCCATATACTCCCTGCCTGGATGTGGGGGCCCCGCCGGACCCTGTGGATGTGCCCATAAATATCTAAAATGAGAATACCCCTTTAACTTGGCAACTCTGACCACACAATTTCTATATAACAAGCAATTTGGCTGCCATATGTTTCCTACATGGGGTTGTCAACCAGCTTTCCTAAGCTCCTGAATGGCAAATGTATGCACTAGACATCCTTAACCCTTTCCTGACCTGCACAGTACATGTACTGCAGAGGTTTGGTCTTTAAAAATGGCGCCCGCTCACATCCCAGACATCCCTGTGTGCACTGTGTGTCTGTATTACATGTCACATCCCAGACATACCTGTGTGCACTGTGTGTCTGTATTACATGTCACATCCCAGACATACCTGTGTGCACTGTGTGTCTGTATTACATGTCACATCCCAGACATACCTGTGTGCACTGTGTCTGTAATACATGTCACATCCCAGACATACCTGTGTGCACTGTGTGTGTCTGTATTACATGTCACATCCCAGACATACCTGTGTGCACTGTGTGTCTGTATTACATGTCACATCCCAGACATACCTGTGTGCATTACATGTCACATCCCAGACATACCTATGTGCACTGTGTGTGTATTACATGTCACATCCCAGACATACCTATGTGCACTGTGTGTGTATTACATGTCACATCCCAGACATACCTATGTGCACTGTGTGTGTATTACATGTCACATCCCAGACATACCTGTGTGCACTGTGTGTCTGTATTACATGTCACATCCCAGACATACCTGTGTGCACTGTGTGTGTATTACATGTCACATCCCAGACATACCTGTGTGCACTGTGTGTGTATTACATGTCACATCCCAGACATACCTGTGTGCACTGTGTGTTCTGTATTACATGTCACATCCCAGACCTACCTGTGTGCACTGTGTCTAATACATGTCACATCCCAGACATACCTGTGTGCACTGTGTCTAATACATGTCACATCCCAGACATACCTGTGTGCACTGTGTCTGTAATACATGTCACATCCCAGACATACCTGTGTGCACTGTGTCTAATACATGTCACATCCCAGACATACCTGTGTGCACTGTGTGTGTAATACATGTCACATCCCAGACATACCTGTGTGCACTGTGTGTCTGTATTACATGTCACATCCCAGACATACCTGTGTGCACTGTGTGTCTGTATTACATGTCACATCCCAGACATACCTGTGTGCACTGTGTGTCTGTATTACATGTCACATCCCAGACATACCTGTGTGCACTGTGTGTCCTTATTACATGTCACATCCCAGACATACCTGTGTGCACTGTGTGTCCTTATTACATGTCACATCCCAGACATACCTGTGTGCACTGTGTCTAATACATGTCACATCCCAGACATACCTGTGTGCACTGTGTGTCTGTATTACATGTCACATCCCAGACATACCTGTGTGCACTGTGTGTCTGTATTACATGTCACATCCCAGACATACCTGTGTGCACTGTGTGTCTGTATTACATGTCACATCCCAGACATACCTGTGTGCACTGTGTGTCTGTATTACATGTCACATCCCAGACATACCTGTGTGCACTGTGTGTCCTTATTACATGTCACATCCCAGACATACCTGTGTGCACTGTGTGTGTATTACATGTCACATCCCAGACATACCTGTGTGCACTGTGTGTTCTGTATTACATGTCACATCCCAGACCTACCTGTGTGCACTGTGTGTGTGTATTACATGTCACATCCCAGACATACCTGTGTGCACTGTGTGTCTGTATTACATGTCACATCCCAGACATACCTGTGTGCACTGTGTGTCCTTATTACATGTCACATCCCAGACATACCTGTGTGCACTGTGTGTGTATTACATGTCACATCCCAGACATACCTGTGTGCACTGTGTGTTCTGTATTACATGTCACATCCCAGACCTACCTGTGTGCACTGTGTGTGTGTGTATTACATGTCACATCCCAGACATACCTGTGTGCACTGTGTCTAATACATGTCACATCCCAGACATACCTGTGTGCACTGTGTGTCTGTATTACATGTCACATCCCAGACATACCTGTGTGCACTGTGTGTCTGTATTACATGTCACATCCCAGACATACCTGTGTGCACTGTGTGTCTGTATTACATGTCACATCCCAGACCTACCTGTGTGCACTGTGTGTCTGTATTACATGTCACATCCCAGACATACCTGTGTGCACTGTGTGTGTGTATTACATGTCACATCCCAGACATACCTGTGTGCACTGTGTGTCTTATTACATGTCACATCCCAGACATACCTGTGTGCACTGTGTGTCTTATTACATGTCACATCCCAGACATACCTGTGTGCACTGTGTGTCTGTATTACATGTCACATCCCAGACATACCTGTGTGCCTGTGTGTGTATTACATGTCCATCCCAGACATACCTGTGTGCACTGTGTGTTCTGTATTACATGTCACATCCCAGACCTACCTGTGTTGCACTGTGTGTGTGGTATTACATGTCACATCCCAGACATACCTGTGTGCACTGTGTCTGTAATACATGTCACATCCCAGACATACCTGTGTGCACTGTGTGTCTGTATTACATGTCACATCCCAGACATACCTGTGTGCACTGTGTTGTCTGTATTACATGTCACATCCAGACCTACCTGTGTGCACTGTGTGTGTATTACATGTCACATCCCAGACATACCTGTGTGCACTGTGTCTGTAATACATGTCCATCCCAGACATACCTGTGTGCACTGTGTGTCTGTATTACATGTCACATCCCAGACATACCTGTGTGCACTGTGTGTCTGTATTACATGTCACATCCCAGACCTACCTGTGTGCACTGTGTGTCTGTATTACATGTCACATCCCAGACATACCTGTGTGCACTGTGTGTCCTTATTACATGTCACATCCCAGACATACCTGTGTGCACTGTGTGTCTGTATTACATGTCACATCCCAGACATACCTATGTGCACTGTGTGTGTATTACATGTCACATCCCAGACATACCTATGTGCACTGTGTGTGTATTACATGTCACATCCCAGACATACCTATGTGCACTGTGTGTGTATTACATGTCACATCCCAGACATACCTATGTGCACTGTGTGTGTATTACATGTCACATCCCAGACATACCTATGTGCACTGTGTGTGTATTACGTGTCACATCCCAGACATACCTGTGTGCACTGTGTGTCTGTATTACATGTCATATCCCAGACATACCTGTGTGCACTGTGTGTCTGTATTACATGTCACATCCCAGACATACCTGTGTGCACTGTGTGTGTGTATTACATGTCACATCCCAGACATACCTGTGTGCACTGTGTGTCTGTATTACACGTCACATCCCAGACATACCTGTGTGCACTGTGTGTGTGTATTACATGTCACATCCCAGACATACCTGTGTGCCACTGTGTGTTCTGTATTACATGTCACATCCCAGACCTACCTGTGTGCACTGTGTGTGTATTACATGTCACATCCCAGACATACCTGTGTGCACTGTGTGTATTACATGTCACATCCCAGACATACCTGTGTGCACTGTGTGTGTGTATTACATGTCACATCCCAGACATACCTGTGTGCACTGTGTGTGTGTATTACATGTCACATCCCAGACATACCTGTGTGCACTGTGTGTGTGTATTACATGTCACATCCCAGACACAGTGCACACAGGTAGGTCTGGGATGTGACATGTAATACACACACACAGTGCACACAGGTATGTCTGGGATGTGACATGTAATACACACAGTGCACACAGGTATGTCTGGATGTGACATGTAATACAGACACACAGTGCACACAGGTATGTCTGGGATGTGACATGTAATACAGACACACAGTGCACACAGGTATGTCTGGGATGTGACATGTAATACAGACACACAGTGCACACAGGTATGTCTGGGATGTGACATGTAATACACACACAGTGCACACAGGTATGTCTGGGATGTGACATGTAATACACACACAGTGCACATAGGTATGTCTGGGATGTGACATGTAATACACACACAGTGCACATAGGTATGTCTGGGATGTGACATGTAATACAGACACACAGTGCACACAGGTATGTCTGGGATGTGACATGTAATACAGACACACAGTGCACACAGGTATGTCTGGGATGTGACATGTAATACAGACACACAGTGCACACAGGTATGTCTGGGATGTGACATGTAATACAGACACACAGTGCACACAGGTATGTCTGGGATGTGACATGTAATACAGACACACAGTGCACACAGGTATGTCTGGGATGTGACATGTAATACAGACACACAGTGCACACAGGTATGTCTGGGATGTGACATGTATTACACACACAGTGCACACAGGTATGTCTGGGATGTGACATGTAATACACACACAGTGCACACAGGTATGTCTGGATGTGACATGTAATACAGACACAGTGCACACAGGTATGTCTGGGATGTGACATGTAATACACACACACACACAGGTATGTCTGGGATGTGACATGTAATACACACACACAGCGCACACAGGTATGTCTGGGATGTGACATGTAATACACACACAGTGCACACAGGTATGTCTGGGATGTGACATGTAATACAGACACACAGTGCACACAGGTATGTCTGGGATGTGACATGTAATACACACACAGTGCACACAGGTATGTCTGGGATGTGACATGTAATACAGACACACAGTGCACACAGGTAGGTCTGGGATGTGACATGTAATACACACACACACACAGTGCACACAGGTATGTCTGGGATGTGACATGTAATACACACACACAGCGCACACAGGTATGTCTGGGATGTGACATGTAATACACACACAGTGCACACAGGTATGTCTGGGATATGACATGTAATACAGACACACAGTGCACACAGGTATGTCTGGGATGTGACATGTAATACACACACAGTGCACACAGGTAGGTCTGGGATGTGACATGTAATACACACACACACAGTGCACACAGGTATGTCTGGGATGTGACATGTAATGCACACACACAGTGCACACAGGTATGTCTGGGATGTGACATGTAATACACACACACACACACAGTGCACACAGGTATGTCTGGGATGTGACATGTAATACACACACAGTGCACACAGGTATGTCTGGGATGTGACATGTAATACAGACACACACAGTGCACACAGGTATGTCTGGGATGTGACATGTAATACACACACACACAGTGCACACAGGTATGTCTGGGATGTGACATGTAATACACACGGTGCACACAGGTATGTCTGGGATGTGACATGTAATACAGACACACAGTGCACACAGGTATGTCTGGGATGTGACATGTAATACAGACACACAGTGCACACAGGTATGTCTGGGATGTGACATGTAATACACACACAGTGCACACAGGTATGTCTGGGATGTGACATGTAATACACACACAGTGCACACAGGTAGGTCTGGGATGTGACATGTAATACAGACACACAGTGCACACAGGTATGTCTGGGATGTGACATGTAATACAGACACACAGTGCACACAGGTATGTCTGGGATGTGACATGTAATACACACACACACACACAGTGCACACAGGTAGGTCTGGGATGTGACATGTAATACACACACACAGTGCACACAGGTATGTCTGGGATGTGACATGTAATACACACACAGTGCACACAGGTAGGTCTGGGATGTGACATGTAATACAGACACACAGTGCACACAGGTATGTCTGGGATGTGACATGTAATACACACAGTGCACACAGGTAGGTCTGGGATGTGACATGTAATACACACACACACAGTGCACACAGGTATGTCTGGGATGTGACATGTAATGCACACACACACAGTGCACACAGGTATGTCTGGGATGTGACATGTAATACACACACAGTGCACACAGGTAGGTCTGGGATGTGACATGTAATACACACACACACACAGTGCACACAGGTATGTCTGGGATGTGACATGTAATACACACACAGTGCACACAGGTAGGTCTGGGATGTGACATGTAATACAGACACACAGTGCACACAGGTATGTCTGGGATGTGACATGTAATACACACAGTGCACACAGGTAGGTCTGGGATGTGACATGTAATACACACACACACACAGTGCACACAGGTATGTCTGGGATGTGACATGTAATACACACACACACAGTGCACACAGGTATGTCTGGGATGTGACATGTAATACACACAGTGCAGACAGGTAGGTCTGGGATGTGACATGTAATACACACACACAGTGCACACAGGTATGTCTGGGATGTGACATGTAATACAGACACACAGTGCACACAGGTATGTCTGGGATGTGACATGTAATACAGACACACAGTGCACACAGGTATGTCTGGGATGTGACATGTAATACACACAGTGCACACAGGTATGTCTGGGATGTGACATGTAATACAGACACACAGTGCACACAGGTATGTCTGGGATGTGACATGTAATACAGACACACAGTGCACACAGGTATGTCTGGGATGTGACATGTAATACACACACACAGCGCACACAGGTATGTCTGGGATGTGACATGTAATACACACACACACAGTGCACACAGGTATGTCTGGGATGTGACATGTAATACACACACAGTGCACACAGGTATGTCTGGGATGTGACATGTAATACAGACACACAGTGCACACAGGTATGTCTGGGATGTGACATGTAATACACACACAGTGCACACAGGTATGTCTGGGATGTGACATGTAATACACACACAGTGCACACAGGTAGGTCTGGGATGTGACATGTAATACAGACACACAGTGCACACAGGTATGTCTGGGATGTGACATGTAATACACACAGTGCACACAGGTAGGTCTGGGATGTGACATGTAATACACACACACACAGTGCACACAGGTATGTCTGGGATGTGACATGTAATACACACACACACAGTGCACACAGGTATGTCTGGGATGTGACATGTAATACACACACAGTGCACACAGGTAGGTCTGGGATGTGACATGTAATACACACACACACACAGTGCACACAGGTATGTCTGGGATGTGACATGTAATACACACAGTGCACACAGGTATGTCTGGGATGTGACATGTAATACACACACAGTGCCACACAGGTATGTCTGGGATGTGACATGTAATACACACAGTGCACACAGGTAGGTCTGGGATGTGACATGTAATACACACACACAGTGCACACAGGTATGTCTGGGATGTGACATGTAATACACACACACAGTGCACACAGGTATGTCTGGATGTGACATGTAATACACACACACAGTGCACACAGGTATGTCTGGGATGTGACATGTAATACACACACACAGTGCACACAGGTATGTCTGGGATGTGACATGTAATACACACACACAGTGCACACAGGTATGTCTGGGATGTGACATGTAATACACACACAGTGCACACAGGTATGTCTGGGATGTGACATGTAATACACACACACACACACACAGTGCACACAGGTATGTCTGGGATGTGACATGTAATACAGACACAGTGCACACAGGTATGTCTGGGATGTGACATGTAATACAGACACAGTGCACACAGGTATGTCTGGGATGTGACATGTAATACACACACAGTGTACACAGGTATGTCTGGGATGTGACAAGTAATGCCCCTTTTACACGAGCGGGAGATTCGCATGTCTCCCGCAACGCATCTACAGGGCTGGACTCGGCACTGACTGGGATCGCATATAATGCTCTGCGATCCCAGTCAGTGCCGAGTCCAGCCCTGTAGATGCGTTGCGGGAGACAGGCGAGTCTCCTGCTCGTGTGAAAGGGGCATAATACACAGTGCAAAGGCCTGATAGTCATCAGCAGGATACTGGGTGGCCACTCACAGTCACACTGGAAATCCACAAGTAACGTCTCTGCCATGAAGTTTTCTGACCTTCTATCAGTTCATCTTGCTCCGGTGTGGAGGACGCAGTATATAAACTACAAGGTAAGAGATGTAACGATGGACGTAAACTCCATGCAGACGTTCTCCTGGATCAGATTCGAACCCAGGACCGTAGTGCTGCAAGATAAGGGTGCTAACTAGAGAAGATCGAGCATGCTCAGGAGCAATTTTCGAATAGTAACGTACGCATTTTGTAATCTGTACGCTAATGCATACGTATCTTCTAATCTGTACTCTAGTGCGTACAAATTACAAGATGCATACAGATTAGAAGATGCGTACGCTACTACTCGAAAATTGCTCCTGAGCATGCTCGCTCATCTCTAGTGCTAACCCCTTCTCCGGGCAGAGCAAGCAGGAATTCTGTCATGGCTTTATGCAGCTGCCACTAGGGGAAGCTCCATATGCATTTGCATAATTTTCAATGACCTGTATTCATTTTTCTGTAGTGTGCTCCCCCTTGTGGTGGCTCCAGGCAGCCATAATTTTACAGATGACTGTTTTGGACCTATTTATTGAGGCACTTTGGCTAACTTATTGGGGCATAGTTTGTGCTTAAGGGCGGGGCATGCACAGAAATGTTTTAGCCGAACTGTGAAAATGAGTCTTAAAGGGATCGTACAGGATTAGAAAAACAGGTTTTTGGGTTTTTTGTTGTTGTTTTTTCAAGAAATGCACCACAACTGTCATTTCTGGTACTGCAGTTCATTTTCACTGAAGTTAATAAGGCTGAGTTGCAATACCACACCCAACCTGCAGACAGATGTGGCGCTATTTTCTAATCCTGTTGTTGGAGGCGCCAGGTCCTCCAGGGCAGTGCTAGTCGTTATGCCTTAATAATCTAAATAAAAGTTGTACCTTTAAGGGCTCATTCACATGAACGCATTTTCTTTCCGTATTTGTTCCGTTTTTTTTTGTTTGTTTTTTTGTGCAGACCCATTCTTTTCAAGTTACTCCATGTGCATTCCGTTTCCGTATGTCCGTTCCACAAAAGAATAGAACATGTCCTATTATTGTCCGGATTACGGACAAGGATAGTACTGTTCTATTAGGGGTCAGATATTCCGGAATGCATACGGACATCATCCTATATTTTTTGTGGACCGCAAAATACATATGGTCGTGTGCATGAGCCCTAAGCCTCATTTTGCTGCAGGGAAACATTACACACGTTACATCACGCTCATTGGTCACTGAAGTGAATGGGGCGGAGCTGCAATACCAAGCACAGCCACTATACAATGGGTGGCGCTGTGCTTGATAAGTTGAGAGAAGGCCACGGTGCTGCAGTGAGCTCCTGTGCCTTCTCAAACAGCTGACTGGCACGAATTCAAGGTGTCGGAAACCCTCTGATCAGATTCTAATGACCTATCCAGAGGTCATCTGGAAAACAAATCCAAGAAAACCCCTTTAATAAGGGGAAACCCAATAAAAATGGTGCGGAAGTACTCCATTCACACATTTCTCGACACAGAAGCTCCAATTTTGTAAAATAAGATCGGTGTGGAGAATCCCTCGAAGAGCCGTCGCAGCACGCCGCCCCTTTAAATTTTAACAAGCTCTTTGCATCGATAGTCCCCATAAACATCCTTATGTTTTATGTGCTGTAAATAAGGAGAGGTTGACTCTTTAAGGAGAGTATTATGGAGGAATCGTCTTCTCAAGACGTCGCCGCGGAATCTTGTTTCACACTGCGATGTATTTTAAGGCGAGAGACGGGAAATTTCTCACCTGCAGTTCTATATGCAAATGAGAAGCCGTGTAATGTTTATGGCGCGGGGTTTGGGCGTATTGTATAGACAATTATTAGCTATTTAAATTCGGTAAAAGTGCGTATTGTAAAAATTGTATGCGCGTTACATATTTAAAATGTATCCCCCAAGGCTGCTCCAGGCGGCGGCTCCAAACTATAAAAAGACAAACACTGCGAAGACAGCAGAACGTTTCCGTATCGAAACTGCGGGAAGAGAGAAGTGGAGCGGTTACCTGTAGCAGCCAATCAGATTCCAGCTCTCGTTTTTCCAGAAGCAACCTGATTGGCTGCTATAGAGTGCAGCATTGCGGCGTCTGCATGCCAACTAATGACCGCTAACGTGATCATGTTGCGACCAGTTGCTCATCAGCGTGTTTTAATTTTAGCCGACTGCCGCGTTTAGACCTCCGTCTTTTTGGTCTTTATCTGATCCGGATTTTTTGCTGATGCGTTTATATCTATGGATCCACAAAAAAAAAAGTCTGTGTCGTCCGCAATTTATAGATCCTGCCCTATTTTTAATATGTATTTTTACAGTAGACCCCGCTAAAATTGCAGACCACATCCATATATTGTGGAACGCGCGATTTGCGGCCAGCAAAACGGACACAGTCGTGTGCAGGAGGCACTAAGGAAGCTGCAGCTTACCACTCGCTATGTGACCGCTTTAAAATTAATTGTGTAGCCCTAGCCTAAGGCCGTGTTCACACAGTACGCCATAATCTGCAGGGGATCTGCTCCCAATCCTCCTACCATTGTTTTCAATGGGAAATTTTCATTGCAGTTTTAGTAACTATTAGATCGGTGATGGTCCTACCTCTGAGACCCCCACTTAATGTGGTCCTGTACCCCCTGCAGCCCCCCTGAAATGAACGGTCGGGCATTGTGTGTGGCCGCTCCATTCATTTCTATTGGAGTTATTGCGGTCCACTATCTCCAGATCTCGAACTCCCATCGAAATTAATGTAACAGCAAAACACATGTGCGACCGGTCCCCGTTCTTGTGATCGGAGGTCGGACCCCCATGATCTAATAGTTATCCCCTATGCTTTTCACAAATCTGATATGTAACACTGGCAGCAATTTTTGTCCTCTAAAATAGAGGGTGGGGGTTGGGCAGAGCTGCCGAAGGTTTAGAAGATGGCCAAGCTATTACCGTAAGAGGATGGTGATTCAAGGTGGTCACCTCTGGAGGCTACACCCATATTTGAAGGGGGTTGTCTCATCGCTTTAATCCCTGACCATATTCCCTAATATGGGGGAAGGAGCCACAGTAGGTCAACGATGAGAGCTACACATGAGCCGTCAGATGACGGGATTCAAAGAAAACAGAAACTTATAGCTTGCAGACTGATTTTTAACCCATGTATCTCATAAATGGCTGTTTTTTTGTTTTTAAATAAAGATCAATTGAAAAAAAAACTATTTAAAGCCCACAATGAGTAAAATGCAGTCATAAAAAAAATTACCCAAAGGTGTAGAGAGCATTTAAAGCCCCCCCCCCCCCGGCAATGGCATAAGGAGGGTACCATGTCAAGTCGTATGACCAGGGCTGAGGATGTGTGGCTTTTGATCAGTAGTATATACACAAGCCAGTCCCTAGTCCTGACTTAGGGCCCCATCTGGCTTCTCTGACAGCTTAGGCTCGGCTCGTGTCTTACCTGTGCTCCTTGCTCTCTCCTCGGGTCCGGAAGGTTAGTTGAAGGGGAGATGAAGCCGCTCTGTTGTGCTATTTCTGAACCTCCGCAGATGGTTGTGAAGTTTGACTCAGATTGGGCACCGTGCCACGTAATAACTGCTCAAAAACAAGGGCATAAAATATTAACAACACAGCACAATAGGATTTTAATTTAGCTTCTGAAATGAATTGGTCTATAGTGGAGCGCCAAATGGTCAGGACGCGCTCATTGTGCAGCGAGACTATTCCTAGCACAATATGGGGATATATTTGTACTACCGAGCTCAATGGTACAAGATGAAGGCGTGATGGGGGAGGCACCCCTTCGGTGCCAACATGGATGTACTTAGGGCCGTCACCAGAAGGGGCACCCCCTCACAGGTTGCTTTTCTGGGACCTCCCCATCCACGCCAAACCTAATGTCTTAGGTCCCTCGGTGTCCCCATCATAGTGGTGATGCTCTAGTGCAGAGGTCAGCAACGTTCTGCTCTCCCTCTGCTGTGAAACTACAACTCCCAGCAATGTGCATACTGTAAGAAGTGAAAGGAGGATTCTGGGAGTTGTAGTTTCACAAGTGCTGGAACTAGAGGGTACCCGGAGACTCTCAGGCCCAGCATTGCTTGCATTCAACTGATCACTTTCAGGGACCCCAGACCAAAACCTCTATATAAATACAGACACTGTAGACCCCAGACAAACCCCACAACAAATACAGATCCCCTAAATGAATGCATAACCCGGATCTCTTCGGCCCCTGCGCTGTTTATATACAATTGATCATTGCTTGGGACCCCAGACCAGAACCCCTAAACAAATGCAATTCCCCTTAATGAATATATAACCCAGACCCCCTCGGCCCCTCCACTTCTTATATACGATTGAGCATTGCTGGGGACCCCAGACCAGAACCCCTATATAAATACAGACACTGGCCTAGAACCCTAACTCAGTGCAGACCCCAGACCAAATCCCCAAACAAATACAGATCCCCTAAATGAATACATAATCCAGACCTCCATTGCCTATAAAATTGATCACTGGTGGGGACCCCAGACCAGAACCCTAAGTCCATGCAGACCCCAGACCAAACCCCCAAACAAATACAGATCCCCTTAATGAATATATAACCCAGACCTCCATGGCCCCTGCACTGCCTATATAAAATTGATCATTGGTGGGGACCCCAGACCAGAACCTTGAGTCAAGGCAGCACCCAGACCAAACCACCAAACAAATACAGGTCCCCTAAATGATTATATAGCCCAGACCCCTTCAGGCCTTGTACTTCTTATACACTATTTATCAGTGCCAGATACCCCAGACCAGGCCCCCTATATAACTACAGACACTGGACCAGAACCCTAACTCAGTGCAGAACCCAGACCATGCAGATCTTCCTAATTAATACATAAATGGGACCTCCTCAGCCCTTGCACTGCTTCTATATGATTTCAGTTACATAACCAATTGATCATTGCTGGTGACCCCAGACCAGAACCCCCTATAAAAAAATACAGACTCTGGACCAGAACCCTATCTCAATGCAGACCCCAGACCAAACCCCCAAACAAATACAGATCCCCTAAATCAATATATAACCCAGAACCCCTTGACCCCTGCAATGCTTATATACAATTGATTAGTGCTGGGGACCCCAGACCAGGCCCACTATATAACTACAGACACTGGACCAGAACCCTAACTCAATGCAGACCCCAGACCATGCAGATCTTCTTAATTAATACATAAACGGGACCTCCTCAGACCTTGCTCTGCTTCTATACGATTTCAGGTTTTCCTGGTGTGTCCCTTTAAATTAACCCCTTTATGGCAGTTCAAATGGAAAAATAATAGATTTTTTTTTTTTTTTTTTTTTTTTAGCGTTACCTTCTTTGGCCAGGCGAGCGCCAGACCTCGAACATTTAATTTCATATCTGCAAAATAGATCACATTTTTCTTTTGTCATTTTTTTTTTTTTTTTTTTAATTTCTCCTCTATGACAAATGGCATTTAATGGGAGAATGGTTGTGTTAATGTCGTCGCCGGCATTCTGTTAAAATATGGCACATCACTAAATAATTGAGCTGGCGAGACAAGTCAGGATTGTATGGTTCCTCCGCAATGTAATTAATAGTCTTATGATTAAATATGAAATCATTCGCCACCATCAATAATGTAGACACTCGGGGAGAAGAAGTTCCGTCACTTCATCGACACGAGCAGCAGTAACGGCTTCACTTCTATTCCTGCTTTTTTCCATTTCCTAAATTAAAAAATTCCGGTCTGGATCCCATCAAGCAAAAAGACCATTGTTAGAACTTAAAATTTTTTTATTTGTAGTTGCTTGGCAGAATTTAGTTTTGGGGTGTAGGAAGGTTATAGACTGGGATGGGGAGGGGGGGAGGTGAACCCCTGGAATGTTTGAGAAGTGACATTAGGAACATTCCAAAAATGTGGCATGTCCCCAACCTAAGGAATCTTAATTATGTAACCCCCTATATCAAACCCCAAAATCAGTACATACCTCAGACCAGACCCACTAAATAAATGCAGACCCCAGACCAGAGCCCCTAAAAAACAGACCTAAACCAGATAGCGTAAGTAAATACAGACTCCAGACAAGGCCACTAAATAAATATAGACACCCCCCCTAAATATATACAGATGTAGTCCAGATACCGTAATCAATTAGACTAAATAAATACAGACCTAGACCTGATGCCCTAAATACAAAACTTTAAAGAAATAAAGCCTTGAGACAAGACAGATAAGACCTGTTCAACTAAATGTATGTAGACCCAAGACCAGACCCTCTAAACCAGGGATGCTCAACCTGCGGCCCTCCAGCCCGGCCCTACAACTCCCACCATGCCCTGCTGTAGGCTGATAGCTGTAGGCTGTCCAAGCATGCTAGGAGTTGTAGTTTTTCAACAGCTGGAGGGCCACAGGTTGGTTTAATAATTTTCTATATTTTTTTTTTTGTTTCCCAAAATCAAAGAGGAGAGGGGTATAGACTAAGGGTGGTAAATTGGTGGCCTGGGTGTCTCTTTGCATTGTTGCTAAATTTTGAGATGTGACCTCAGGGAGATTTTAAGAACTGATCCCCAATTGAACAAAAAGTGCATCATCACACCTCTGAATGAATACAAAAACCAGACCAGAACCACTGTATACATACAGACACTGGACCAGGCCCCTAAGTAAATACAGACCCCAGACCAAACCCACAAGCAAAAGGGGAAAAAAAAACAAAAAACCCCTCAGAAATACATATATATATCCAAGACCAGACTCATAAACAAATATGAAAACGTGAACCAGCCCCCCAAAAAGGATACTCCCTCCCCAGACTATAAGTGAATACAGACCATGTATCAGACCTCCTTAATAAATACAGACCCCAGACTAGAACCCTAAACAAATAGACCCCCAGACCACACCCCCTAAATAATTACAGACACCATGGCCACCATGTAATACTATGTTCAGCTTCCTCCAGCCAGGAAAGAGGCTGCATGATGAAGGGGGTTATCTCTGATGGGACAACCCTATTTAGACCAAAGCAGCCCACATCTCATTGATCCCTACTTATGTTATATGGTACTACAGGTGGAACCCCAAAAACTAGTTCTAACTAAACTACATGCTGTCTCTTTAAATGATGTAAAATGTAAGCTAATCCTCATGTATAACTGCCCGGACTGTAATCTTCTAGCAGGTAACCTATGTAAAAATAAGAAATTGTGACACATCAGGGGGCTGCTTTAGCCCACCAACTAAAGCACCTGCAAAATCCTTCCATCCTAATAAATTCTTGCTGGGGCGCCGGTTAACATTGTCTGCTAATCTATAAATGTTGCTGAATGCGTCGCACATAATCCATCAATCCTGCAGCCTTAATAAGTCTTCTTTGTACATGAAATCCCCGCTGGTCTCCCAAATTGTTTAGATATCCCGATTGTTATTCTTCCCTCCACCTGGGTGTACCCGGAGAATACCAAGAGAGGCCGCCTGCAAATTATTGCCAAGTCCATTAAATTTAATATCACTGCTTTCTATTGCTCCCATATGCGCTAATGTGTAGTGTAAGCTTAAACATTAATTGCATCGTCTTGCAAAGTTCCTCAGCCGCTCGTAAGATTAGGCCCGGCTAATAACCATCATTTTAAACTGACTCTATTTAAGGAGATTGTGTCGGATCACATCATACTTTTTTTTTGGTACGGTGAGCAATTATATAGATACTTAAAGGGGGTTGTACCACGAAACATATTTTACATTTATCAAACCAGGATCTGGGTGTGAATATTTTTGCAATTGCATGTAATTAAAAATGTTGTATAGCCACTGAGCTATTCAATAAAATGTTTCTGTATAGCGCCACCTGCTGTTTGTTCTTTTACTTATTTATTACTTTACTCTTTACTTGTTGTCCACCTCACTGAGTTGGTCGCATGTGTTCAGTTTAATTTTTAACGGACCCCAGTCGTATCTACTGTTAGAAGCAGCAGAAAGGACACGCCTCATAAAATGCCAGCCTGAAGAGGATCTCGAACTGAATAGAGCTGAACTAAAAGCAAGGCAAATACAAAAAAGGTAAAACACAAACAAGACTACTAAAACTACAAGAAAATGTCTAAAATAACTACAAGAACTAAACTACACGGACAAGAAGCAAATGCAACACGCCCCCCTCTCCCGGGGCCGATATTGTCCCAGGTTTTTAGAAATGCTGAGAGGTGATGCGGCCTCAACAGTTTTGTGCGTGTCACTGTCCTCCTACCCAGATACCGTCGCTCCCCAGGGTTAGGCTCCATAGCAATAAAGGGAGAGAGTTGTAAGAGGTGGAGAATAAGTCAAGTCCAGACTCAATTTAACAGCTTTACTTGAATAAACTTGCATCCAGACAATAAGTAGTCTTGCTCTTGGTTCCACCAGGTTTTGGGGTAAACTGGCTGGCAAACTGGGATGCCTTGTTTTCTCTTTCCCTGCTGTGCTAGACTCCGGCTTCAGTCTGTTAGCTGGACTTTATAACAGTTCTGGTACCTTTTGAGTGGCATACCTTTGGCTGTTGACCCCCTTGTGATACTCTACCTGTATGGCGTCGTGGTGCTCTATGAGCTGCTTCCCTTGGGAGAATCTTGCTGCACGAGGAGGGCACTTTTCATTTTCTCAGTTCCATTATCCACTCTACAACTAAACTATAGCTTCTCGCAACCCCTCCCTCGGTAGGAAGCAGGACTAGCCCACTTTTGCCCAAAAGGGGGGAATGGAATGGTAAGTTCAATTCTATCTAAAGATCTCTCTCTGCCAGATACACTGCCACCTGCTGGACAACCAGGCACATTACATGAACATAATTTCACAGCAATATTAGGAATGCACAGTGTAAAGGACATGGAATAAATACACAGATGACATTAATGGTTAGCCTATTAGAGACAGTAGCAGGGCACAGGAATGGTAGTGACCACTCTGGGATACTACACAAACAAATCATGGAACACGATACTAGAAATATAAAAGGAGTATTGGATTTGGAAACACTCAGGCATCTGGGTCTGGTAGCAACTTCTACCTCTGCATACCCTATAGCTGCTTTCCTGTTTAAGCATGTTCTTTGAATGTGGAAGACACATGGAACCTCTGGTGGAAACCTACACAAACATCAGAAGAACATGCAAACTCATAGTCCCAGTAGTGCAAGACAACCAGCTAACCCGAACATAAAGCCCCAGTGCCAGCCACCAGGTAACAGTCTACAGAATTACCCATTACATCGTACGTCTACTGCAGAGGTCCCACCATTTATTATCTTGGGTCCACCACATTGGACCCTGGGTGATAATCAGGAACCACACCATTCTATATCAAGATAGATATATTTTTTCTTCTTGGGGCAAACTCCCCATTGTCCCCTGGGCATAGTCTCTACTTGCCCCTTATGGACAGCCAAGAAGGTGCCATCACCTTCTACACCAAGTATGTAGAAGAAACCTCAACCATTCCATGACTCGCATTGATTTAAAATGCAAGCCATCAACCTTTTGGAACCCTGATTTATGCCAACATTGAATTGCGCATAGTCAAGCCTTTCCTATAGAGGTGGCATCTCATGTACCATCCAGTGCCAGTCACTATCTACATCAAGTCAGAACATGGGATAGAGAACTTGGTGGTTCTCAATCTGCAACGTGGGATCTACCCAATTTCTAACGTGACGAACCAGACATCTCCTGACCCGCCATATCATCACAGTTTTCTCCACTGTATGCATTTCTCCCTCTTTTTCTGTCTTGGGCCTCACACATTGCATCTGCAAAGGGCAGAGCTGGATTATACCAGCCCATATTCATGAGTTGCCACTGAAAGGTTGTTCAGATGTTGGCAGGAGCTGCTGACATGAGCTGGATTTGTGGATGTTTACGAGCTGCTTCTGCTAACAGTTTTTACTTGAAATCTCCATGGTTAAACACATAACAATTGGAACGTGCCAGGAATCGTTAATTCTACAATGAACTCCTTTTATATACACAGAAATCCGAGAAGTGGACTACGTGTGGCTGTGAGATACAGACGAGGACACTGGTGTCCTTACATACCCAGGAGAAAAGATTATTTGACTCGTCTAATGCTTTGAAACCATCACGAAGCAGCAGGGATAGACATGTTCTAATCTATCCAACGCTCTACTCTATAGATATGTACAAAGGTCTTCATTACTCAGTGACCACCACTGACAAGCTTGAGAAGGCAGAGGTCATCAGACTCCTCTTAAAAGGCTTACCCATTGAAAGGCAACCATAGACATCTTCTGCTCTACCCAGCATTCTATAGATATGTGCAAAGTTCTTCATATGGCAGTCAATGACCACCACGGACAATCTTGTGAGGACATAGGTCATCAGACTCCTCTTAAAAGGCTTTCCCATTGGAGGGTAACCATAGATGTCTTCTACTGTACCCAACGCTCTGTAGATATGTACAAAGGTCTTCATATCTCAGTCAGTGACCACCACTGACAATCTTATGAGGATGGAGGTCATCAGACTCATCTTAAAAGCCTTTCTTATTGGAGGGCAACTACATATGTCTTCTACTCTACCCAACGCTCTGTAGATATGTACAAAGGTCTTCATATCTCAGTCAATGACCACCACTGACAATCTTATGAGTAAGGAGGTCATCAGACTCCTCTTAAAAGCCTTTCTTATTGGAAGGCAACCATAGATGTCTTCTACTCTAGCCAATGCTCTATAGATATGTACAAAGGTCTTCATATCTCAGTCAGTGACCACCACTGACAATCTTATGAGGATGGAGGTCATCAGACTCCTCTTAAAAGCCTTTCTTATTGGAGGGCAACCATAGATGTCTTCTACTCTAGCCAATGCTCTATAGATATGTACAAAAGTCTTCATATCTCAGTCAATGGCCACCACTGACAATCTGATGAGGATGGAGGTCATCAGACTCATCTTAAAAGTATTTCTCACGGCAGAGTAACTATGTTCTTCCATTTTCTCAAGTGCCACTGGTGCTTTATGTCCTATTCACATATCTAAAGACACTAAGGTAAGAAAATCTATTTAAATATTCTGTAATAATGGTGCCCCCCTTCTGAATTATGATTCAAGACTGGGATCATGACTTCCAATGGGGGGGTTTCTTATGAGGGCCTTTCATCCTGCAACTGAAACCACAGTGGAAACAAAGGGTAACTATGTCTTGCCAGATGTTGGTCAGAGCAAGAGCATTGGTTCTCTGATTGGAGATGAGGCCTCCTCTCTAATGATGACCATACCCCAACAAAAGATATGGAGGGTGACTGTACCAATGGGATAACGACATAGCCCCCATTCTCTGTTTGATATTGTATGTCATTCACAAGTAGCCCAACCACATGAAATGACAGGTCACTGCCTCCTACAAGCTCAGCACACTCCTCTCCTGCTGTCATCATACCCATATGCCATTAATTCAACATCTGTGGAAGTCATCAAGGGGTATTCAGGTGGCTCCATACACTTTAGGTTGGCAGTCGATGTCACCATTTTCTGTGGGATCCACAGAAATTAATGGGTATGGGCAGCTTAAAGGGGCCGGCTCCCAAGACCCCTGGCAAACCGTTGATTTTGCAGCGGACAATTGTACTCACCTGGCATTTTGCCTGCAGCCTGCTAGTTGGAGGCTCATAAAGGAAGCATGTCCTGCTCTCAGCCTAGAGTCAGACAATGCTCTGTGAGCTACAAGTATCATCTAGACCAGGGCTGGCCAACCTGCGGCTCTCCAGCTGTTGCAAAACTACAACTCCCAGCATGCCCAGTCTGCCTACAGCTATCATCCTACAGCAGGGCATGCTGGGAGTTGTAGTTTTACAACAGCTGGAGAGCCTCAGGTAGGCCAGCCCTGATCTAGACAAACCTCTTTGCTACAGTGTATCAGTCTGACATCCATGCTATTCAGCTTGCAGAGCGTTGTCCAGATTGGACACAATTGTACCCGCTTCACAGCTAGCTGAATTTAAAGGGCATCTGTCAGCAGTTTTGCACCTATGACACTGGCTGACCTGTTACATGTGCACTTGGCGGCTGAAGGCATCTGTGTTGGTCCCATGTTCATATGTGCCCGCATTGCTGAGAAATATGTAGTTTTATTATATGCAAATGAGCCTCTGGGAGCAACGGGGGCATTACCGTTACACCTTGAGGCTCAGCTCTCTCTGCAACTGCCACATCCTCTGCACTTTGATTGACAGGGCCAGGCAGGGTAAACGTTATCATACTTGGTCCTGACTGCTCCTTAAGTCAATCAAAGTACAGAGGGCACAGCAGGTGCAGAGAGAGCAGAGCTTCTAGGTGTAACGGCAACGCCCCCCATTACTCCTAGAGGCTCATTTGCATATATTAAAACTTTATTTTTTCAGTAAGGCGGACACGTATGAACATGGGACCAACACAGATTTCTTCAGCTGCCAAGTGCACATGTAACAGGTCAGCCAGTGTCATAGGTACAAAACTGCTGACAGATGCCCTTTAAAAAGATGTGTCCTACTTCACTGGCAGCAAGTAGAGATCTTGACAACAGAAAGGAATTGAAAGTCTAAGTATATTAGAAAGATATAAAAGTATCACGTAAACACTGATTATGCTTTAGTAACCAAAAACTAGAAAACCCCTTTAAGGTGTATTCTCCGAACTGAAGGAGAGTGCACCGAGCATGCACCGTTATGGGAGCTCCAAAAATAGCCATTCAGTGGCTTGGCTTTTTCCGGAAGTCCCATAGCCATGAATGAAGCGGTGGCTGTGCATGTGTGGTCCACTTTCTATACACTGCTATGGGACTTTCGAAAACACGCTCAGCTATTTTCGGGACCCCCATAGTGATGAATGGAGAGCATGCTGCGCATACATAGTATACTCACCTTCACTTCTGGAGATAGAAGCAGGTCCATGAGGTGGCACCTGCTTCTATCTGACATTGACGGCCTATCCTAGTGCAGGAATCGGCAACCTTCAGCAGTCCAGCAGCTGTGAAACTACAACTCCCAGCATGCACACTTACTTGCCTGTTCTTGTAACTCTCATAGAAGTGAAAGGAGGATTCTGGGAGTTGTAGTTTCAGGTGCCACTTGCAAAGCATTATGGTCCCATATTTGGTGACCCTGAAAACTCCCCCATCAACATAACTCCCTCCAGCTGATGATCGCACCCGGGTGGAAATGCACTTTATTTATCTCCTGTCTGCTGCAGCTGATTTCCAAGTCCCTATTGTGTATCAGCCCCTCCCATATCTGCCGAATCGCAGAAATCACCCTCCGCTTATACGGATTACGGGAGCATTTTAAATAAACTCATTGCTGGCGGATCAGGAAGCTAATTTGTTGACTCTAGATATCCCCCGCTCCTTGTCTCCACGTGTATAAACCGTGCTCACTCGTGAATCTCTAAGAAAGCGGCTGAGTTTGCACAAGATATTATGATCTGGGATAAACCTTCAGCAGGCGGCATCTCCTTCCTCGGGTCAGAGACTGTTGACAGTGCCGTGGAGGCATCTCCTGAATTAATGAGCTTCTCAAGATACCAAGCCAAGCCCCACCGCTTGTGGTATAGACCGCTCCCGATCCGGGCCTCATGGTAGGAGTCCCCAGCGCTGGTCTTCATGTCTATGACAAACACCCGTTATTATTAACGGCCTGAGAAAAAAAATGAAGCTATATGGACGTCCAGGAGTTCAATATTGATGACCGATCCTCTGGATAGGTCATCGATATCTGATTGGTGGCGTTTCACAACCAGTGGTCACAGCAAACCGCCATACGTGGCTTAGTGGCTGCGCTTGGTATTGTTGCCCAGCCCCTTTCACTTGAATGGAACTAAGCTGCAAATTGTCCATGTGACTGATGAACTTGACTTGATCATTGGGATGGGAAGAGGACGCAGCTCTTACCAGAGCACCGTGGCCTCTTTACAGCTGATCGGTGGAGACTCCAGGAGTCGGACCCCCATCAATATCGAACTCTCGAAAAAACCCCTTTAAACATTGATGGATGGTGATCGCTGGTGGTCAGCAGTACCAGGCGCAGCCGCCGAGTCCATGAAAGCAATGAATGGGAGGCGGAGTGCCAAAGCTGGAGGTAGGGTCACCATCAATTAAACATTAATCGCCAGTGCTTACGTTCTGTAGAATCTCTTTAATGTGATTAATAAAGCTTGTTGAAGGTTTTTGATAACACCCAGCAGAATTATGAATGCAGCTCTCGAGTAGATTACAGGCTGTAACGCCACTTCAGCACATTCCCTAATTAAAGGAACTCCCAGTGCAGGACATGAGAGGGTGGAGCATGACAAAACATCAAAAGAAAATCCTTGTGTGATGCTCCGCCCCACGTTCTGTGAGCTGGATATAACACAGAGTATTCCTTTTGCCTCAAGTGTTTTTTTCTGTTTGGAGTACCTATAAATTATATATATATATATATATATATATTTTTTTTTACTATTTTCCTTCTGTCTGTATCCAGACTGTGACATCTCGACCCCCAGAGACACGAGACTTCCTGTAAAGAGCGCTTTTATATACATGTGAAAAGAAAGTCACAGAAGTGAGACACTGTGTGAACAAATTCGATGAAAATAAATTATTTATTGCCTTATTCTGCACCCCCACCCCCCAAATTAAAGAAAAACTAGCGGAGCTTTACTTTAACTCTAGCCTGGTCTTACTGCAGAATTATAAGGTAGGCCTCTAAAATGTGAACCATTGAATTCAAACAAATTCTCAGGTGTGGCTCCTGGCATCGGCAGATCAGGATCTTTCCCCCAGCAAATTTCCTAATGTGGAATGTGGACAATTCCTTTAAATTGTTCCAGTGTTTGCAGTGAAAAGATCAAAGCGGTCATTACCAATATGTCCACAAGATGGCAGTGTTATTAGAGACCCTCTGCACTGCGCTATTACTGACTGTAGAGCCAGGACAATAAGGTTCATTTTGGTCAACATAAAGTACAAATTCCTAATTTACTCATCTACATAAAGGAATTGCCCATGGAGCTTCAATCTAATGGCCTGCAATTATTTTTAAATGTCCCCATACGCACACTGGAGTTAAAGAAGCACCCTGTGCAAAAACAAATATACTGTGTTATGCCTAAAGCAGGGTGTGAGGGGCAGAGCATGACACAGGGAATCTCTTTTTGGTATTTTTTGAATGCTTGTGTCATGTTCCTCCCCTGCGCTAGGTGTAACATATTACATATGTTATTTTCTATTCCAGAAGTGTCCATTTATTTTTAAATTTTTTGAATTGGGAAAGAAAATAGCAGCCAGGGCTGGCCTTAGGTTACATGGCACCCAGTACAAGAAGTTTTTTTTGGTGTGCCCCCTCCTCTACAACTAATGTGTTGAATTCAATAAATCAGTAGCATGAAATTGAAAATGTTACTTTTACGGAGAAAAAATGCATAGCTAATGCTTAAAGGGGCTGTCCCATCTGGGACATTTATGGCATATCGATAGAATATGCCATAAATGTCCCGCCTAATTCTCAAGAATGGGGCCCCCAAATGAATCGAGAACAAGAAACATATGTGCGGATACCCCTGCATTCACTGCTATGAATTTCCCAAAAATAGCTGAACGCTATCCAAGCTCAGTACATAAGGACAGCACTAGAACCAAGCTTATTACATACATACGGCACCAGAACCAAGCACAATACATAAATACAGCACTAGAACCAAGGTCATTACATAGATACAGCACCAGAACTAAGCTCAGTACATAAATACAGCACCAGAACCAAGGTCATTACATAAATACAGTGGCAGAAATAAACTTAGTACATAAATACAGCACCAGAACCAAACACAGAACATAAATAAAGGACCAGAACAAAGCTCATTACATAAATACAGCACCAGAACCAAACTCATTACATGACTACAGCACCGGAACCAAGCTCAGTACATAAATACAGCCCCAGAACTAAGGTCATTACATAGATACAGCACCAGAACTGAGGTCATTACATAAATACAGCACCAGAACCAAGCTCATTACATAAATACAGCACCAGAACCAAGCTTATTACATAAATACAGCACCAGAACCAAATTCAGTAGATGAATACAGCAATATAACCAGGCTCAGTACATAAATATAGCACCAGAACTAACCTCATTACATAAATACAGCACCAGAACCAAGCTCATTACATAAATACAGCGCCAGAACCAAGCACAGAACATAAATACAGAACCACAACTAAGGTCATTACATAAATACAGTACCAGAACCAAACTAAGTACATAAATACAGTACCATAACCAAACACAGTAGGTGAATACAGCACCATAACCAAGCCCATTACATAAATACAGCACAGAACTAAGGTCATTATATAGATACAGCACCAGAACCAAACTCATTATATAAATACAGCACTAGAACCAAGCCCATTACATGAATATGGCACCAGAAGTAAGCACTGTAGATGAATACAGCACTAGAACCAATCCCTTTACATAAATACAGCCTCAGAACTAAGGTCATTACATAAATACAGCACCAGAACCAAGGTCATTACATAAATACGGTACCAGAACCAAGGTCATTACATAATTACAGCACCAAAACCAAGCTTGTTACATAAATACAGGACAAGAACCAAGCTCATTACATAAATACAGCACCAGAACCAAACTCATTACATAACTACAGCACCGGAACCAAGCTCAGTACATAAATACAGCCCCAGAACTAAGGTCATTACATAGATACAGCACCAGAACCAAGCTTATTACATAAATACGGCACCAGAACCAAATTCAGTAGATGAATACAGCAATATAACCAGGCTCAGTACATAAATATAGCACCAGAAATAAACTCATTACATACATACAGCACCAGAACCAAGGTCATTACATAAATACAGCGCCAGAACCAAGCACAGAACATAAATACAGAACCACAACTAAGGTCATTTCATAAATACTGTACCAGAACCAAACTAATTATATAAATATGACACCCGAAGCAAGCTCAGTAGATGAATACAGCACCATAACCAAGCCTATTACATAAATACAGCACCAGAACCAAGATCATTACATAAATACAGCGCCAGAACCAAGCACAGAACATAAATACAGCACCACAACTAAGGTCATTAGATAAATACAGCACCAAAACTAAGCTCATTACATGAACACAGCACCAGAACTAATCACAGTGCATAAATATGGCAGCAGGACCATGCTCAGTACATACATATGGTACCAGAACCAAGGTCATTACATAAATACAGTACTGGAACTAGGCTCATTACAAAAATATAGCACCAGAACTAAGCTCAGTACATAAATATGGCAGCAGAACCAAGCTCGGTACATACATAAGGCACCAGAACCAAGCTCATTACATAAATATGATACGTGATATGTATGACTGGTCAATAATCATGCTGAGATGCTCCTCATGTCATGAGGGGGCTGGGAAGGTTACCGGGTGACCAGTCACAGAGTCACATGAGGCGGCTCCATATTTAAAAGAGCAGCCCACAGGCCTTAGTAAATTAATTGTTATACTGCTCTTCTGCTTGGTCTCATTGTGCAGCATACTCAGGGCTGGGTTATCTGATTGCCCTCCTGACTACTGAAACTAAGCAGCATATCCAGCACTGCTACATTTCCATTGCCCACCCCTGACTTCCTGTGTTACATCTCAGTTCTGGTACTCCTGTAGTGTCCTGGAGCAAGGGTACTTTGGAGTATTGACGTTTGTGAACATTTACCCCTATTTCTACCATTCAAAGCTATCAACTCCCTACTTTATTGCACTTTGAAGGGTTAACTTGCACTACGATATATGCTGTTGTTTACACCTATCCTGTTTTATATTGTTGAGCTGCATTTTTATTGTAATATATCCTGTTCACTTGCACTGCTATTACACTATAGAAGCACTAAATTGTGAAAAGGGTGTTAATGCACAGCCAGCTAATACTGAGAGACTTTGGGACTTTTTTACTTGTGTACTGAGAAACTTGTAATTTTCCACAGTTACTATAAGAGAATATTCAGAGCTAAGTTTTGGAGAGAAAAAAAATACAGACACAGTGAACTTTTGACCATCTGGTTTAGCTCTGCCTAGACTGTTGTTTACATCTGAAAACTGCTTAGTCATTCCCACTGACTTGTATTGAAGCTCAATACAAGTCTATGGAAACATTGTTTCTGTTAGGCTGTGCTTCTCCATTCTACTCCTCCCACTACAAGATTGTAGATCCTTTAGAAACTGTATAAAAGTAGAGCAGTCAGAGTTCTGTTGGGGACCAGTGTTTAGTAGGAGAGACTCCGCTAGAATGCATGATTGACCAGAAGAAGATGCTGAGATGGGAATACTCTGCCGCAGAATCTGGGTCACCAGCCCCTTAACCGAGGAGCCAGCCAGATGACTGAGCCACAGATCCTTCTCCACCAGCCCTTTGGCCAGAGAACCAGCGTTCTAGGATAGAGAAGGACACTTAGCTCAGGACTTTTTTCTGCTCGGGAGGAGATTGGAGACCGAGGAACCCAGTATAGCATTAGGGCCATCTCAAACCCAGTCACTGCACTCCATCTGTACTTACCTGACTCCCGTTGACAACTTCCAGACTTCTTGACCCTATTTCATTCTTCTTCGCGTTATACAGTTCCTACTACTTTAGAATTTTGTTCTGTTGCCCAAAGCAACCATATTGCCAATACTTCCATGTTTAATACAGTTCCATCAGCTAACGTTATCCAGAAAGCTAACCATCAGAGGCACCTAACTACTGGGGTCGTACGAGTACCTTGACCCTAACCAAAGTTGTTGGAAATGGGGTTGTTATAGATGAAATTGTGCTTTAAAGGGGTTCTCTGAGAATGGGAAGTCCTTTTCATATCGGTTGTCAGGGTACAGAGGGTAAAAAAAAAAAGACTGTCACTGGTTCCAGCAGCAGGAGGTCAGACAGGTCATGAATGGTGACATTCCTGATCAATACCTGGTTTATAGATCATGCTGTGCTATGTATGACACCTCCAGCCCAGTGGGGGTGCTATTCATTTTGAAGATCGAAAGGAGATTTTCTCCAAAATAGGAATCCTTTTAATATGGCAGTGCAGGGGTTAAGGTAAAAAAAAAAAAACAAACAACAACAAGGTTCATCTGTTACTGGTGCTCCCCCGTTGGGCTGGAGGTATCATAGCATAGCATGACCCATAAACCAGCTGATGATAAGACATGTCACCATTCATGACCCGTTTGACCTTCTCCCCCCGCATCAGCATCTCGATGCCTCCATGAGACTTCACCTTCCAAATCCGTCCTTCATGGCCTATATCTGTCACATCGCCACACAATGCGGCAGATCCGCAGCTTCTAATTTTCCACTCCTTTCATCTGTCATTGTTGGCGTGGACAAACGTCTAATCAAAGCGTAGGACGGAGATAGCATTGTATTATTCTCCACCGAATCACACGGCCCCCCGAAACAGCCCCATCTTCCCTCCCTCCGCGCTGAATCCCATCGAGATCACATCAGAATGTATAGAAGTTTTTTTTGGCAATTCCTTCTCCTTCAGATCTAATTTCATTCTCAAACTTAAGCAAACATTTTTTTTCGTACAGATTTTTTTTTCTTTTTTTCTGGAGAATGCTAATTTCTCCATGTACCGCCACAACGTGCCTTATTATAGGCTAATAAAATGTATTCAGGTCACTTTAGACCGTCCCCTCGCCTGGAATTTACACATCAAAAGTGTTATTCCTTGGCTTGCAATGATATTTCACTCCAGAACACCGTGTTAATTAACTGTGGAAAAAGTCTCACTCGGCTGTTATAAATAGGCAGTCAGGAGTGAACGTGTTCTAATTGAGCCCTGTACTTCGCGGCTCGGCTCTCAATGTACCTATGTTAAGCTGAAAATATTCACAAGAGGGGCGACTGTCTGTTAACCCTCGCCGAGCTGCAACAGAAATGGTAAAATTCTCGAGGAGTGATGCATTGTGAGTTGGGATCTGCTAAACGTGGAAGGCCTCATTTGTCGAGAGTCTGCCTGGAAAACCTTCCAATCACAGCACAGCTTCCATCCTTCCACAGCTGTTTGAGAAATGAAAGCTGTGCTCTGATTGGTTGCTATGGGCAACAAGATAGGCTCTCCTCTTGAGGCCTAATGCTTATGTTAAATTAAGGCCGAATTTGCCGGACTGTTACTGAAAATCAGGGACAGTCCCTGCAAATTTGGGACAGTTGGCGACTATGTGAATGGTAGAATCTGGCAATACCAGGATCTGGCAACCACATATATGAACGTACCCTAAGAGAAACATGTGAATGAAGCCCAAAGGCAGACATACTAAAATGCTAAACGCTTGTTCGTCTGACAGTTATTTCTCCCAGCTTCGCCTATTTCTAGAACTATATATTGTGGCCTACTCCCTAGTTGCCAACCGGCCTGAGTTTGCAGGTACTGTTCCTAATTTTCAGAGACAGTCCCAGTAAATACAAGTTTTCTTGAAAATGGGTGGGGCTAAATGTAAACCCAATCGATAAGTGGCATTCCTGGGGCAGGGCTTACATGCCCCAATTTACCAACTAAAATGTTGGTAAGTATCCAAGTCACCACGGTTTGTTGGAGCACCCAACTTTTAGCACAAGGAATTTTTTTTTTCAGGAACTGGACATGCCACTTTTTCCAAGGTCCTGACTCTTTCCAGGAAGACCGCTCCACTTTTCATGGTGTTTCACGCCCCTGCAGAGCATGTAGAGTGGGACTGTGTCAAATGATGCAGGATCCCAGTGCCACATACAATTAGAGTTCATGGATGGGTGCTTTCCAGGAGAAACCAGACCTCCATGAGCAGTGCAGGAGATTGGCCAGCTCTTCTAAGAGTCCAGGAGGCCTTCTGGATGTTCTGGGATATTTGGCAAGCATGAACTATGCCCCACCAGACCATAAGCATCCCTCTGGCACCTCCCATGGAAACAAAGGATCCAATTTATTGAAAACTAACATGCCCAAACCTTCTTTCCTTTAACATGTATTCCATCAGGAGAGATTCGAGATGTTCCCATAAACATGAAGATTGGCCAATCCTACCACAATTGGTGGTTTTGGCAAACTTTTATCCTATGGCCAGCTTTAAGTGGAAAATCAAAGAAAAATTGAAATGGTTGCACCATCAGCTCCTCACAATGGTTGGTGGTTCCAGTGGTCCCATGGTTGTGGCACTACTGGTCTCTATGAGTAGTGATTGATTTAGCTATAGGGGTACTTTACGGAGATGATGATTGGGGGCTTGCATAGGTATCTGCTTGACATATTAGCAGCATCAAGCTACATCTCTGGGTAAAGTATTTGCCCAAAATTGCCCATACATATTAGATTGCTGGATATGGATCCTGGCCTTTAAACATGTCCCACATACATTCTCATACACAAGGTAAGGATTGAGAGACGTCATAGGGCATCAACATGCAGCGAGGCCATGCTCTGTTCAAATACCAATGTATCTGGATGCTCGGCTTATCCATATTTCCTACCATTACATGCACATACATATATACAATTCTGCCATCAGCTATCAACATATTGGAGGTGACCTCAGTTCGCCATTACAGCATCACATGACACCATACCAGAACAAGCCATACAGGAGGGAAGATACAGTTGTTCCCGTGCTGCCCTCTCCTATAGCTGAAAAATACAGTGATGTCACTTCCTGTCTCACAAGCAGCCATCGTGGTGGACGTCAATGCTTAACAGAAACTATAGGTGGAGCAGGAAATTATCCATTTCACTGCCAGGGGTTGGGCTCCATGTTGGACCCTGTCAGGCCCTATGATCCTTTTGCCCTTCACATGAACCAGTCATATTTATATTCTTCAGAGAAGTACACACTGACAATGTTCCCTGTAATGGACATGATCTACCAGCTTCTAAAAACTGCTAATCCTTAACACTAGTGTTACCAGGATCTCTGATGTTACTGCAGCTGATACTGTGACCTGGCCTATGCCCTTTACTATTGCCAATAATAGTGCTGATTCATTTTGCCATTAGAACCACTATATACATACATACATGTCCGCAGTATATGGATTCCATCTGTATTTCATTATTATAAATGAAGAACCATAAATAGATAGTTATTGACATTAAATGGAAATACAGTTGTCTATATTTTGCTTTTTTCAAGAAAATAAATGGAATACTGCGCAAAATATCAAAACCATTTGACTCATTTTTCCCTCCTGGACATCAGATCTTGGGGGCTTGTCCGGGATAAATTCGCATTTAAAATTAAAGGGGTTATCCCATGATTAATGTAACAAATTAAAATCAGACATCATATAGTACATGACATTAAGTTCTAGCAAATCTAGAACCAGGCGAGAATCTCATGTGGATCCAGAGATCCCCCATTCATAGCTCCAACTGCTCTGCTCGATTTTGCAGTGACTTGATTTGAGGTAGCCCCAACACCATCAAGGTGTTACCACGTGTTGCTGCTCTCTGGAGGGGATAGTAACATATGGTGCACCCCAATAGCAAATAAGCCCAGAGAGTCAGGGTCTGCAGTGAACCAGTGTGCTTCTTTACTGGAGGAACACAAGTGCAAAACAATACAGGCAATGCACTGGGCTGGCTTCTACAGTCTCCTCCTGGGCAGAGATTTGATGTGGAGGAAAGGCCTGAGCTAGCTGTCCCTATCTCTCTCAGAAGGCTGGTACTCTGGCCAAAGGGCTGGTGGCCCAGGGTCTGTGGCTCAGTCATTGGGCAGGGTATCTCCGCCTCAGCGTCTTCTTCTGGTGACTTGTGCAGTCTGGCAGAGTCTCTTCTACTAAGCACTATGCTGTTCCCTAGCTGCAGACCTCTAGGGGCTCTGACTGCTCTACGTTTATACAGTTTCTGATTAATCCAGAACCTTCTAGTGGGAGGGATGAAGCTGGGGATGCGCAGCCTAACAGAAACAATGTTGCAGTTCACGGCTGCCATTGACTTATATTGTGCCTCAATACAAGTCAATGGGAATGACTAAGCAGTTTCCAGACATAAACAACCGACTGTCAGAGCTAAACCAGACGGTCAAAAGTTCAGCGTTCTTTTTTGCCCTCCAAAACTTAGTTCTGCATATTTTCTTAAAGTAACTTTGACATCTTCTCAATGCTCAGCTAAAAAGTCCTAAAGTCTCTCAGTGTTACTTGGCTGTGTATTAACCCTTTTCAGTGCAAATACAGTGCAAAAGAACAGGATGTATTACAGTAAACATATAAAATGCAGTTCAACCATACAAAACAGTATAAGTGTAAACGACAGCATAAATAGTGCCAGTTAACCCTTTAATAAAGTTGTGTGTTAATGGCTTTGCATTGCAGTAATAGGGGCAAATGTCCACAAACTTCCATACTTCAGAGTACTCTTGCTCAAGTGCATTACAATTTACCATAGACTGGCAGCTCAGAGGGCGTGTCCTTTCTCAGTGGGTTTATCCTTTCTGCTGCTGCATCTCTCTCCCTGTAACTGTCACAGCTTCTAACAAAAAATCCAGCTGGTGATAGCTTAAGGATATAACTAAGCATTTCTCTGTCCACCTCATCAAGGTGGACAAACAAATAAGAAAGAGAACAAACAGCAGGTGGCGCTATACAGATAGATTTTATTGAATAACTGAGTTGTTACACTAAATGTTTAATTGTATGCAATTACAAAAGTATTCAGCTCCTGGTTTGAAAAATGTAGATTTTTTTTCATGGGACAACCCCTTTAAGGCTTTTTTTGGTGTAAAATATGCAATAACAGAGAACATCATGAGGGGTTTGAATATTTTTTCATATTCTATATAGCAAAGGACCTCAAGCCATAGAACAAAAGTCGACAAACTGCATTTCTGAAGATGTTAAAAAAAGTAATAATGTCATCAAGCCCGTACATGCTGAGAATTGTAGTTCAGCGGCAGCTGAAGCACCAGGACTTCTCTACATATCATAATAATACGTCAGGGCAACTGGACTAGATTTTTTTCCTTCTTGAAGAAGTGTTGCTAGTCACCCGACTGGCCTTCTCAATTGGAATGACTTGTACAAGGAATCTCCAGCATTAAAGCTACCCGAAACACGATGGACCAGTATTTAATGCTGGAGATTCCTTGTACAAGTCATTTCATTTGAGAAAGCCAGATGACTAGTGAGGGAAAAACAAAATGTCCAGTTGCCACCATGACTGGATGAACAACAACCTACGTAGACATCTTCTTTAGATGTGTCACTTCCTACGTCATTAGGAGTTTAGAGGCCTATGCAGGGGACAATGCTTGCACTTGTAGTACTACAGCAACAACTTATCTAAGACGTGAATATTCAATATAGGCATACCTTTATGGACACCCATAATCCTCTGCATTCGGAACGTAAGTTACCGTATCTCTTGTGGAACTTGACACCTGCTCTAGAAATACAGAAATCATGATTAATACATTTCCATACATACATAAATGTGTGAATTCATTTGCATGCATACATACATTTCCGCCATGATTCATATTAATGTGTCAGTAGATAAAGTAGCGGCGGAGCGGTGCTTTCAGACGTGATCAGCTTTATTGCTCAGTCAGCACTCTGTGTCCTGGAATTACCGGGTCCCAGCGGGCGCTGACAGCCAGGCAGTGCCCACAGCTTCTGCAGTGGATTGATAATGTCTGTTCTAGGCTGACATTTCTGTGTGTGTGCTAGCGCTGGGTTATTTCTTCATCACCGGTTACATTCGCGACTGTGAGGCGTTTATTGTGCAGGCGCCGTCTCTGCAGTGAGATAATGAAATTATCACTTTATGTAGAAAGAAACTGAAAATTAAAGAGCTATTCCTTGGGGTGGGGTGGACATGTTGTAGAGCGCTGCTCACTGATGGACATTATGTTCCTTTGAAAAAGGGAAGAAACACGTGAAATAATTTTTTTTATTAGACACATCAATCCATACACTAGGCTGTTTTTACTAAATATTTTGTTCATCCTAAGCCTCCTGGTTCAGGAACTGCATGTCAGAATTGGGGCTCATGCACACCACTGTTTATATTTTGTGGTCTGGAAAATACGGATATAAAAAAACAAAAAAAAAACAAAAAAAAACAGATGACACCCGTGTGACGTCCATGTTGCATCCATTTTTTTTTTTTTGCGGATCTATTGTAACAATGCTTATCCTTGTCCGCAAAATGGACAAGACTAGGACATGTTCTATTTTTTTGCGGAACAGACTTGCGGACATACGGAAACTGAATGCACACGGAGTCATTTCCGTTTTCAAGCTTGCTGAGCCTGGAGTCCAGTGCCAGCCAGCCAGATGGAAAACAAAGTCCTGTCGACAGGACTTTTTTTTTCCGTTCTGCATAACGGAAACCAGACGGATCCGTTATGATTCCCATCGACGGATCAAAACGGAATGCCTCTAAACCATGTTATAGCGCAGAACAAAAACGGAATCCATAACGCTGATGTGGTCAGTCCGTAGCCCTTTGAATGTAGCTTCCTGTGCCAGTCGCTGCGGTCATCAGTCAGACAGAAAGGATGACAGAAATGTTGTGAAATCGCTTGTCAACGTGACCTCAAAGTTTGCCTATGGAAGAGAGAGCGTAATAATATTTAGTGTATGTAATGAAGTTGCAGTTCTCCTTTTTGCCAGTAGATGCTGCTGTGACCTTCAGCTCTGACATGACAACGGTGGATTTCCCCCCTGAAAAAGGGTATTTATTGGTAAAGCCGCAATCAGATGATCCAACAAGAGAAAAGTAGAAAGAGAAGTTATCCTGCTTTCCTCTGATGGCATCTTCTCCCACTTTTGACAAGAAATAGAGATGGAGGTGTGAATGAAGGAGTAATAATGGCCTTTTCAGTGAAATTTCCCCAAATGTCTTGCCCCTTTAATAACCAATGGAATAGAGGTCAGATCTGAGCCGAGTCTATTCCTCTATAGGCAGATTATTTACATTTTCCGGTTGCTATGGTTACCACATATGGTTGACCTCCAGGCCTGTCCGGTAAGTATAGAAGGCACAGGAGGGTTCACGGCACCCCAACGGATTTTGCGGTAAATTAAGGGGTTGTCACCTAAAAGAAAGAGCATAAAGGAAGAAGAAGACTACTCACCTGAGCTCCTCACAAGCTTCAGTCATGGGATATACCACCTGTAGGACAGAAGCTCCAGCGCCCCCTGCAATTGACACCTTAAGGGCACATGCACACAACAGTGTAGTTTACACAAATTTTCTGTGCGGATTTCACTCTTTTGCCACCCTATAAGCTGCACGTGCTACTTGTGGATTTTGCATGGATTTGCCGCCGATCTCATCGTCTGCATTGCAAAGGGTGAAATCTCCACCGAAAATCTGCAAAAATAATTTGATGTGCTGCAGATTTTAAAATCCACACTGCAGGTCAATTTCGGCGCTGAAAGAAAAAAATGGTAGCAGCTGCTACAATGATGTCAGGCGTAGATGCACAACAATCTGTATGACACCCCGTGTTCATTAGATCTGATAGCCAGGTGGTGTCCTGGTAGAATGTCTGGTGTGTGTAGTATTCATGGCTCAGAACCTGCTCCCACGAGGTACGGAGAGAGCTGCCTGCCTGTCAGATGTGTCTTGGCCTCATGCTTCCCGTCGTACATTAATATGTATGCCAGGAAAGCAAAGTGACTTTCAAGTTGTGCTTGACTCCTTGCAGAGGAATCAAGATGACTGGAGCATGGTGAGTAGGAGATGGTGGTCTGCAGTGTCAAAAGCCGCAGAGAGGTCAAGGAGAATGAGCAGAGAGTAGTCGCCATTACATTTTGCTGTCAGGAGATCATTAGTCACTTTGGTGAGGGGAGTTTCTGTAGAATGTAGGGTGCGGAAACCAGATTGTAATGGATCAAGGAGAGAATGAGCAGTGAAATAGCAGATGATGGTGAGAATAGACCAGACGTTCCAGGAGTTTAGAGATGAAGGGAAGATTGGAGACTGGTCTGTAGTTAGTTGTGTAGGATGGGACAAGAGAAGGTTATGGTATTGGAAATCCAAAATTGAACAAATCTTAAAAAAACATGCCTCCACCATATGCACAATCTATTCATTGCATAGTGCAGGAAGTAATCCATTGGGTTAGAGTCGATGACAAGTATTTGATCCTGGTGGTGAAACATGGTACTGCATATGGTAAAGAACCAAAACTCCAGAAGAGAACGGAAAAACCATAACGATAATTTCTGAAATAATCAGTGTCCAATCACAAGTTACAGGACAGGTACAAGGATAGACTCACCAGTCGGGTGACATCCTTTATGGGCACTGTAATGGCTGGTATTAGTGGTTGTCACCCAAGACTGGAAAGACCTTGTTCACACACTTGTATAACAAAGAACAAAGAAGTGGTGTATATACACTCACCGGCCACTTTATTAGGTACACCATGCTAGTAACGGGTTGGACCCCCTTTTGCCTTCAGAACTGCCTCAATTCTTCGTGGCATAGATTCAACAAGGTGCTGGAAGCATTCCTCAGAGATTTTGGTCCATATTGACATGATGGCATCACACAGTTGCCGCAGATTTGTCGGCTGCACATCCATGATGCGAATCTCCCGTTCCACCACATCCCAAAGATGCTCTATTGGATTGAGATCTGGTGACTGTGGAGGCCATTTGAGTACAGTGAACTCATTGTCATGTTCAAGAAACCAGTCTGAGATGATTCCAGCTTTATGACATGGCGCATTATCCTGCTGAAAGTAGCCATCAGATGTTGGGTACATTGTGGTCATAAAGGGATGGACATGGTCAGCAACAATACTCAGGTAGGCTGTGGCGTTGCAACGATGCTCAATTGGTACCAAGGGGCCCAAAGAGTGCCAAGAAAATATTCCCCACACCATGACACCACCACCACCAGCTTGAACCATTGATACAAGGCAGGATGGATCCATGCTTTCATGTTGTTGACGCCAAATTCTGACCCTACCATCCGAATGTTGCAGCAGAAATCGAGACTCATCAGACCAGGCAACGTTTTTCCAATCTTCTACTGTCCAATTTCGATGAGCTTGTGCAAATTGTAGCCTCAGTGTCCTGTTCTTAGCTGAAAGGAGTGGCACCGGTTTGGTCTTCTGCTGCTGTAGCCCATCTGCCTCAAAGTTCGACGTACTGTGCGTTCAGAGATGCTCTTCTGCCTACCTTGGTTGTAACGGGTGGCAATTTGAGTCACTGTTGCCTTTCTATCAGCTCGAACCAGTCTGCCCATTCTCCTCTGACCTCTGGCATCAACAAGGCATTTCCGCCCACAGAACTGCCGCTCACTGGATGTTTTTTCTTTTTCGGACCATTCTCTGTAAACCCTAGAGATGGTTGTGCGTGAAAATCCCAGTAGATCAGCAGTTTCTGAAATACTCAGACCAGCCCTTCTGGCACCAACAACCATGCCACGTTCAAAGGCACTCAAATCACCTTTCTTCCCCATACTGATGCTCGGTTTGAACTGCAGGAGATTGTCTTGACCATGTCTACATGCCTAAATGCACTGAGTTGCCGCCATGTGATTGGCTGATTAGAAATTAAGTGTTAACGAGCAGTTGGACAGGTGTACCTAATAAAGTGGCCGGTGAGTGTACACAGTACTACATAGTGTTTACTGCAACGTCCATGGAGCTGATTTGCAGAACCAGTCTATAGTGTTCCATTGAGCCCAGCATTCTGCTCACTGCTGGGGGTTTCAGGAGTGTGACCCGGGGCAGATGTGGTATTTCTGGGGCTCTAAGCTATGTCTGGGGACCTCTAAGCTCCGCTGTCAAACAGCTAAGTTCCGCCCCTGCTGCATTGCTAAGCTCCACCCCATCAGCCCGCTCGGCCTCACTCTCAGCTGAGCAGTGCATCCTGGGTACTTGTGCTACTGCTGTAGAGCTGGGAAAGGCCAAGCTGCTTGTGGCCAGCTGGGGGGCCGCCTGATCTCTTGGGCCCCAAGCATCTGCTAACTTTGCATGGTGGTAAAGTCCGCCACTAAGTGGACTGCCTACTAGTTACCATCAGGCCCTTTTGCTTTCAGCAGCCATTTTGTCAGGGACCCACAAGGCACTCTGGCAGCAAAGCGGTTACAGGCACACCTTCGTCTAAGTCGCCGATGTAGCAGGATTTAGTATGTGCCTGTCACAAACTTTAATGATCGTAAAATTTCTTCAGCCTCTTCTAATGCTCCATTTTAATTTGCATGTAGTAGCATTTCAGCAGGGGGAAAATGCTGATGTGCCGTTATGTTAATGCCTTTCTGCATGTTACATCCACTCATAAATCTGCAAAAAGAAGATTTTAGTGCCAGCTCTTCCCAACGAAATAAATAAATATACTTCACAACGGAGGATTTCTTACCTTTTACTGGAGAATATTCTGCATTTATTTTCCAGTTACAATTATAGTCCTATTGACAGATTTCCCCCTAAGTCTTAAGAAGATGAGGAGGGAGGGGGCGTGCAAGTGATGCGACAACTCCAGCCGCACGTCTGCCATGATGCGGTCATCATTCCGCTGCACGTTACAAACATCTTTGATTTACGGAGGCCCGTCGTGACTTTGGACAACATAGGCACCATCCGTTCACTTCACTTGGGCCAGCTGTGAAAATCATTTTGTTTTGTGGGTTCCGAATTTTGTGCTGATCCATTTCATTATGTAACTTTTCACATTTCGTTTTACCATTACAAAGTTCTAAATCCCCTTTCTGCATGGTTGCATATTCTACCTGACACCACTAGGAGGGGCAATGTATTTATTCAATTCAATATAGATTTGTCTTCAATAAAGCCTTTAGCTCCCCCTTGTGGTGGCTGCAGGCAGCCAGAGTTTCAACTTGTAAGGCTATGGCTATACAGGGGAAATGGAGAAAGCCCCATAACCCGATACAATATAAAATTAATGAACACAACTAGAGATGAGTGAAGTATTGGAAAATTCGACTCACCTGCTTTGCCGAATTTTACAAAAAAATTTTCTTAGTGGCAAAACACTTACTGCCTTCATTTGCTGATGTTGGGCTGACCGCCACCATCTTGCTTGAGGATCTGGCGTGAAATCTCGGCCCGAAATAACATCACCACACACAGGATTTTGGCTGAGATCAAGATGGGCGGCCACTGCCCCATCGCAACCAAATGGCGGAGGTAAGTATGATTTGTTTTTTGTTTTTTTACACTATTTCAGGTTAAATGGATTCGCTACCACGAAGCACAAGGAAATTCGCTTTGCGGTGAATCGAATTCATCCTGAAATTTGGATCGAATTCCACTTCACAGGATTTGATTCGCTCATCTCTAAACACAACATCTATAACTATCATATTCTTATGGTGAAAAAGGTTGAGGTGAAACATGGGTTATGGGGCATTCTATGAATACATGATTTCCAGTATATCCATTGGTAAGTAGTGATCAAATTGTGGTCCACTTGGAACCTGGTGCTGGGGTGGCAGCGATCCTGTCTCCTGTGCTCATTTTGCAATGGACACCTTGTTACCAGCTAATGTGGACAATGGGTGTGAAGGGAGCAGGTGCAGGATCTCATCCATTCTGGTTATAGGTCACAGTCTAAATGTATTTTATATGTTTTAATGTTTCACTCACCCAGGGATATAACTATTTGGACACTACTATGGTTCTACAGAAGAGGATTTTTTAATTTGGACATTTTCTTGTTTTTGGGGATTAATAACTGTGGCTGGAGCTAAACTGGAGTGAACCACATCCTAATATTCAAGATTGACCTAAGAGACAATTTCTCCCACCATCATTTATTTGAGGTAAAGCCAACATAGAATTATCTGCAAGGTTGATATTCTTTTCAATAATATTACTTATTACTAATGATTGTTAGCTATAACTATAGCACACTGAGACATGGGGTTATGGGACAATTTAAGGGCCCGTTCACACAACCGTGTGAACGGGTCCGCACCTATTACGCAAAATTGCGGAATAGAGGCGAGCCCATTCATCTTTATGGTCGGCTCGCGATCCGTGCCGCAGCTCCGCAAGAAAATATAGAACATGTCCTATACTTGTCCGCAACAGCGGACAAGTATAGGCATTTTGAATGGGGCCGCCTGGCGTGTGTTCTGAGCGGTGCGGAACACACAACGGGGGGGCCCCCGTATTATTGTGGGTCCGCAATAATACGGTCGTGTGAATGGGGCCTAACATTGAAGGTGGTTCTTGAGATTATATGGTATCGGAAAAAAAACCTGGGCTACAAAACAATGGCATACTAACACTTCAGAAACCTAGAACATAGTGATACTAATGCTTGGGAGTCCTAAATAATCATACACTGACAACAATTAGAAGATCCTATAGCATTCTAGAACAGTTAGTTAACAGATTCCTGGAGGTTCTAGTTGGAGTCACAGAACAATGCCTCATTGACAAGTAAGGGATCTGGAACAACCAGAAACACATAGATGTGGCAGTCCGAGAACAATGACACTTGAGAGGTCTAGAACAGTGGTGTCAAAAGACACTTGGGATTCCTAGAACAATAGCACAAAGAAACACTTGGTTGACTTAGAACAGTAATGGAAAGAGACACTTGGAAGACCTAGAACAAAAGCACAAAAAACACTTGAGAGACATAGAACAACACAAGGAGAGACTTGGGAGGTCTAGAACAATAGTGAAGTATTGACTGGCACCCCTAGAGAAGTGCATGCTTATTTTTATGGTACTTTATATGGCTTCGCCATTGTTCTTTAGTGTGTTTTTGGGCTGGCACCAGACTTAATTTATATTTACTATCTCTATGTAGATAATTTTGTTCTTAGTCCTTTGACACCTTGGTTTACAGATTGCTGTATTTCTTGGAATAACATGGTGCATGTCCTAAGCTTTCTATAAAGTCAGTTATTCCTCATCCCTCTTTACGTCACTCTATTGGCTTCTTACAGCTTCCTTCTTCTTAATCCCACCAAAATCTTCTACTACAAATCCAGGATGTGGATGCTGAAACTAATGGTGAGGACTAATCTGGAATCTTGTCCAAACCTAATAGTACAGTGCAAATGAATGGTTCACCCTGTTGCCTCTCACTCCTATACCGAGAGCTCAAATTGTCCTTTGTTACTGCTTTCTATCCATTTCCTAAATGACTTTGCTAATTACATTATAAGAACGCAAGGCCTAATGCCTAATTACAGAATTAATGGAGCATGTTAGATGCAAAGAACATAGTCTAGCAAGAACTTTTACCTTGCCTGCTATCTGTATTGGCTCTTCCACTGCAGTCACTCTAGATGCAGCTAATCAAAGAAAAAGGCAGAATTAAAATGCACGGTCCCACTATGCTCCTGAATTTCCATTCTTGTTATCAACCCAGCAAAAAATTGTGGGGAACATCATTGGTGGCTTAGCAAATTGGGGAAAATTTTTTATGTCACATGAGTTCCCAAATAAATTTTATTACAGAAGCATCTAAGTCTGCAATTTTAAGTATTCAGTGATGCAAACAAAGTGAAGGAAGCAGCAGGAAGTTAAGGGGTTAAAGGAGATCTGTCAGATTTCCTATCTGAGGATGTTATCAGACAGAGGGAGATATGCAGAGCTTGGAAATATATACTTTTCTATTATTTAATTCTTGATTTTTGGGTAAAAACTGCTGAGGGAGTAAGTCTGTGAGTCCTGCTGCCTCCGCCCACACACAGTGATTGACACCTTCATACGCTTGTATAGAGGAAGGAGCAAGCAGGACTCACAGTCCTGGAAACTATTAAAGGGCTTTTTACATAAAACTACTGAATCAAATCATAAAAAATATATATCTTAAAACTCAACAGATGAAAAGTCCAAACAATGCTTTATTTTGGTCCAGACTGACCCAGTCGCATCAAAGTTCAGCAGTTACTTTGAGTGAATCCACTGCACCAAAATAGAAGGCAAACAACAAAACGAAATCCCTTGCCCATCTGGGTGCGAACTATACAGAAGTTCACCTTACCTTGGTACTTCAATACGTTCAGGGAGATTAGCAAGCTATGGTCAGCTTGTACTGGAGTGAGGAGGGAATGGTATGTCCCACTAACAACAATGCTATGTCCCACTAAAAATCCAGGCCCATAAAACACTCAGCAAACTACACTTTGATGAAACCAGCCAGCTTTCCTGGATTCTTTAACCTCACCTATCTCAAGCCCTCCAGTATTTTACCAGCCACTATGCTATATGGGTTATCAGATTATATGATACTTAATCAATATAAGGGGGTGTCTGGTTTACTTTTGTTCTAAATGGTGTCTCAGGATCTCCGATCATTAAACTCACTCTTTTCTTATCTTGAACAATATAAAGTAGCCACAGCTCCTCTGGGCTTTGCAGATTTCTGGCTGCTGGACCAGTAAAACCAGTCTAACTCTGCGAAATGCTGACTCTACAGGTACCAGCATCAGATCTTTGAGTATCAGATGTTATCAAAAGTCACATCTAGGCTTATGTTCAAATGAATGACTGCCATGCAATGTATAGATACACAGTTTCTGAACAGAGGTTTATGTTAGGACGTCCTTTAAAGAAGAACTCCCGTAAGCATTTTTATTCTCTGACCTGTTAGAAAGGTACATGTTGTAATCTGTAGTGAAGGTAATTTTCTTATCAGTGACTGTATCTGTGAGTTATCCCCTCTCTTCTAATTGTAGCTGGGTCATGTGACCAACTCCCTGACCTCCAACTGACCCAGGACAGGAAGCCAGTTACTGCTCTATTAATTCCTATGAGACTCAGAGTGAGGCTCCAATAGGAATGCATAAAGAATTAGACTTCCTATTCACACATAAGTCTCTGCATTATCTGGTGAGTCTGATTGCTGGTCACATGACACAGATGAGAAACATCACGGAGATATAACTCACAAATACATCCACTGGTAAGAAAATGACATTCACTACAGATTACATCATGTACATTTCTAGCAGGACATGGAATAAAAAATTTTGTGGGAGTTCTTCTTTAAGGGCACTATCTTTTTAAATGAAGCATAACTCTCTAAACTCTTATATAGACACCAAATACATGAAAACCTTACCTTCTACAGATAACGCACCAAATCCTCCAGAACAGGAGCCACTTTGTAAAGGTTTTTTACTTTGGCTAAAGGAGCAGAGTCTCCAAGTGGAAGACCTCCACCTCCATGATGTCTTCCACATAACCTAATCTGTTGGTTAAATGACTACTGCATGTGACCGATGTCTCCAATTAGGGAGCCTGTTCTTCTGTATCACGATACTTACATGTACTAACAGACATTTTTAGCATCTTCATACATTTCTTAGGGTGCGATCAGTTACACAGGATTTTAATAATGGGAATTTGTTTTAGGACAAAAAAAATAAATGGCTAATTTGGCAAAAAGACTTCCATGAAAATACAAAGAAAAACATTGACCATTGCGGAATTGTCACTGTGAAAAATAATTTTTTTTATTATGACTATGAAAAAAAACATCAGGCCAGAATAAAGCAAACCAAAAAAGATACAGAATTATAGAAGACAAAAAAAAAAGCACAAACGACATGTAAAACACCCTAAAGGATTTGTTAACAGAATGGGAAAGAGGGAAAGAACTGGATTTTATTTATGAATATCCTTTTTTTAAATAATAAAATTTTGTCATATAAATGACTACCTTTTTTTATATATTTTTCCTTTTTGGCTTCTTGCTTGTTTTACAGTAAAGCACCCCCCCCCCATCAAATTTAAAAAATAAATACATTTTATTAAATTGTTTCTAAATTTAAAAAAAAAAAAAACAAAAACATTTTTGTAATAAAAAAAGTTGACATTTTTTCTGGACAAAATAAAATATAAATTTTATTTAATATTTGAAAATTGGATTAAAGGGTTTTTTCCCAGATTCTGATATTGATGGCCTATCTTCAGAGTTCTGACACTTGGGATCCCCAGTGATCAGCTGTTTGAGGAGGCCATGGCACTCTGGTGAGCGCCGTCACCTCCTCACAGCTTCCCAAGCAGAGCGCCACACACTGGATAATTGGATAGAAGCGTCACTGCCCTAGACAGCCTTTTCAAACAGCTGATTGGCGATCAGATGTTGATGATTTATCCTGAGGATAGGCCATTAATATAAAAATATCCTGAAACCCCTTTAAAAAGTGGACAAACATATATCCATTCTGAACAAGCCTTCAGAGTGTGTAACTTGAGGTAGGGAACAGAGAAGACCTGACCTCCACAACACTGTCCCTATTTGGACGATCTGCCCTAAACAACGGCCCCCAACTGGGTGACGGCCCCTGACTCACAGGACCTATTTAAGGGAGACAAAAAGGGAAGTCAGACAGGCCAAGTCAAAACCAGAGAAAAACCTCAGAACCAAGGAAGAAATAAATGCAGAGTAGTATATCAAGCAGGGTGGAAACCAGAAGCAGCAGTCAGAGGCAAAGTCATTAACAAGCATTAGATCAGTAGTCCAAGAATCCACATGAAAGACAAACTTAGCTTTTGAGGCAAGAAGACTAATTACAGGCAACTGTCCCGGCTTCCCTGCTCCTTAAAAATACCATAAAAATATTGATAAAGGTAAAAGCGGATGATAGCAATCAGTTTCCCTTACGTTGCCCATTACCTACTTCGTTGGTCTTCAGTGCAAGTCTCCAGGCGTGAGAAGGTCCATTCAGTGTATTCCTACCTGGATACGATTTGAGCAATGTCCTGGACGCTTTTGGGACAGTAACACTCCCCTCCCTGACATACAGATTGCTGGAAAATACTCCGCCGTCTTTATTATGGTGATATTCGCTCCATTGAAAAAAAAGGTATAAATTAAACGGGGCTAGAAACACACATACCAAAAAAAATCTTATTTTCTGCTTGGAAGGATCGAGCCGCCGTGGAATGGCTATGAATTATGTATGAAATTGTCAGCTAATTCTGTCTTATTGGTGGCTTTCAAAACACACTGGCTAATTAGGGAACTAAACACACTTGTCAGGATGTTGTCTTAAAGATATTTTAATTTTCGCAGAAGGGAAAACATCGTTTAAATTTGCAAAAAAAAAATAATATTTTTTTTTTTGCAAGTCTCTTGGTCTTCCTGACATTGACTGCTGGATGTATTACAATTTCTGAGGAATATATTTTGTTAGAAACAGAGATTTCTAAGTGGAAAATTGAGATAAACTTGCACTCGGAGATAAAACAAGAAAACAAGACGCTTCATTCATTATAAGCATCCATTTATGTGACAATTAAATCCAACTTACATTTATCTACCCGAAATATGCTCTTGGGGAGTGGGGTTTGGGGGGGAGCTGATGCTGTATATAATAATTTCAAAGTAGTTTTTGAAAATCAGAAATTCCCTCACCTCTCCAGCGTTCACTTCTTGGCATTTAAGACCTGCCCCAGGCATGTCCAAAACCTGGTAACTGGTAACTCCCACTTCTGGGTGGGGTCTACATAAGCCCCACCTATTTGGGGCCAGAACAAACCAAATTTGCTTGGACTGTCTATGAAAATTCAGGAAAATCCCAGCAAATTTGGAACTTTTGGCAACCATGACTTAATGTGTGTCAAGAGGTGTTGTTTCGAGGGTCCTTCATATAGCAGCCAGATGATCCAGATGGAGCTCAACTTTTATTTATAATCCAATATAACAGGGATATCTCAGAGTATGGCTTCAACACATCTCCCCAATTAGGCAATCCTCACATATCGTCCCAGGATCTGGCCTCAACTCAGATCCTGACCCTTCCAGTACACACAGCAACTGCTAACTGTACTACTACACCCAACTTCCTTTATTTGTATTCTCATCATTCCCTCAGCCCAATAGCAGATAGGAGTGGGAACAGGGGCGTAGCTAAAGGCTCATGGGCCCTGGTGCAAGAGTTCAGCTTAGGCCCCCCTTCCCTCAGTGCTCTGTGTGTCTTATGTGGTCCAAGGGTCTTTGGGCCCCCTCAGGCTCCTGGGCCTGGTAGCGACTGCTACCTCTGCACCCCCTATAGCTACGCCCCTGGGTGGGAACAACTACCAGTCCCCAATCATCCAGCATCTCCTGAAGGGTATATGATCAAAAGATGATGAAGTCCATGCTGTCCTGCCTCTCCCACCCCATTCCAGGGGGATCTGTCTATGGACAGTCTATAAAATGTTTATTCAGTGAAGCCCCCAGCAGAGAATTATGAGGAGAATTAAGCTGGACATGAGGCCCTGTCACAATGTGATCATGAAGGCCATAGTAGCAGCTAATGGCTATAAAGTGAACTTTGGGGCAACAGAGTCCAATGGAAGCCAGCTGCGAAAGACCAATGCGTAACGCCAAAAAACTTCAGTTACTATCTCTTTTTGGGGAAGCTCAAAGGGGTTTGGCCACTTTGGGCAGTCCCCAAGCTTTAAGTAGGTCTCAGAAATCAAATTGATAAGATTTACAGCAATCACTGCAGTGGTTTTGTCCTGACCTAATTTCTCCACAGTCTCTGGCTGCTTCAGTTTATGGGAACTAGAAATTGCAAGTCGCTCCCCTGCTCCAGTCTCTGCCTCTCCACTGCAATGCTCAGCTGCTCTGTTGCCCCATCTGTGCCCAGAGTTGGTCCACCCTTTTGACAAATGCCTTACAACTCCACTTTGTAGCTGACTATCACACAGGAATATCGCTGACTTTGTTTCCACCAGCAGCTTCCCAAGCTACTGACTAAGTTGCTGCACCCATTGACCTCCTGTCCTGGGTATATGACTTCCAATAGTAGCAAAGTGCGGTCACAGACTATCTGTAACATCAGCACACAGCAATAGGCGTCCCTTTACTATAGCCATACTATAGGGGTCATTTCACCCAATATAGTGCACTTACCCTTTTCCATTCCCTCACTGGGGTCCCACAGGACCTTAAATATTTTAAAAAAGATTTTCATGGTCCCATATTCTGTAACTGCAGTCTGCACCATACTGTCCCATGTGTATACGTAGCCGCTGAGGTGGAGGACACCCTGCCATAGCTCCTGCCTAGGGGCCCAGGAGCTTGACTGTATCGTTGTATCAGGAATGCACACAGAATTCGCAGAAATACATAAATTTACTTTAATAATATATTACATTGTTCTCCACTTCTGGCTCCTGCAGCAAAATAGCTTCGCACAATATGTGCAAAGAAATAAAAAGATTCATGAAGTGTATTTGCCTGAGGAATAATCAATAGCGCCTATGTCTGATTCGCTCTGCAGTTCCATAAATCTAATACTGAGCTGGTCCCGGGGTGTAGGGAAATGGAACACATTAGACGGGCTGGTTGTATGTTGCAGTGTGTCCCCTGGTGAGTTCTAGAGAGACAGATGGGTGGTGGCAGCGTGCGGGGGCACTGTGTTCCCCACGGTGGGACCTCAAGATGACTGGGGTTTGCTGAGGTGAAGGTACAGAACAAGTTCCGTTGAGTTGAGATTGTCTGTACGAAAATGCTAAAGGTGTAGGCATGAATACTGTGTTTGATTAAAGAATATCTTCCCGTAAATTGTCTGCCATTTTGCTTGTTTTAATCTCTCTTTGTTGTGGTTAGAGCTCTGTTTTTCTTCTACAGAGCTCAAAATCTCCTGCATAATTATAGCATTAAATGATAAAAAGCTGTCTTCCTGTAGCCACCACCAGGGGGAGCTAGGGAGCTTAAAGGTGTATTCCCATCTGGGACATTGATGGTGTATAGCTAGGATAGGCCATCAATGTCAGATAGTGGTGGGACCCTGTGGTGGGACCTGCTCCTATCTCCAGAAAAGGGTCCCTGAAGTGAAGGGAAGGCACACTGCTCATGTGCGGCCACCCTCTGTTCACCGCTATGGGAGTTCCGAAAATAGCCACTAGTTCAGCTATTTTCGGCAGTCCCATAGTGGTGAATGGAGAAGTGGCTGCGCTTATCCATTCAACGCACTCGCTCGGCTATTCTCAGAAGTCCCATAGTAAAAGGACAGCACTTCAGGTGCCCCATTCTAAAAATAAGAAGTCAGACCCACACATAATTATTTTTTATTTTCAACCCATTCTTCCCATTTTGCTGAAAAAAATATTCCCATTGAAAATCAATTCAAGATCTCCAATCTAAAGTCTACTTTGTTCTCATAGCCTTCAAGGAGGAACATGAGGAACATTGCTGAACAGAGTGTGACCTTCATTTCCTTCAGTGATTGGTGTGGGCCTAGTAGGAGGACCTCCCATGAGGACCTGAGGTTATAACCTTCAAGACACAATGATCTATAGTAATGAGAAAACATCTTTTGCCTTTATAGGCGTCTTACATGGAATTTCTTCCACCTAGAGAATGAACAATGAAATAACTGTGGCCAATTCCGGTCAGTCAGGGACATCTCTATAGCCCCCCTTCATGTCTACAGTCAGCCTGCCCTGGAGCATATAATGGATCAAGAGAATGGAAGCAAACTCCCCAGGAGAGCGAGGGGCGGCGGAAGGAAAAATAAGATTTCTCTGAGAAGAGCCAAGTAAGCACTGAATCCTTATTAACCTGCTCAGGGACTGGAGGGGCTGGAATGTGATACCAGGGAATGTGCCAGGGAAGGAGATGTCAAACAAGATTACAGGCGAGTGAGATCATCGTTACTTTCCAAAGTGCGACAAAAAGCCTGAAACTAAGTCCCAAGTAAACATCCTTCATACAAAAATGGAGGATATGGAGCTCCAAAAGTCTAACCTGAACCACACCTGCTGTGACCATGCGACTTATCCCAGGACTGATAGATCTAAGGTTTACTCCCAATTTCAGCCCCATCCTTTGAAAGAAAAGAGGATGGCATAAATCTTGGACCACCAATGAGGGAAGTTATTTGGGCTCTGTAGGCTTCAGAAATCTTTCTAGAATTCTCCTGACCCCTCAGGGTCTAAACAACATTGTAGACTTAAAGGGGTTCTCCGGGAATTAAGAAAATGAAAATACTTAAATATTACTTTATTATAAATATATTCCCAAATACCTTTCATTAGTTATAATGGCTCGTTTTGTCTGGGGAGCAATCATCAGCAGAAACAAAATGGCCGCTGTCCTATTAGTACACACAGAACCTGTCCTAATCACACAGGAGGACAAGTTACTTCACAACACTGAGGTAAAGAGCTGCCTCATCCTCCTTTCTGCTCTGCTTGTCAGGGATTATGACCCTGAATACAGATGATAAGAACTTTAGCTGAATCTCTGTAGGAATGGAGTTCATGGGCAGATGTGGTAATGAGCAGCAGCTCTTGTATGCAGTCTCCATTACCACAGTCTGTCCTGTCCTCTCTGTACTTCATGTCTCTTCATGACCTCCATTCCTACAGAGATTCAGCTAAATATCATATTAAACTGTAGTCAGGATCATAATCCCGGACGAGCAGAGAGGAGGATGAGGCAGCTCTTTACCTCAGTGTTGTGAAGTATCTTGTCCTGCTGTGTGATTAGGACAGGTTCTGTGTGTACTAATGGGACGGCGGCCATTTTGTTTCCTAATGATTGCTCCCCAGACAAAACGAGTCATTATAAATAACGAAAGGTATTTGGGAATATATTTATAATTAAGGTATATTTATGTATTTTCATTTTCTTAATTCCCGGAGAACCCCTTTAAGACTAAGGAGTGGGGGCATGGCCTGGAGAAGATGGCGGCGTAAGCTTTGAGCTCCGTTTCGTTTAGGGAAGTCTCAAACACTGGTGGCTGGTCTTATGAGGAAGACATAATCTGCAAAGAAGTCCAGCACCCGCCCCAGTGTCTCGTTGGACGCATACCTGTCCCGCACCCCCAGAAGCTCCGTCTGCCGACTGTGGCCTGCTCCCACGTTGCACCTCCTGACCTGTAAGTGACGTAACTGTTCCTGAGGTCTCCTTATCTCCGATGGTGGAAGAATTCGACAGTTGCTCCTGTGATTGCCTTTGGGCCTTACAGCCATCAATACAAAGCCTAAGCCTGCAGCCAAGCATGCCAAACAGTGACGCTGTCACAACTGCACCATAATTGGAGAGTATCGACTGATGATCCCTCTGCTGGGATCAGCAGGACAAAGATGTATCCTGACATGTGGGAGAACGGTTCCGAATCCACTGATGAGGTTGACAATGGCATCCTCAAGCTTCTATCTGACTGCGCCAGACCCTACCGCACCTGCCTACTAAAGATGGCTTCAGGGCCCTGGTGGCTGAGGTGAGAGATACATCAAAATCACAAAAACTACAGGATCTGCTCAGAGAACTCTTTAACTTCATATTGGGCTCCCTGACTCCGTAATCTATCAAACTGGACCCTACGCCCCAAAGGAACTTCTACACAGCCCCGTGATGTAATCTGTTCTATAAAGCCCGTTCTATGCACACCATTGACTTTCGAAGCTCGTATATACAACTATATCAAGATCGTCGTGGCTGACCCTGCAGAAGTGGAGGGCTGCTGTCCCCACAGTTTGATCTTGTAGATTGATCATCGCTCTTAACTCCATTAGTCAATGGCTCATTGTTTCAGGTTCTTTTATGGTTTTTTTTTTATGTTCTGGCTGATGGAGTTGTCACCTTGGGTGTCTGCGCACACCCCTGTACATAGGGACCCTCTCCCTGTCTCCCCCCCCCCCTTTTTTTCTGTCAGGAGAAAGAAAATGAGTAGTTCATTGCTCTTTTGGCACAATTTTTGCCTCTTTCTAGGCTTTGTTGACTAATGTTTGAATACTTCAACAATATATATTTGTTCTGGATGGCATTTGTGTTCTTCCTTGTGTGTTTCCCTTTCCTTGACTTTTCTAGGTGCCTTATGACCACCCCAGCTGAAGCTAGACGCCTTCACCCACAGAGTCTGATCTAGTCTTTCCTGGGTGGCGATGATGCATGTGCTTCTGACAGCAGGTTCCATTATATCTTTATGCCTAGAACATGATTAAGTGTGTATCATTAACTCTAATGTAAAAAGGATAATGGCCCTTACAGAATTCCGATCTCAGAGGGCGGATGTTGTCTTTGTCCAGGAATCCCACTCTGATCAGGATGGCTCTTTCAGATTTCCTCTAATTCTTTCCCATGGGTATATTCTGCCACAGCCGGTGGAAATTCAGCTGGAGTGACCATTTTTCTATCTGTCTACTGTCCTTTACAGGTTGTGTCCTCCATCTCTGGGCAGATATGTTATCATCCAAGCTACTTTAGATGGAGCTCCAGTCGTGCTTTGCAATGTTTATGGCCAAAACACTTCTCAGATCCCTTTTTCAAATAGAGTCCTTCTGAAACTCTCCCAATTTTACCTGCTGGATTGGTGGAGACTTTAATGTTTCATTTTCTGAACACCATGACTTATGCCGAATTAACTACCCCTCGCCTAGATCTTACACTTTCTATTCCCATCCACATTGAACACACACTTGCATTGATTATTTTTGGCAATATCCCCACCCTTCACTTATTAGCGGATGCAGATGCAAAGTGGCCAATAGGGTCCCAGTGTTAGGAATGCCGAGTGGCGATGTGGACTGGCAGTTTTGTGTCACGGTGCTCCTACCTGAATACTGTTTCTCCCCAGATTTAGACTCCGTAGCATCCAAGGAGTTGTAGTTGGTGGAATAAGTACAGTTCAGACTTAGTGAAGGTCAATGGTTTTTACGTGAATAAACTTGAAATAACTGTGTCATCCAAACAATGCTTGATCCTTCTCTTGGCTCCGGCAGGCAAAGGGTAAACTGGCAGGTAAACTTCAATTCTTTGTTTTCTCCCTCTCTGCTGTGCTATTCTCTGGCTTCAGTCTGGTAACTGGACTTTCTAGCAGTTCTAGTACCTTTTAGTGGGGTGCCTTTGACCATTGACCCTCTCATAATACTTAGTCTAGGAACTCCAAGCAGTCATGATGCTCTAAGAGCTGCTTCTCCTGGAAGACTCCTGCTGTGGGAGGGGAACAGGGTGCTCTCCTCAATGAACCATGTCTTGTCTCCTTCCAACTCTCAACTTCTTATAGCTTCCTGCAACCCCTCCCTTGGTAGGAAGCAGGACTAGCCCATTTCTGCCCAATAGGGGGGAGAATGGAATGGTAAGTTCCATTCTAACTAAAAATCTATGTCTGCCAGATACACTGCCACCTTATGGACAACCAGACACCATGCATGAAATACAATAACTAAGTGACATAGCAATATTATTAAGGCACAGTATAAGAGGACCTAGAATCAAATACACAGATGACTTATGCGGACCCGCAATACCACGTCCGTGTGAACTGGCCCTTAACTTTGTTTTCCTCAGCTAGGAAGCTGTCTTACATTTAGGGCTCATTCAGACGGCCGTATGTTGTTTTTCGCATAGAGCAGCTAGATGCCTTATTGCTAGTTTTTGGAAAAAGACAAAGGCCCCCACGCGTCACAAACTGTTTACAAGGATCACAAAATTTATGAGAATGGAACACCTCACAGCCTTTATGACAGATTGGATAGATCACTTCGAGCACACATGGGAGCCGTGAGATATGTATTCAGGTTTACATCAATAAGTATTACTGTTCCCCCCACACATCTTCCCTTTGTATTTTTTGTTTTGGTTTTGTTGTTATATCACGTTGCCTATATTGTATGCCTTGTAGGGATACCTCATCTTCTCTTGGCTTTGCTTGTAGCATTCTTGTCTGTAAGTATCTGTCACAATTCAGGGGTATGTGAAGCCCTGAATTCAACGCCACCACTCACCCTGTCTATTTGCACGGCCTGTCCTTGGCAACGGCGTACAACTTGTCGACAGTCCCTAGCCTAGGTACTTGCTGGGGCGTACAGGGAGGGGGCACAACAGGAGAAAACAATAAACAAAAGACAGAACACACACAATATAACAATGTCGCCAAGCCGAAGTCAAACCAGGGGAACAAACAGAAGTAAAGTCAAAGACATGAGCCGAGGTCAAAGCCGAGAGGTAATGAAGTACAAAAAGATGAGACGAGGACGAAGTCAAATGCACAAGCTGAAGTCAAGCACAGCAGTCACAGCAGTTCACAAACGCAAGCTCAGGTAAAAAGACCAATCACAGACAAACCTGTGGCCAGCAGGCTGTCTGTTTAATTAGGCCCAGCAGATAGGTCACGTGACGTGGCCAGCTTCACGTGACCAAAATCAAAATCCTCAATACACCTGAGCGCTGACTCATGAGCGTCGGCGCTCAGCTCCCCTACTGCTTGTTATCCAGGGGGTGGAGGACGCCGGCTACGCTTGTGAAGCATGCGTGGCCAGATCCTCCCCTCCCCTGGGTTGCTTGGGATACGAGGCTGCGGGCCACGTCCATGGCCGACTCCTCCTCCCTCCCTATCGCCATGGAGACGAGGACGCCGGCCGTGTCCTTGCTCCTGAACAGACTCAGGAGACTGGCGGCGCTGTAGGTAGGGAGCGCGTTGCCGGATCCCTGTTACACTATGCCTGAAATGTTAATTTACCGTATATATTGCTTTGATCTTTTGATCTGGATAGATATATTGTACTTTACTGATTTGTTGACTATGTGCAGAACCTTTGTATTTTATTTCATTGAAAACACTGTAATAAAAATACAGTTATAAAAAAAAGACTAAGGTGTGTTTTCTCCACCTTTTCCCCCAAATTGTTCTGCAGGTGAGAACTGTAACCTACTGAAAGGCCAGGGGGGGCAGTTGTCTGGATGGGGAGAGTCAAAGGAGTATGGTCTACTAGACTTGGAGGACCGGCCTAGTTCTATGAGAGTTACGATCAATCATATTTTGGAAGGTTTCTTTTAAATTTCTTCTGGGTTAGGAATTTTAGAAAATATAAAATGGAATTTCTGAAGTGAATTAAACTCTGGCTTTACAGTCGCACTTATGGACAGTTTGTAACATCTTGAAATTACTTCCAAGAACATTGTGTTCCTTTTCCACACATCACATCATGTACGGTTGTATTTCTTGAACGCTTAAAGGGGTTATGTCAATGAATAGGACGTTTCAGGTTTTATAAGTATTATTGCAATATACATGTAATAAAAATATTAGGGTTTTTTTGTACATTATATTTTCCTCTCTTGTAGCGCCATCTGCTGTTTATTCTTGTTGTCCACCTTCTCCTGCATTCAGAGGTGGACGAATATGCTCAGCAGTGTTTCTTCTGCCATCCCCTCAGTGATGGCGGAGTGAAATGGCCCAGACACTGTTCAGTCGTTCATCCCTACATGTAAATACACGTATATAGCTATACCTCTCTCTAAACAGTGAGGATGTAATTTCTGGGGCATAACATACCATATGTACCCCTGTGCAGGGGCGGATTGGGCATAGACTCTACAGGGAATTTTCAGGTGGGCCGATGCCTAGGAGGGCCACCCAAGCCCTCCAGCTGGGTACATAATGATCTGATTCTCTCCTACGCACCCGGCCAGCAGCCGCAGGTGTCCTCCTGAATTTAACTGTATCTACATCCTCCGGACAGCGATACAGTAGAATACTGTGCAGAAGGGGGAGGTATTTTGTGCTGCACTGTGGTATTTGGTTCAGCTGGGGCAGTATATTGCTCTGCACTATGGTATTGCTGGCCCTGCCCAATTATGTTGCCCCGCCTTCTATCAGTTTGGATCTACCTACAACATGAGGCCACTTTTAAGTTGTTGTTTTTTTTCCAGGGCCACTTTTAGTCCCTAATCTGCCCCTGTGGCTACATGTGAGAGACTAATTCCTATGCAGCAGAGGAAGGGATTAACCAGAGCTAATTGCAATGCATCCTGGGAGATGAAGGTGATTGATGAGCTGCTACTCACCCACAGAAAGGGAAGTCAAATATCTGATAAAAACTAGCTGTAATAGCTAGGATAGGCCATTACTTTTTGTCACTGGGTGGGGTCTGACCTCTTGGACCATCAGCGATCCAGTAGGTGAAGGCGCTGCAGCCCTGCTCTGTTCCAGTGTATTAGGTCGGATGCAGTTCCCTGCACAGTGGCACTTCTGTCTGCAATGATACTTCCTAACATAGGTATACCACTTTATTTCACTACATTCCCAGTCAGGCTATTTACAGGATTTGAATTTTACCTGTTTTTGCATTTCATTTTCATTTTGCAGAAATTAAGTCTAAGACTTTCGTTTTGCATTTCCTTTTCATTTTGCAGAAATACAGTATAAAACCTTCATACATTTTATGCATAAAGTCAACGAAATGCCAGACAAAATAGTTTGTTCCATACAGGACTAAGATAATTACCATGATCAAACTGCAGAGGCCAAATAGTATCACTACACAGTGTACAAATACCACAATACAGTATACAAATACAGTACAGTACTTTAACACCAACATACAGTATACAATACCACCATACCCTGCATATATACCTGTAATACCATTATATAGTTCTCAGATAGTTCTACCATACATTGCCTGAATAACACTCCATACAGTGCTCAAAAAATACACACCATATAGTGCTCAGATAGTACTGAGATATAGTGCTCAAATAACTCCACGACACAGTACCCAAATAACACTCCCATACTGTACTCAATATTACCATACAATACTCAAATGATAACACCACATTGTTCTCAGATAGTACTGCCATACAGTGCCTAAATAACACCTCCATTCAGTCCTCAATATAACCATACAGTGCTCAAATACAACCATATTTTTCTTAGATAGTACTACAATACAGTGTCCAAATAATACCCCCATACAATCCTCAAATAATACTACCATACTGTGCTCAAATAATACTGCCATATAGTGCTCAATATTACCATATTGTTCTCCATTGGTACTACCATATAGTGCCCAAATACCACCCACATACAGTATTCAAATAATACCATAATGTAGTGCTCAACTAATACCACCATTTAGTGCTCATATAATAATTAGGGAGGATGACAGAGACCAGATAGTGGAGTCTGGACCCAAACAGTCGTCCATATTCCAGCCTTGCCCCACTCCGACATTTATTCATTCGAGAACATCCTAGTATTTTCAGCCAGTTTATACAGGAGGTAAACGTAATATACACAATACACCCAAATTTTGTATTTTTTGCTGAGACGTCCTCTACATAGTATACACACTCCTGTGAGCATGGCCATATATACCATAGAGGCAGACTGCTATGGGGCCCTTGGAAAGAAGGGGCCCATGCCTGGTGGCGAGAAACTGTGCAGGACTCCCCCTTTAGAGCAATGGGACAAAAATAGATAGGGAATTAAACCAACGATCACTGAAAAATCACGGAGCGGGAAGCAAATGCCGGACCCTTGTGACAAAACCCGTTGCGGTAACGGATGGTGGCACAGTGCCTATTAACACCTGGGAACGCTCCATTTTTTCAGGTTCTGCGCTGCCCATAAACATCCTGGAAAACAAGATTTCACTCATAACAAGGAGAACATTTTGGCGGCAGCGGAAGACTTTACAGCGCTGAACATGACTTAATACCGCCACTAAAACAGCACAATCACTTCTAATATGTGGGCAATGGGATTTACATTCGTGTAATCCGTCAGGTTTACTCCGTCCTCGGAAAGCGACAAGGTTCTCATTTAGATTTTAGCAGTAGAAACATGGATTATTTCTGCTTGCAAAAAATGTAATATCTGCTCCCCGCAGGTGTAAATCACCGGTCCCCCGTCTCCAGCCAAACCTCCTCTAATTTACTGCCAGGCTAATACCAGCGGTGATTCAGTGTAAGTCGTACATAGGATAGCATGGACGGGGCAGATGATCAAATACCGCAGCCTCGGATTATATTCTCAGGGGGGTGCGGACGTAGAGAAAGCCCAGGGGTCATTTAATTTGGGGCAGATTTATCAAAACTGTCTTGATTTGTTCCCAGTAACAACCAATCAGAGCCTAGCTATCATTTCTTAAACTCTGTGATGCCCATAAGAACCAATCAGAGCTCTGCTTTCAGTTCTTAAACTCTGTGTGTGCCCATAGCAACCAATCAGAGCTTAGCTTTCAGTTCTTAAACTCTGCGGTGCCCATAGCAACCAGAGAGAAGCTTTTATTTCTTAAACACTCTTTGTTACCCATAGCAACCAGAGATCAGCTTTCAGTTCTTAAACTCTGTGTTGTCCAGCTTTTGCTGTCTGTAGCAGCCAATCAGCTCTAATTTCTTAAACTCTGTTGCCCATAGCAACCAGAGCCCAGCTTTCATTTCTTAAACTCTGTTGCCCATAGCTACCACCCAGAATTCAGTTTTCATTTCTTAAACTCACTGTGTTGCCCACAGGAACCAATCAGAGCTTTCATTTTTTAAACTGCTCATGTAAAATGAAAGCTGAGCTCTGATTGGTGGCTAAGGGCAATACTACTTTTGTAAAAATAAATAAATAAACTGGGCAACTAACCACCAATATGCCTGATACAGGTCATACAGAGCCCACTCCCAGCTATGTTTGTAGGAGCCACAGTGATACAAGAGACAGAAGCAAAACTTGGATGGGCCCCTTCAGAATCCAGAGGGCCACATAGTGGCAAGGAGTGCCCATACAGTGCCATACCGTGCCTTGAGCACACAGTGCTAAACTGTGCTCACATTGTGCCAAAGAGCACCACATATTGCCAAACCGTGCCTAAAAAGTATAGTGCAAACAAAGTGCATGCAGTGCCCCAGAGCAGGGGTTACTTGTTTGCTGTTCAATGCTTGCCACATTATGTAATATCACATATGCTCTGTATACCGAGTATGGTTATGGATGGAAACGACAGAGTTAACCAACTCTGACACAGGCTTCTACAGAAAGCTTGGGTGCGGCTCCTGGATCTGCCCCTAGCTCAGTCTAGTTATAGTGAGTTGTCAGTCAGCAAAAGAAGAGGGGGGAAGCAACCCCAAGGTTCCAGAGAAACACCTTCTCTGAAGAGAGAGAGAGGCAGGGGCGTAGCAATAGGGGAAGCAGGGGAAGCAGCTGCTTTGGGGCCCAGACCCACAAGGGGCCCCCTCAGGGGGGAGACTAAAAGATTTTATTGTCAGGCCCCCCTCAACAGTATTAAACAATGATATTATATACAGTGACACTATAGAAAACGGATGGAGCGGCTGTCAGGCCTTGTCTGGGAGAGCTCAATCTTGACTAGGCACAAGAGTGACGGTTGCATGTGAGTTGTGGGTTGCGAAGAAGTTTCTGGGGGGGCCCCGTTCAAAAATTTGCTGTGGGGTCCAGTTAGTTGTAGTTACGCCACTGGAGAGAGGGAAGGGAAGGAAGGAAGTTAGTTCAGAAATCTGCATGGCTGAGCATTGGAGTCAGTAAAGTATCATGCTACCTAAGCCATTTAGACTTTACTTCTGTGAGGGGTACACTTAAGACACCCTTAACACTTGGAAAAGTTTTGGGCAGTCATATCTCTAAAACCTGTATTACAGGCACAATTGCAAAAGTGAGATCAACGGCCATAGATTCTGCAGGAAGAGACTTGAGAAAGAAAGAGAGGAAAAAGTACCATAATTTCCATCCTTGCTCAGATCCATACAAAAGCATCTGTATATGGTGCGATCTGTGTTTTTGTAAAGAGGGACATTCATTATTTTTACTCTGACCCAGTTTCTGACTCCTGCACCATACGCCGGTCATTGCATACAACCTACCCTACCTTGCGCCCATCCCACACATAATCTCACAGGCATCCAACTACCATCAGACAGGAGCCCCAGAACCTCAGTGTGCCCCGAGGGAAGAAAGCATGCGCCCTCCACTACAAGCCCTAGGGAGTTCTTACAGTACCCACATAGTGCCCAAGCTGCTCTCAGGACTGAAGATGGGGGGCATGGAAATAAGCCCGAAAACTGGATCCAGGTCACCTGAAAGAATATAGCATTAGTGAGTGGATGAGGTGAACCAGAGTTGGTGCCACCCTGACGCCGGGGTTGCATATAACTACCTTAGTAAGGCGTGGAACATTTGTGAGGGACACTTTTTGACCCATTTATCTCATCAGAACAGAACATCTGGAGAGTCCGCGGACTGCAGCCGTCTCAGTTTTATCGCAGTCGCTTTCCCATTGTAAATCTTCTCAGGGCTATAATGAGGAGCTCATGTGAAATCCACTTTCTTATTCGGATTTGAGAAGCCTTTGTTCTCACACAAACATCTTCAAAATGTCACGTTTCCATCTCCCAATCTCCGGGCTCAAGATTTGACTCAATTACACAAATCTCTGGGGATGGCCGGGTGGAAATGAAACCTCTGCTCGATACAACCTCATGATGGCTTCTGAGGAACGCTCCATGTTATATGTTTATAAGTAGAGATTATTGAGAAAAATCTAATCTGTGTCCTCGGGGGGAGAGTTCTTTTACCGGAATTTGGATTATGGATTGTACCCCCTTGTGGAGGAATTGGCCACAGAAAATGTTAGCGTCTTACAGGAAAATCCAAGTATAGCCCTGCAGAAACAGCCCCTGCCTTGGTTATGGGAGGTGTCCATGCCTATGGCAGCCGTGGTGGGCGTGTTTGGCATGGTGGTTGTTCCCACTATTCAGGGTTCAGTGCATGGGCTACACACCTGAAGAGCTCAGCACATACTTGCCAACTCTCCTGGACTGTCCAGGAGGCTCCTGGAAAAAGGGGAGGCCTCTATGGCGGTCTGGAAATGGTCTGGACTTGTATAGTTGCCAACAGTCCCCAATTTTCAGAGACAGCCCCTGCAATTTTGAGATCTCCTCGACTGAATATGGGTTGTTTAAACAAGTAAAGCCTAGTTCAGTTTCTACTGCACTTAAGTAATCTTGGTATACACAAAAAAGCCAGAGCGCTAAGAATTATTTAGCACTTGCTAAAAATTACATTTTTAATGGCCGCTTTGTAGCAAAGGGGATGGGATCAACCTGCCGAAACTGAGGATGTCCACTCCCTGCATGCCTGTTAAATGGGCCTCATGACTGCAGTTTCAGATACCTCTTCATTTACTCATGACAATCATGTTTTTAAAAATCATTTTTTTGTTCTCCAACTATTCCATGCACCATGACGGCTTCCTACACTGAAGGGAATGGTAAACAGTATTTTATTCATCCAGAACATGTATAAACTGGCAGCAAAAAAATAGTAAAGACCGATACAGTTAGAGCAGAACAGCAACTCAAAAAGGGGTTGGCTCTGTAATACCCGTTACAGCCAGCAGGCGGCTTCATCTTCCTACAGTGATTATTTTATGGACCTCGTAAAGACGTGCTAACAATTTATGGTTTATGAAGAATTTCTGTCGTATATATGTTTACAGTATAGGGCATGGTAAAAGTATTTTACTACCCAGCTTCAGTCCCAGACCAGGCGGATTTGGTCCTGACTGGAGGGCAGAGTTGTATTTCTTACCTACAGGCAGGCAAATGCTTATAATTAACAAAACCTACATGTCTTGTTTCTATATCGGAAGTCAGGTGACCCTTGATAGACTTAGAACTACGGGGCGACACTTGTGTTAAATCTACCAGTAGCCAACACTAGGGGTGCTGCTGTGTTGAGACAGAGACAAAACGAGCAGCCTGACCTGCTTGTTTACTGATTGAATCGTTATTTGGGCACCTTATGACGGTGTTATATGGTCACTGTGTTATCATATTATTGCGGTATGGTTATTTACACTGCTGCCAGCCACTAAATGTACTGGAAGTAACTGGATTTAGAAATTCTGATGCATTTTCAATGGAGAGAGTGTTTTTCCGTTTTCTGCCATGCGGCCATATTCCACTTTAGTGCCCCATCTCTGGACAGACTGTTTATTATGGCCCAGCTGGATGGCGGACGCGCCAACTTCTTCCACAAAGATGTGCCAGATGACTGTGTACAGTAACGATCGGGGCTCTCCAGGGTAGAGTTCAGCTGGCATTACCCCTATAAAGCCCAGAAACGGCTCCCAGTAAACCAGCCATAGATGCAAAGATATCTCAGGTGACGGTAAATGTAACAAATTGCCCCACCCCCATGACTGCGGACATGCAGGCATGGCATATACCCTGTATAATCACTATATGATTGGGAAGGGTCTGACTGGAAGAGAGTCAACTCCGTAGTACGGATCCCTGGAGCTACTTTTGCCACTCAATACAGGTGGACTGGATATTGGTTTCACTCGCCACATCTAATTCCATATGCAATTTGCAAAAAATTCAATTTTTAATGGTTTTGCAGCAAAGGGGATGGAACCAACCTGCCGCATCTAAGGATGGCCACTACTTGCATGCATGTTAAAGGAGCCTCATGACTGCAGTCTCAGATGCCTCCATTTACTCATAACAATCATGTTTTTAAAAATCACTTTTTTGTTCTTCAACTACTCCATGCACCATGACGGCTTCCTATACTGAAGGAAATGCTAAAAAGTATTCATCTAGGACTTCTTGGTTCATGAATAAACTAGCAGTAATAAAATAGTAAAGACTGATACACTTAGAGCAGAAATTCAATTTTTAATGGCCACCTTGTAAGAAAGAGGATGGTACCAACTTGCCACATCTGAGGATGTCCACTCCCTGCGTGTTTGTTAAAGGGGCCACATGATTGCAGTCTCAGATGCCTTTTCGTTTACTCATGAAATCATGTTTTTAAAAATCATTTTTTTGTTCTCAAACTATTCCATGCACCATGACGGCTTCCTATACTGAAGAGAATGCTATACAGTATTCATCCAGGACTTCTTGGTTCATGAATAAACTGGCAGCAAAGAAATACTAAAAACCGATGCACTTAGAGCAGAACAGCAACTCAGAAAGGGGTTGGTTCACATACAGCGTTTATGCTGGACAGGTGATGACTGTCAGACTCCTCAGTGAAGAACCTGCCCTGCATCAAAGGAAATATAAATAATATAAAATGCACGTGTGACCACTGCTCCATTCACTTCTATGGAACTGGCTCGGTGGTCGCATAGACAGTGAATGGAACGGTGATCACACCACTGCTCCTTGTGATCGCCCTTTAAAGAGAGCCTGTCCGGTCTTGCATATGGTGTAGTAAAAAGGAGCGGTCACCCAGCATTGGACTGGGGTTCCTGGGGCCCACCAGAGGAAATAATTGTTGAGGCCCATCCCTTCTATCATCAATAAAGTGTATTAGGTTTTGATTCAAATGAACAGACCCTAGTGCCAAGTGACTGGTTCCATAGGCAGACCTTTGGGGCCCACTATGGTATCAGAGCTTGGATCCGGTTTTGACGCTGTGCTCACCTCTCCTGACGTCCGTTTTACACATATTTATATTCCCCAGATATGTCTTGAATCAATTGACAACCTGGTGTCACCATTCCCCATAGAGTGTGGTCAGCACTGACTGTACAGTGTCAGTGTTTGCAGGGACACACCCCCTTGACAAGGGGAATGGCAACATCCAGTTGCCCAAATATTCCTACATTTCCAGGAGAAATAACTGAAGAACGCAAAGTTCTAAGAAAGGCTTCTCCAGAAATTTTTCCACTAGAACGGCCGAATCTTTCCATCCATGGCTGGCGCAAGAGCAGCTGAGCCGCGCAACGGGTTAAAAGCTCCTTGTTCTGAGCAGCAAGTCTTGGTAATGTGCAGGTCGGCGAGAGATAACAACTTAGTTCAGACAGCCAGCGAAAAGGAACACGAGGACATTTGGAGTTTTCTGCTGATTCAATTACTTCTATGTGCAAGAAGGCAAACAAAAGACTGCAGAATGCAAATGCCAGGAAGTCCACAATTGATGTTGACAGGCCGCGCGCCTCTGAAAGCTGCAAACGTTTCATGATTTACCTCCCTTGCTTAAAAACCCATCGGGTCTGCGCTCCATCCGTTTTCCTGATGACGGAAAAAAAAAAAGCAAAAAAAAAATCTTGTGGTATAAAAGCCACCAGGCCTCCTATAGAAAGCGAGCGCTCGTCCAGGGGCCCCGGCTAACAAATCTATGCAGCAAAATAAATGTGTAAAAAACCTAATAGCTTTACATTATAATGAAACATAATACAGCTATTAAAAGAGGTTGTTTTCACCCGCCGCATTATAGCGCAATAGCTCTACCTCCTCAAATAAGCCATTTATCTTCCCACTCCACTCCGCGGCTCGTAATCCACCCCCATCCCCCCGCCCCACGCGTACAACAAAGCACTAATTTTGGAAATGCTGTTTATAAGTAATCATGTTGAAATAGTGAAAAGCTTTAGCGTCGTTTTGCAGGAAAATACTGAGTCGGCAAGAAACGTGTCGCTACGGCGGCAAAGTCTGATTATTATAACAAGCCATTTAGGATAAATCAGACCGGGGAAATATTCGCCATAGTTGTATACGTTGGCATTTTGCATTCAGTCTTGGCTTTTATTGAGTCGAGAGTAAATGAGGCCCGGAATGGAATTTTTTTTTTTTTTTTTAGTAATGTAAAGGAAGAAAACTCCACGCGTTTTAGGAAAAGTCAAAGAAAGCAACAGATTGAGAGAGATGTGGAAATGACATGCTTCCCTCGTTATCGCCGCTTCCTCTCGCCCCTGCCAGGCCCAGAAATAGAGCTAAGAAAAGACAAATTTAGGCAGGGAGCAGATAAATTATCCTATGTCCATATTTAAAGCGCTGAACAAATGTAATGACATTCGGAGAGCGGGTGGTGGCACGCCGCCGGCGCCAGATGTATTTATCATTAATGAAGAAGACTTAAGAGGATAAAATTGTCCGTGGCAGAAGGAGCAGGGAATAGGTGTTGAAAGCAAATCTGTAGGAAGAAGTCTGGTCATGGAAGGCGCCACCTAAGGGTGGAGGCAGACAATTGAAGAAAACATTATATGGGCCTCCTGTTTGAGACCCATGGGGTCCCCCCCATGAATAACATAAAATAAGTCAAAGTAAGCAAAAAGTAGGTGAATTTTTGGGGAAAGTAATAGATCATTGCCTTGAAGAGCATCTGTCAACAGCATCAACCCTATTAAACCAGTTAGGGTTGATACGGATTATTAATATGATATCTTACGTGTCTCGATGGTGCTGCTCCTGAGAGAATTCAATTTTTAATGATAAGTAAATCAGGTCTTCAGAACACAGAGGGGTGTTACCGAGCACTTGGAGCACCCGAGCTCCTCCCCCATGGAACCTCTTTCCACTTCCTCTGTCCCCTTGATCGACAGTGCCGGGCATCTTGCCTGGCTCTGTAGACTCACGCTTGCACTGTACTCTACACTATCAGCGCATGTGCAGGGCGCGATATGTAAATCAGGTCTTCAGAACACAGAGAGGCATTCCTGACCCCTTGGAGCACCTGAGCTCTTCCTCCTGGCACCTCTTTCCACTTCCTCTGTCCCCTTCATTCACAGTGCTAGGCATCTTGCCTGGCTCTGTAGACTCACGCTTGCACTGTAGTCTACACTATCAGCGCATATGCAATGCATCTGGCACAGATGAATACTGCGCCTACGCCGCTGACATCATTCTCTAAACTAAACTCAGCATCTACTTTTGTGTGTGGAGGATGATGTCATCTGCACATGTGCAGTAGTCTTCTGCTCTGCTGCACATGTGCCGACAGTTTACACTGTGGCACTGTCGCAACATTACAGGCCCAGATGAGGGGTTCAGGCCCACCTCTTGGTGCACAGAAGATCTAATTTACATATAATTAAACCGTGATGTATATCGGGAGCACTTGAACACTTGTTACTAGGTTCCTCTGCAGACAACAACTGAGGTTAGAGAAGACTAGAGAACACTAGAGGTTCCAGAAGAAGGACACACTGTGATCATCTTATCTTCAGAGATCACTATTAACAAAAAAAGATCAATCAAAGAGGAAAATCCCTTTAAAAACCAAAGGATAAATAAAATATTAAGGCTTTAGTTCAGACCGGAGAAACTGAAGAACTTTTAGCGGTGAGAATCTGGTTATTCATTACGTCGTCCCATGGAAGTTGTTGACTATATTGAAGAAAGTCAAGACACAACAGCTAGGAACCTAACAGTAAACACAGTAAACATCTTCTAGGAGTAAGGAACCTTAGCTGGGCATCCCATATTCCAAGTCATGTACCATCTCTAGTGGTGTTATCGTGAAATGCCAGGATCAGCCAATGCCACTCATTCCTGCACTGGTAAGAAAGCCATTCATAATTTAGGTGGCTTCAGGTCTTCGACGGATGTTCTTCTGCAGATGTTCTTCTTGTAGTTGGCCGTCTGGTTGATCGGCTTGCCCCAAATCACACAATAATGGGCGATCCAAACCTTCCTCGTGACCTCCACTGATGAGCCTGTCAGCCAACTTTGAAGAGCACTCTGTCTACCTAGACCTTGGCACCACCAACAAGCTCCTCAGACTGAAACCTAGTGAGTTATATTGGTTCCTCAGAGTGTTACCTTTGGGTATTGCAGTACTAATGCCTGCCTTGAAGACCTTCAAAGTCCCATGGCGCAACTCTTTTGTAGGCTACAGTTCTTGCCTCTCTTTCTCCCGGGCTGCCTCCACTTGGTTGACACATGAAGCAGACACCTATAGTTTGGGTAGCCCAATTGCCATCATTACTCTTTACCCATGCCCAGTCGTGCCCACTGTAGAAATAACTGCAGCAACCATAGCCTATAGGCCTTGCTTTATACTGCAATAGCTCTTAGGTCACCCACTTCCTTGATGTAGAGTCATGGATACAAGTCACCGACCAGTGACTCACATCCTTTATATCTTTCATACAGGAAACAGTAGCTTGCATTAAAAAAAAGTGTCACGATTGTATACCAACAGTGTGCTGTGTACTGTATACGCCAGCGGCGGGTACAGCTGAATAGTCAAAATGATTCATGGAAATGCTGGAAGCTGCTGACAGAATAAAATGGAACTTTGGTAAGAGAAGCCAACTTGGCGCCCGCAATACGCTTATCCCACACATCTATATTACTTTCATGTCACAAACCAGACGCAACACAACACTTTGCCAGGTACGTATCAAGTGTTGCTAATGGCCGGTACGCTATTAGGCTAATTAAGATTTAGTTTCATGCCGAGCCTCTTTGTCCTGGCAGCTGACGTGGAGACAAGGAAATGAGAGGAACCAGGGAGCGCACAAAAATAATATCCTCCTGTCTACATAATCCCGCTGTAGAAAGGACTGCCTCAGAACAACACGATGGGCAAGGCCCAACAGTCTGGTGCTTGTACCCATTTTGCAACTGTGTCAGAACGAAGATCAAGTCTCATTGGATGCTTTGAGGAGCCACCTCTGTTATTACCTGAACCTATACACAAGGAATTCAATTTCTCTAGTGCTGCCCTTAGGTAATATAGACCTATAGTTTCAAGGTCAACTTTCACTTTAATATCTGAACTCCCTTCCTCTGGGATGTACAAAGAAAACAAAAAGCTTACCAAATCAAACAGGAGCCCATCCAATGGATATCCTTCTCTACCTTCTTCTAACCTGTGCCATGATACAACCCTAGATAGAAACTGCAGTCTACTAGGTAGTGCTACACCATGACTTGACGTTTGAAGGCCCAGGTGATGGAAGCAGGAGTCATTTGGGGGTGGCATTGCTGTTCTCCTGCCACCCCTACTCCACGGATCTATAGCGTGGAATGGTTGGCCAGATCCATATATGTTGTGAGGCTTTTCCTCACTTTGGACAAAGATTCAGTTTTCGATCTTGGCCTGGGACTAGTTGGCATTCTTTCCTCCTGGTACTCCACCTAAGGTGCAGTTCTTCGCTAGCTATGCTCCTGGGCATATCACTCAGCATTTTTTTTACTGTTATCGCACAAACCGGTCTCTATTTCTGCTGTGTCATACAATCAAGTTTAGTCACCTGTGCAAACAAAACCATAAACTGTCTGTGTTTGAAGAATGTCCTGTTACGTGAGGTCCTGCCACGATACCCGTGTTATCACTGTGTGAAATACAGCTCATGTGTGAATCTCAGTAACACATTAACCAGCGGGGGAAAGGTTTTTTTTTACATACGTTTGAAGGCACAATAGTGTACGAGGGTGAAATGCACAGGGAGTCTCACGGTATTGGTGGGAACACATCCATGAGAAACTCAAGGACCTGAAGATGGTGATTCTAAAGCCCTGGCATGAACTGTAAACCTTTGGTTCAGTGGTAGAGCCAATATATGAAGATTGAGGAACTCTACATAGATGACTTTATAGGGTGGGTGAACCTAGAAGAAGGAGACCAACATGGTGTGTTTAGTTGGGGCACCATCCTTGATGATGATGGGCAGGGCCACCAATCCACAACCACATTTGGTTTGGGGGGGGTGGAGATATGAAATGGGGAAGGCAACATTTGGGTACATGAAGCTCCAGGCTTGGACCAAAAAAATTCAAGAAGTGGACAAGAAGCAGAGCTCTTTTAGAGTGGACTTGGGCAGAACTGATCCACTGTTTTATGCCAAGTGCTTGACATGAAGGGGGTGGAGCATGACACAGGGACTCAAAAGAACACCAAAGAAAGGAGTCATGCCCCGACTTCTCAGACCCTTCACCTGACACAACAGTCTTGTGGAGGGCACCTTTAAGGAAACATTCTGGGCAAAACCTGGAAACTGTAGGTTAAGCCTAGCACACAGTGGTGTACCTCCAACGGAGACAGGCCAGGCAGCTGCTATGGGGTCAGTGAGGAAAAGAGGCCCACAGTGAACCAAATGCCCCATGCCCTAATTACACTTATTACTGTCCTCCTCCAGTATATTATACCTATCATCAGTTGAGAAAGCTAAAGGACCCACAGGTCTAGAATGGTCTAATTCCCAGGTTAGATAGGAGCATCCTTTCAGGACCTGTGATAACATCTTCAGCATCACAGGTCCTGTGCATTTAGTAAAAGAACTGCACAGAACATGATGTAGTTTCCAGGTTAGATAGGAGCATCAGTCAGGACCTGTGATGACATCATCACTGGTCCTGTACATCTACTAAAGGAACTGCACAGAGCATCATCACAGGTCCTTCAACCCCATGGAGAAGTGTTGCAGGATGAGCTCTCCACCGAGACTAGAATGGAGTGGTAAGAGGAGGTTTTCCTCTTTTTCTCTTCATTTGCACCACATAAGTGGGGTCCTTTCACAAGTCCTTTAGCTTTTTCCATTGAGGATATATACTGGAGCTGGACAGTAATGAGTGTAATCAGGGGGTGGGGCATTTGGTTCACTGTGGGCTCCTTTGCCCCACGGGCCCCATAGCAGCTGCATAGTCTGCCTCTATTGGAGGTACGCCACTGAGTATGTAGTATACCCAGCAGTGCACCGATATGTGAGGTACAATAGATGGTGTGTACAGATATATAATATATACAGCAGTCCACTGACATGTAAGGTATGAGGTATAATAGATGTAGTGTCTACAGATATATAGTATATACAGCAGTGTACTCACATGTGAGGTACGAGGTATAATAGATGCAGTGTGTAGTGATATATAGTATATACAGCAGTGTACTGACACGTGAGGTACGAGGTATAATAGATGCAGTGTGTAGTGATATATAGTATATACAGCAGTGTACTGACATGTGAGGTATGAGGTATAATAGGTGCAGTGTGTACAGATATATAGTATATACAGCAGTGTATTGACATGTAAGGTACGAGGTATAATAGATGCAGTGTGTACAGATATATAGTATATACAGCAGTGTACTGACAAGTGAGGTACGAGGTATAATAGATGTAGTGCGTACAGATATATAGTATATACAGCAGTGTATTGACATGTAAGGTACGAGGTATAATAGATGCAGTGTGTAGTGATATATAGTATATACAGCAGTGTACTGACATGTGAGGTATGAGGTATAATAGGTGCAGTGTGTACAGATATATAGTATATACAGCAGTGTATTGACATGTAAGGTACGAGGTATAATAGATGCAGTGTGTACGGATACATGGGGGCCCAATTTCTTGCTATGGGGCCCAGTGATTTTTATGTACGTCTCTGCTAGCGCAGGACCTTATAGGGGTGGAGCATTACACAGGGGCTCACAGAACACCAAAGAGATAAGTCATACTTCGCCTCCTCAGGCCTGCACCAAGCCTAACAGTTTTGTGGCGTGTACCTTTAAGGAAACACTCTAGGCCAGGGGTGCACAACGTTTTCTGGTTGGGGGCCACATAGCCAGACCGAACCGATGACGAGGGCCAAAAATAAAATTTAAAGGGGTATTAACAACTGAAATACTGCATTTATGGCATATTGAACACACAGTATATACTATTAATGTCTAGTTACAGTCCCAGGGCTCCCATCTAATGTGAGAAATACATGAAAAATACATTAAGCAGCCTCAAGACATAGACATACGTGTCTGTTACCAGATGGTTGGGGGCCGCATGTGGCCCCCGGGCCGCAGGTTGTGCACCCCTACTCTAGGCAAAACAGAGCAGGAGCGGAGCATGACACATTCTCTTGTTCTTGTATCATATTCAGCCACCTCAACAAAAATGAGGTTTTTTTGTGTACTGTTCCTTTAAAGGAGTTTTCCAAGATCTTTTTGTACGGATAACCTATCCTCTGGATAGGGCATCAGTATCTGATCGGTGGGGGGTTTGACACACAGGACCCCGACGATTAACTGTTTGAGTGCCGTGGTCTTTGCTCAGCTATTGCTAGGCCGTGTGATGACCCCCACGATCAGATACCAGTCAGGTCATCAGTAAAAAAATTTTTGGAAAACCCAAGTTAGGTTTTGTGTAAAAGAGGGAACCCTTTGCACGCCCTTTGCTAGTTCCCCCACTGAGCCTCGAGGTACCCAGCACCTCAAACTTATCGTCTTCTTTCGACAAACCATAAAGCAACAGCCAAAAAAAGGTAATTTCAATCGACTTTATTATTCTGTAAATGTGAATTTTACAAAGCATCTTACAATGAATGGTCATGTCCGATGAAGCCGTAATCACTCGTCCGTGATATGAAAAACCATTGTGACCGGTGTTTGTTTTTTTTTAAAGTTTTTTTTATGTTTTATTTTTGGAAATGTTGGATTTTTTCTCCTCATTTTGATATATTAGGAAAGCCATGGTTACAAAAATAACAGTCGTAACGATACATAGTAACAGCACATACGTACCAGTGGATGGAACACAAACAAAAAAAAAAAAAAAAAAAGCATGGAGACTGGATAATAACTCAGCAGTGGATCGGTGAACTCTAACAGTCATGAAATACAGTACTAGGCCCAACCTAAACAAACCCTAAAAAAAACCACAATGTGCTCTGTCCTTCCTCCTTAAACACTGTGTCCCGAGGATTAATGTTTTATTTGACTCCGATGCCATCCAAGTCTTCAAGTCAAAATATTTAGATAACTTTGCGCCATTTTAGTCGCTAAAAATAGTATTCCACGCGTTTCGTGCCATCGCCCGTTGTTTGCAAAACACTTTGAATGGAAGAAACTGATTACGATGGGTCACCAAGGTGGTGTTCCACCTGTGGTCCTCCAGCTTTGTGGTGAAACTACAGAGGTGGATCACCACCGCGTTAGACCATGTAGGTTGGAATTTTTTTTGGGGGGGGAGGTCAATGGGTTCTGTTGGCTCAAACCATGTTGAGTCTACATTAAAGGGCATTTCCAGAATTTTTTTTTAAAAAAAGTAGTGAGTTGTCCTCCAGTTTCTTCAAGGGCTTCTATCAAGAAGCTGGGCACTATTTGGTATCAACTCTCCTTCTTGGCTCATAGGTGGGCCCTATGATAAGGGAAAGATGGGCGTAATCCAATATGGCTGCCATTCAAATAGATGGCACCCTGTTTGTACACCATAACTAGGTAGATAGGAGTCTGAGGGACCGGTTATGGTGGCCATATTGCTTCAGGAGTGAATTTTTTTAAACTATGTTCTAGTAGAGGGCAGCTCAACGGATTATATTTGGCCATGTCTGATAATTAGAGGGCAAGGTTATTTAAAAGGCGATAGACCACCATATTTTTGGTTTGTATAGGCCCTTCTGAAAGATTTGCTGAATACATTCAATGTTCTGGCTCCTTTGTGGACTAGATCTTTTCAGGTCAAGATGGCTTATTCGGTTACTGAGTAGTGTCCCAGAGCAACCAATCAGATTCCACCTTCTAGTGCAGGTGGAAAAATGAAAGCAGTGACTCAATTGGTTACTAAAACTACTATGTGGTATACGGAAACCAATATATTATAGGCTGCCTGAAGAAGGTTAATAGAAGGTTACACAGCCTAAAAACGTTGTATCATATGACTCCTTATGTGTAGTGTTGGCGGCCATGTTTTGGTCTTCAACTAGCTATGACTCTCATCATGCTCTCACTGTCACATGCTGGCAGGGTATGGAGAGAGTTGTAGTTGAATCACCAGGAAGCAAAGGCTTCTTATGCTGAATCAATGCCCTTGGTACCTAGTAAAAGGAGTCAGCTTGTGAAATGGCAGCAGTCACCCAGTTGGTGGGGCTAAATGTTATAAATGTGTATATGATGTTTGGAGGCTCTGTTCATACTATTAACATGGATTCCGTTCTTAAAGGGGTTGTTTAATGAAGACAACCCTTGTCCATGTGCCCTCTTAGGACATATGGTCCTCCTTCACTTGGGACCTCTTCCGCTGTGAACCAGAACATTCTGTTCCAGTTTACTTGTAGGTAATGGGCGGCCATTTTGAATGGACGCCATGCAATACCACGTCTCCCCTGCAGTGGCCACTACACAGAAAATGTCTGGCTGGCTGAGACCTCTGGTGGCTCTAACCTGATGAGACAACCTGGACCAGCCATGACCAGATCCCAGTGAATCCTGACTGAAAAGTACATAGGAAAATTGTGACTTGGATTAAAAAAAAATTAAAGGTGGTCAGGGTTTTTTGTTGGGTGGGCGGGGGTAATGTGCTCCTGTGCCAGTCTATGGCAGAGTCCTTTTGGTTTTATAGCTTGCGTAAAATTCAATAAAACTCATCGACACAAGTGATTGACGCCATTATGTTTACACAGTGACCCCTACAGGTTGGAAAGGGTATTAATCTCTTTAAAAAAAAGTGAACGTATAATCTGCATAATATCGGAAAGCATTCATCGGCATACAGCGTGACTTGTGAGCAGCAGCCATACCCGGCACACTGTGTCTTGCCTTCTGTAAAGAACAATGAGGACCTTGTTCCTTTCTGGAGAGCAAGCAATGAAAAAAAAATGGAGACCTCATTTCTCTGCCTGATCCACAGGGTTTCCAACAGATCAATTTCATGGCGTTAATTTCAATTTTTTCCAGATACAAAAGTAACTGCAGGACAATGAAACACGTTGAAGTGAGAATGGAGGTCACTGTGCCCTTTAATAATGCAGTGTAACCATAAAAACAAAAAAAACAAAAGTACAGTGTCATTACATGTGTGTGGAATTCAGAAGAAGACACAGTGAGAATTTCAGCTTTTGCTTCGTCCATCAAAGTTCGACAGTAAAGGGGAATGAAACCTATTATATAGAGTTCCCCTTTAAAGGGGGTTTCGACCTTCAGATTATTTTTGGCTTGCACAGACCCTCATCGAAAACATTTAAGGGAGTTTGCCACCAAAAAGACCCCTTTAAACTACGACCATGCTAACGAAGCTCCTCCCCTTGTTTACCCTCTTGACCAATCAACAGGGCAGGTCCACCCACAGGCATTCTTGTTGCTTCCGACAGTCAGGCTAACCGATGGGCTCCGTTAACATTTTCGTGCAGTAAAATTGGCACCGCCCTAATTTAAAGGGGTCTGTTTACGATCGGTTCCCTTTCACTAAGATTATCGTGGTTATAATTGTTTTGCTATTTCTAACCGCCACGCGGCATGAGATACCACCACAGGCTGCGATTCCGAAGTGTCGTATCTCAAGCTAATCAGTTAAAGTTGCAAGAGGCCGCCGTGCGCAAGTTAAAGTTATCTGAAGGCGCCCAACCCCTTTTAAAGATCCTAAATCTTCACAAGACCTAGGAACAAAAAGGTGCTTTTACATCATGCAAATACTTTTAATATCGCTAACAAATAAACCCAAAAAGTAAAACATGCATTGCAATGGTAACAAACGTCATATTAGGCAGACCTTTTTTCGAAGACTAGACAGCCCATAGCGCTCATCGAACAAACGGTTGTAAACAAGAGGGATTTAATAAAGTTTATTCAATCCCGTTAGGAAGAATTATTTGACCTTCCACCCACAGACATAGAGGAACTTGTTTTGTTTTTGTTTTGTTTTTTTTTTTAAACATTTTTTTTTCACATATTTTTAGCAAAAAAGAATCCTCTAAGGCACTCAGGAAAGCCTGTACAATCACATTTCTCCGTACATTCGATACCCACTTTTTGTTGCCACCTCTCGTCCACTCTGCTTTTCCAATCGTCGTTAACCCTTGACACACAGAAAACGTTAGTGCAAATTTCTTGCGCACGTCCGCAAGTCCTATACCTTTCACATTTTTTTTTTAAACATTTTTATCCTACATATTCTGCTTTCCTAAAATCAAAAATATATACAGGAAGAAATGAGCTAAATAAAAAAAATATATATATACTCTTCTTCTCTCCCATTGTGCAAGGTGCCTAGCAATACCCCATAGAAGGTTCTCCTTCCTCTCTCTCACCGAGTCTGTGCAAGAAGATAACTTTTTTTTTCTACGTCGGCCCCTGGGGGCCCCAACATTACTTTACCGTACGGATGAAATTGGGGGTCGAAAGAACGTACATAAAACTCATGTATTTTACATTCAATACCTTTCCGTAGAAGTTCCATTAATTCACAGATCATGATCATTTCTAACACACACACGCGTTTCACACCCAATATAATAAGTGCTTTAAGTCTTTAGATTACTACAGATTAATACCGCTTTGGTTTAACCTTATTGATCTTGAGCTATACTAATACCTGCACTGCAGATACCACTGTCAAGGTACACTGTGCAAGAAGGTACCTTGTTTTTATTTTTTCCATACATATATATTAAGATCTGGTCATTTGTGCCTACCATCATCTCCACACTATGCTGCTGGAAGTACCTGTATTAACTAAAGTCAATGAGAGATAAGCTTATTGGCTTCAACGTAAGGAACTCAAAGCGTTTCACCTCTTGAGACAAGAGGCTTTTATTTCCCCCCATTAGATTGTCTAGGGTTTGGGATACACAACGCATTTTGGTCCTTTCTAAATTTGTGCACATTTTGTAACAAGGTTGGGCAGATACTTAGAGGGAAATATTAGAGATCAGGAAGCCAAGAAACAGACATCTACAGTGGGCCTACTATGGTTTCTTTTTCTAGGGTCAAACTAATAAGCTAAGATGAGGCCATTTTGGCACTAATTGTACATCTTGAACCTGGTGCCATAATATTCCCATGCTAAGGCTGTTTTTTGAGTCCTGATCACCTGAATAGCCATCGGTCCAGCAAACTTCAGGAACACCATGCAAACAATAACAGTCACCCTGTCTTCACTGAACCAAGAACCAAATAAATGAATGTAAGAATGGACTGGTAGAAGTGCTATAATAATATAATAAAATATCTCAAGAACCCAGTCTCATATAGTCCTCATTATCGCTCAATGACCAGTAGGATCCAATGAGCCCTACGTAGTTTGTTAGTTGGGTCAACAAACCAGCTTGTATCAAAAATGGTGCCCACATGGTTGACTACGGCCCAAGACCTAAAGTCCTACAAACTCTCATCTCCAGTGAATGACTGATAATTTGTGTTATGGTCCCTTTCAAAAACATCTGTTGTACCTTTAACATGATTTTACAAACTGCATCAGATCCATAAAAACATCCCAACAATCTGCTACTTCTGCCTCATCAGTTGTGTATTCCATGTAGAAATGCATAATCTGACCTAGCATAAACTTCCCCCTCTGTGATGTGAGGATCCCGTGACCCCTCTATCATTGGGTTCAAAAAGCCCATCGACATTTTTAGATAAAGTGCTTTACGTTAATTTCGATCTGACTGAACACAAACCAACACATGGTGCCGAGAGAAGAGCCTGATGTGGTGACCTGAGACTACCTTTATCTGAAGGCCTCCCATAGGATTCTGGGAAACGCATGCATCAAAGGCAGACTACATTAATTTGTCGAGGCTTGGGAGGTATCCAACGGCAGAAAGTGTGTGTCTATTGGGGGGGGGGCAGTTTCTAAAATATACATTAGGACTGATATCAAATCAATAAACTGCTTTTACACTGCTTTTACATGACAAATTAATGTACTCTCAATCCATTTTGAGGATATCGGGATAGCCTGGTGCTGCGTTAGCAAATGTTATTCTTTTAGAAGTTCTGTAGATTACCTCTGACTTCATCCTGGAGATAAACAGCCAACTTTTGAGGATTGCTTTATATGTGAGGCATAGTAAAAAAAAAAAGGCATATGTAATTACAAGGATAAGTTAAAAGGGAATATGTCACCAGGAACCCCGACACATAGCCGTAGTACATCCGATTACCTTTGATGATCCGCAGCTCTGTTCCCGAGAATTGATACTATTTCTTACCATGCCTTTGGTGCAATGAGGGTGTCATCGTTGCTCTTGTTGTATGTAAGCTCCGCTCCTTTCTGTGGCCAGCCCCTCCTCAGCTGCTTTGATTGACAGGGCCAGGCAGTGCCAAAGCAAGGAGGGAAGAGCTGGCCACAAAAATAGGTGGAGCTTCGGTGCAACAAGAAAAAGGGTGGCACCCTCATTGCACCAAAGGCCTAATTTGCATATTAAGAAAAAGTATCGGAACTTGGGAACGCAGCCTCAGATCAGCAAAAGAAAAACAAACAGTGTTTTAATCATCAGGTGGACCACAGCTATGTGTCTATGAGGTTGGATAGAGAGGTCCCTAATGACAGATTTCCTTTAAGCAATTGCCAAGCCTGAAACCCTGACAAGTTGACTTAAATCACTGAACCAGCAGGTTCAACTTTTTTTTAAAAACATTATTTGCAGGTTCAACTTCTATAGGACAAGCTCAAAAAGACCAACCTTCTCAAGTAGACAACCTAGCACTGATCAAAAGAACTACCAAGGAAACAGTCAAAGGTTTGACCTAGAAGTCCAAGGTTTTGGACCTACCTCCTTGGTTCCAGAAGCTGCAACCAAGCACTTATCAAGGAATAAACCCCCCCCCCTCCCAAATCAAGGCCTATAACAACGCCTTCATTGACCATTGAATCCCCAAGCCAAAACCTAGAGTCATCAAACCCATGACGAGCAACAGAAGCTCAAAAGCCAAAGCCAATTTTGCCGTTGATAATTGGGCACATCTGACTAGTTTTGCCAAGGATTGTCCATTCATTGGCCAGGTGGTTTGGCGTGAACAATGGACTCATACATTTTGATCCGCACTAATCTGATGTCTATGATGAGATCAGCTAAAATAGTTTTTTTCCTAACAAATCTGGCAATTTTTGACTGTGCATGGTTGGAAAGGTTTGCCTTGGACAACTTTAAGATTCCATAGAAACGATGGGACAACAAGACCAAGGTCGTTCCCATTCTCAACAAACTGACATGGTCTATAGTTCATTCAACCAAGACAAGATCCAAGATGTTGAATCTATCTCTTACCCCAATAAAGTTCAAAAACTTAAGCCGGATTGATGAAATCAATCAATACCATTGAGGCCATGAACATTTTTGAAGATAACTGCCCTTGTTTCACCAGATCAGTTAACTGATCACCCTCACTGTGTATTATGTATCATGTCCTTGGCCTTTCTTTGAAGATAACTTTCCCAATTACTCCTTCCATGGTACTACTTATTACAGATATTTCAGTCCTGTAGAAAAACCATCTACATTCACATGGTTAAAGTTCTTCCAACACATTCCTGGACAACATTCCCCAAATGATTAACCCAGACTGGGGCCTAACCCTATTCTTGACCAACTCTACCAGCCCAATGGAACAAACCCAACTGGTATTGTAGCTGGTTGACAGCCATCTTATGCTCATGGTAGCTATGGTGACATTTGCCATCTAAGTTGACTAGTATCCTGTGTAGCTCAGCCGTGTTTTTCGGCTGTTTACGTACCTAAAATGCAGAAATAAAACAACTGGGATATGAAAATAGCCTACTGATGCTATCTTATCTATCAAAAGTGCATATTTTTATAGGAAAACTATAAATTTCATTTCATACAGAGAGGTGCATTTGGCATCACTATGTTTTCAGCAATAATTCACAAACTGATATAAAGTTCCTCTTGGGTCCTCTGTTCCTTTTCCAATATATCGGTGACCTAGTATCCTCCTTTTTGCAGTCATTCCCCCTGATGATTTTTTAATACGCCATCCCATGCTGCCCTTCTCTAACCAATATAAATGCATAGGTCACTGCCTACTGCAGGATCAGCACACTCATCTCATGCTGCTGTCATCATTCCTATCATGTCACCATTCCTTGGATATCCTTCCTTCCATAATTCATGACACTAGTGTTGTCCCATTAAGCCTGTCCTCACAAGTAGTCATGGGAATGCCTACTACAAAATCAGCTCACTTGTCTTCTGCTGCAGTAATCACCATTCCCATAATCTATTTACTGGATATGCTATCCATTCCCACTTTTACACACAAGTCCTGTCCTCACTAGTAAACATGGAGACCGCTGGTCACTATCTCCTACAAGATCAGCTCACTCATCTGCTTGAGTTGTCATGGCCATTCCCATAATCTAGTTGTTTACTAGATATTCTATTCATTCCCCCTTTTACGCCCACGTCCTATCCTCACTAGTAATTTGTGGGACCTCATGTCACTGCCCCCTACAAGATCATCTCCATGAGTTTTCATCACCATTCCCGTAATCTGTTTACTGGATACTCTATCCATTCCCACTTTTACACACAAATCCTGTCCTCACTTGTAATCATTGGGACTGCAGGTCACTGCCTCCTACAAGATCAACTCACTCCCCCCCTGCTGTTGTCACCACCCTTATAATCTGACTGTGTAATAGATATTCTATCAATTCCCTCTTTTACACACAAGTCCTTTTCTTACTAGTAATCAGTGGGACTGCAGGTCACTGCCTCTTATAAGATCAGCTCACTCATCTCCCGCTGTTATCATCTGACCATTTCTTGGATATCCCCTCCTATAAGATGAGCTCATTCATATACTGCTGTTACCATCTGACCATTTATTGGACATCCTAACAGTCACATTTAAACCTATCTTCACTAATGAACATGGGAATGACAGGTCACTGCCATCTTCAAAATCATCTCATTCATCTCCTGCTGTTATCATCTGACCGTTTATTGGATATCCTAACCTTCCCTACTTCATGACACTAACCTTATCACATTTAAACCTGTCATCACTAATGACCATGACAGGTCACTGCCTTCTACAAGATCATGTCACTCATCTCCTGCTGTTATTATCTGACCATTTATTGGACATCCTAACAGTCACATTTAAACCTATCTTCACTAATGAACATGGGAATGACAGGTCACTGCCTCCTACAAGATCAGCTCACTCGTCTCCTGCTGTTAACATCTGACCATTTCTTGATATCCAAACCTTCCCTAATTCATGACTCTAACCTTATTGCATTTAAACCTGTCTTCACTAATGAACATGGCCATGACAGGTCACTGACTTCTACAAGATCAACTCACTCATCTCCTGCTGTTATCATCTCACCGTTTATTGGATATCCAAACCTTCTCTACTTCATGACACTAACCTTATCGCATTTAACCCTGTCTTCACTAATGACCATGGCCACGACAGGTCACTCCCTTCTACAAGATCATGTCACTCATCTCCTGCTGTTATCATCTGACCATTTATTGGATATCCTAACCTTCCCTACTTCATGACACTATCATTATCACATTTAACCTTGTCTTGACTAATGAATATGGGAATGACAGGTCACTGCCTTCTTCAAGGTCAGCTCACTCATCTCCTGCTGTCATCATCATTGCCATAATCTATAATTTTCTAGCCTTGACTTGTCCTCGCTAGTAATCATGAGAAAAAAACAAGTCACTGCCTCCCACCTGATAAACACACTCTTCACCTGCTGCAGTCATCTTTTACATTCATTCAGTTGGCTACTTAAGTAAAATGCGCCATGAAACAAGCCGTATTGCATTGTCAGTTGTCACAAGCAGTTACATTAGTCTTAATGCAAGAAGGAAAAAAAAAAAGAAACCAAGGAATGAGCGAAACCCAATAATCTCCGTTGTACAAAAAACGCCTCCTTATGGCACCTAGTCTTGTTCCGTGGACTCCGCTTCCCATTAGGTCCTCTACCTTGAATGACAGATGCGGGTGACGGTGACATCTGTTTTACCCGTGAAAAGATGAATGGCGCTGATTATATTGTTTTGTTTTTTTTTCTTCAGTTTTTGTTTTTTTTTCTTACGTGCTTTTGAATGATAGATCGTTCAACCTGGCTGGAAGAGAAAAAACTAATGGATGCATTCATTTCGTTAGAGCAAGTCCTGTTATTTTTTTTTTCTTAAAAAGGAGCCCGTTTTTTGTTTTTTTTGTCTTCTTATCTAAGGAGGCCGCTTCCGACCTGGTAATTTACAGTATAACGAATGCGATTATTTTTTTTTCCTTCATATTTTTCTTTTTTGTGTGTGTGGTTTTTTTTTTTCTTCAGTTTTTGTTTTTTTGTTCTGTTTTTTTTGTTTTTTAATACAAGCAGAATAAAAATCACATTTTAGTCAGGCAAAAGTAGCAGTTCTGAGGGTAAGTGGCTGATCACATTTGTTTCGTATTAGTATTTCATGCAAGCGGTGCTAATATTACACATCCCTTATAGGTCACCGTCTGGACGCTCGGCCGTCTTCTCGCTTCCATTTTTTATTTTTTATAAAGTCCCGCTGTAAGCGGCGTCTTGTCTTCTCACCGGGGTTTCTGGCCTGCTAGTAGAGCCGGTGGTTTGTTCAAACTGGGGCGGCGGTGTGCTCTGGTTATCCGAGACCAATGGGTCGGCGCCACCTACCTCCTGGATGACGGAGCCTGTTGCCCCTTCTGCCTCCTGGGTCTGTTCGAAGGAAGGGTTGGAGTTGTTGGTGAGGTCAATGTTTGCTGAGTTAGTTCTCATAGATACTATGGCGCCAGAATCGCTTCTCCGCTCTGCATAGATCCGTTGCTCAAACGGCTGGGCCGGGCTTGGCTGAAAATCGGACTCTAGCGCCACCCCAGTGGCTGTGGCGCCCATGACGGAGCGATACATCTCCACGCCCTCTGGCAACATAGACTTTATTTTGGGGAGCCAGCGCTTGCGCACCCTGCGGGCGTTGGTGCACATGTCTGCCGCTATGACATTCATCTCGCTCTCCTTAAAGTTTGGTGCAAAATTCTGACAATATACTGGAGAAACAATACAAAAAAGAAATCAAAATAGGGCGTTACAATAATTAAATAACGGCAGCAAAACAAGACAGTACGCCAAAAATAATTGGGAGCGGAAGTTTTGAGAGTTTATGTTTTCAGAAATAATGGCGTTGCCACTTGGAAACCATCAACAAGCAGGTTAGTTGACGGATCTTATTATGGTTTCCAAAGCAGACCGCTCGGTAACATACAAGCCTGATATTTACTAGCAGCCAAATGGTCTAAATAACACGTCAGTCAATCTGGCTTACAACCCAGGCAAGGCTGAACTGGATGGACGTATGTCCATGTTACTAAGCAGTTAAGCTCCGTTAACAGCAACTTCATGACGGTTTCCAGGTAGGAAATGATAACTTTTTAATTTGAAGACTAGCAGTCACTGCATAGAAGACCTCTGTCTGGCTGTACCTTCCCTCAGCTGTTTGCCCTGGGGATTGGGGGGGGATGAGACCCAGAGAGATTGCTCCAGTGGTCGCATTTTGGAAAGACATTCCGAAATTTTGAGGGTGTAGACATTTTAGGGGTTGATGAGTTGACCCATGGTCCAAGGGTCACGTCGGCACTACTCCCACTTTTTGGTGGCATCTAGGGAGCTCTTCTAGGAAACCAATGTAGGGATACACTGCTATTGCAATACATTGCCCACCTCCCCCTTGTAGTCACAGCAGGACACGCCCGTGGGGAAGTTTTAGATACAAGTACAGTATTCTATCCACTTTATCACGCCAGCCTTTCGCCTGCAGCAATCGCCCAGAAGGATCCCAAAAGTTGGTTCAGGGCATAAAATGAATGTAATGTATATATACAACATACACAAATGACAACAAATAAGTCAACCGTCCCTTTAAATCTGCATACATATGTTATTTGCGGCATCGCCTATGCATGCTCCCACGGACCTGGCCACCAAAGAGGTTGGCACTTTTTCCTATTGTGTGTAAGCACGACCACCACTGCTGGATTTCAGGGTGGTCATAACCGATGGAAACAAGCAGTGTATAATGTGATGGAAAAGGAGGCAATATGGACACTCACAATACATTAGTTTGCTGAAGTTAGACAACCCCTTTAAAGAAGGGTACATGATATAATCTGTAGTGATTGTCATTTTCTTATCAGTGACTGTTTCTGTGAGTAAAAACCTCTCTTCTTATTGTAGCTGGGTCATGTGACCAACTCCCTGACCTCCAACTGACCCAGGACAGAAAGCCAGTCACTGCTCTATTCATTCCTATGGGAGCCTCATTTTCAGTCTCATAGGAATACATAGAGAATTAGACTTCCTGTCCACACATAAGTCTATGTGTGAGTTGGTGTGTCTAATTGCTGGTCACATGACACAGATAAGAAACTTCAGGATGATATAAGTCAAAAATTCAGACACTGGTAAGAAAATGACATTCACTACAGATTATATCATGTACATTTCTAGCAGGACAAGGAATAAAATTTTTGTCGGGAGTTCTTCTTTATCCTTGCAACTAACCAAACTCTAATTAGCCCCCATTATAAACCGGGGTCCCTCATGGCTGGTCCAGTCTGTGATAGGCCACAGCAACGGACACTTCTGCTTGCTCTATCTCTGTACACACAACAGATACAGCAATGATACTGCGCTCTTACACTTAACAGCGTTGAGAACCCTGCTGTCCAGAGGTTTCCTGCTTGGGTCGCTGGTCGAGGAGCGGATTCCAGTCCCACAGCTATTAGCCAGGGTGTTCCTGAAAAGAGCAAAACTATAATTTAGTTTACAGTCTTTTTTTTGCTTTGTTTTGTGTATCAGTGCTTAGAAACCATCAACAAGCAGGTTAGTTGACGGATCTGCAAAAATCAACCATCTTGTAGTCTTAGGCCTCATGCACACGTTCCGTCTGCACCCGTTCCGTTTTTACGGTCCGTATTTTTCAATCCGTTTTTCATCCGTTAAAGCGGACTGCCATCCGTTTAAACAGATCCGTTTTTCATCCGTTTAAACGGATCCGTTTTTTTTTTAGTTTAGGTTGGTTCTGACTGGTTCTGTGTCTCCAAGCAACCTATCTGTGAAAACGGATGGAAAACGGATGCATACCCGTTTCCACGGATGCTCCTATAGAGTTCAATGGAGCCATCCGTTACGTTTAAACGGATGAAAATGGGACATGCACCAGTGAAAAAGGATCTGAAAAACGGAACGGACAAGCATCCGTGAAAAAACGGATGCCTGTCCGTCGCCCATACAAGTGAATGGGTCCGTTTTTTCTTTCAGGATCCTGAAAAAAAGGATAGAAAGCGGAACGTGTGCATGAGGCCTTAGTCATATGTGAATCAATCGGGTTTACAACCCAAACCAGGGCACTAAGCAGTTAAGCTCGGTTAACAGCAACTTATTGATGGTTTCCAGGTAAGAAACTGAAAGATACATACAAGTAAGAGCTCATTCAGACGATCATATTTGCGGTACTCAAAACACGGATACCAGCCGCGTGCGTTCCGCATTTTGAGGAATGGAATGGCCAAGCCTATGATGCAATTCAGGACTATAATAGGACAGGTTCTACGTTTTTTGTGGGGCCGCAGAACGGAAGTGTGGATGCGGAGAGCACACGGTGTCGTGCCCACATCTATTGCAGCCCCATTGAAATGAATAGGTCCGCATCCATTCAGCCAAATTGCGGAATGGACGCGGACACAAATATACGATTGTGAGAATGGGCCCTAAGAATGTAAAAGCGCTGCAGTCAGAATTAGATGCTTATCTCCGACTTCAAGAAATGTAGAATAAAACCACATCTGACTGTCGCCTTTATTTGACTATGACCCCCAGATGTATGTCTTGGTCCATAGGCACATTACTTTGATGTCATGTTCTTAAAGGGCTTGTACAGGACTCGGAAAAATACAGCAGGTTTCTTCCAGACACAGCGCCACCCCTGCCCAAAGGTTGTGTCTGGTATTGCAGCATTATTGAAATAAATAGGGTTGGGCTGCAACACCAGATACAACCTGAAGACAGATATGGCGCTCTTTTTCATAATCTAGTATCTAGTAGGTCCTGCCATGACGGATGTAAGAAGTGAAAATCAGACATCATATAGGACATGACAATCTCTTTCTAGAACCAGCCCTGTACCTCACATGGATCCAGAGATCTCCTCATTCATTGCTCCAATTATTTAGAGAGGGATTGTCCTTTCTCAAGGGGCATGCTTTCTGCTGTAGCTCTTTCCCTATAACTGCCACAGCTTCTAACAAAAGATATGGCTGCTGACAGTTGACGTTTTAAACTGAGCATGTGCGACCTCAGTGAGATGGACAAAAAAATAAGGAAAAAAACAAACAGCAGGTGGCGTTGTACAGATACATTTTATTGAATAGTTCAATGGCTATGCAAAATTTTTAATTACATGCAATTACAAAAATATTCAGATCCAGGCGCTGGTTTGAAAAATTTAGAATAGTTAAGGTTTTTCAGTATGGCAATCTTAGCTGAATTTAGCGTGGATTCCACGCCAAAAGCCACCAGGTGACCGCACGCCCTTTCTTGGCGTGACCACGGACAAAAACCATTGGGAAGCAGTCACCATGCAGCACCTTGGCGGTTTATGGCACAGAATCAACTCCATGTGAACAGCCCCTTAAAGGGGGTTTTCTCACTTTAGACCTTTATGCCTGACAGACAGATGGGGGTCCCATCTCTCCGACCCCCACCAACCAGGACAAGGTGGACTGAATGGAGAGGTAGGTACGTTTCTCTCCCGGTCTGGTGAGATTTGACGTCATCCATAGTTGCCACCAGTCCTGAACTTGCTGGAGTTGTCCTGATAATTGTCCTGGAATTATCCACGGTGACCAATCAGAGCGCAGCTTTTCATTTGATAGACCTCCCCCGCTGTCTGATAGGCTTAGTTCTAGTTTACACATGGTAGTAGGATACAAAATGACAACGAAAACATTTTCAAAGAATCCATTTCTCTGGAACCTACCGGTCAAAAAACGTGGCGAGGAGGCGTCTTAATAGGACCTTATGTTTCACTCCTGCGCAAAGGTGGCAGTTCATGAGTTGTCCCCGGGTGATATAAACGCCGGACCCTACGGAAACATATGTGTAAAGATTATTTCCCCTGAAAATAAAAAGAAAAATCATCAGTCATCTCTTCATCTTCTCATCAGATATTTGTGCAGTAGAGGGCGGCTGATATAAGGACATGTTCACACCTGCAGATTTTCAGGATGAGGTTTTAAAGGGGTTGTCCCATTACAATTTCTATCCTATGCAGAGGAGATAGCCAAGCGCTTGTACTTGACTGTATCCACCATGATCTAATAGTTATCTCACCTATACAGTAGACTGTGGCGGTCTGACTACTTCTCCGACTTGTGGTGGTCTGACTACTTCTCCGACTACCTGTGTGTACAAGGACCAGGAGGAACAGATTTTAAAGAGGTTGCCCAAGATATTTTTTTAGAAAGGGTCAGTGAGCAAAGGGCTGTACGAAATAAAGAAAAAACCTCCCATCACTTTTTAAATGTCTCACTGCTCCCACACTGCCACGACGGTCCATGCAGGGCCTGCTGAAGTCATGTGCCTGCTGCAGCCAATCACTGGCCTCAGTGGTCATGAGTGCGGTGATGCGGGAGCGTCAGGAGATTGGAAAAGTGATTGCGGGGTTTTTTCTTCATTTCATTCAGCCTCCTGCTCTCTGGCACATTTTAGAAAATCTTGGGCAACCCCTTTAAGGGATATGATGCATGGGATTGTGGGACGGTACATGAAAACAAAGATATTATAACAGGATGTAAGAAAGGATAGTTCACAATACAGGAGCAGCACCAGGAATGCCAATCAAAATACAGGAGCAGCACCAGGAATGCTCATCACAATACAGGAGCAGCACCAGGAACATCAGTCACAATACAGGAGCAGCACCAGGAATGCTCATCACAATACAGGAGCAGCACCAGGAACATCAGTCACAATACAGGAGCAGCACCAGGAATGCTCATCACAATACAGGAGCAGCACCAGGAACGCCCATCACAATACAGGAGCAGCACCAGGAAAGCCAATCAAAATACAGGAGCAGCACCAAGAATGCCAATCAAAATACAGGAGCAGCACCAGGAATACCAATCACAATACAGGAGCAGCAACAGGAACATCAGTCACAATACAGGAGCAGCATCAGGAAAGCCAATCACAATACAGGAGCAGCACCAGGAATGCCAATCACAATACAGGAGCAGCACCAGGAATGCCAATCAAAATACAGGAGCAGCACCAGGAAAGCCAATCACAATACAGGAGCAGCACCAGGAACACCAATCAAAATATAGGAGCAGCACCAGGAACGCCAATCACAATACAGGAGCAGCACCAGGAACGCCAATCACAATACAGGAGCAGCACCAGGAAAGCCAATCACAATACAGGAGCAGCACCAGGAATGCCAATCAAAATACAAAAGCAGCACCAGGAATGCCAATCAAAATACAGGAGCAGTACCAGGAACATCAGTCACAATACAGGAGCAGCACCAGGAACGCCAATCACAATACAGGAGCAGCACCAGGAACGCCAATCACAATACAGGAGCAGCACCAGGAACGCCAATCACAATACAGGAGCAGCACCAGGAATGCCAATCACAATACAGGAGCAGCACCAGGAACACCAATCACAATACAGGAGCAGCACCAGGAACGCCAATCACAATACAGGAGCAGCACCAGGAACATCAGTCACAATACAGGAGCAGCATCAGGAATGACCATCACAATACAGGAGCAGCACCAGGAACGCTCATCACAATACAGGAGCAGCATCAGGAATGAGCATCACAATGCAGGAGCAGCACCAGGAACATCAGTCACAATACAGGAGCAGCATCAGGAATGACCCTCTCAATGCAGGAGCAGCACCAGGAACATCAGTCACAATACAGGAGCAGCACCAGGAACGCCAATCACAATACAGGAGCAACACCAGGAACGCCAATCACAATACAGGAGCAGCACCAGGAACGCCAATCACAATACAGGAGCAGCACCAGGAACATCAGTCACAATACAGGAGCAGCATCAGGAATGAGCATCAAAATACAGGAGCAGCACCAGGAACATCAGTCACAATACAGGAGCAGCATCAGAAATGAGCATCACAATACAGGAGCAGCACCAGGAACAACCATCATAATACAGGAGCAGCATCAGGAATGCCAATAACAATACAGGAGCAGCACCAGGAACAACCATCATAATACAGGAGCAGCACCAGGAACGCCAGTCACAATACAGGACAAGGCACAACCCCTGGACCCCTGGTTTCAGCCATGTTTTTCTAATTCTATACAACCCTTTTAAACCCCTAAGGGGGTGCTATACTGTAGTCACTCCCTAATGCCAGACAACACACAAAAAAACAGGAAAGACAATGGGATGAAATCAATAAAAAACAAAAAAGGGACAAAGAGGGAGACAGAAAAAAAGTGTAAAGAATTTGAATGTAAAAAACACAGATATTTATAAAAAAAAAATAAAAAAAATTTGTGACTGTCCTTAACTCATGGTCGCACTACTGGAGGAGTTACATGGGTTATCCAGTTTACACAAATGGGGGCTTTTTTTTGTAAACAGTGCCACCCCAGTCCATGTGTCATGAGTGGTACTGCAGCATATCCCCATTCACTTGAATGGAGGTAAACCAGACAACACATGGACGGGTCGCAGACTTGGCTACATTTTTTCCTGGCAAACGTGGGATATTTTGGGCAGGAGGCTCAACTTGAATAATCCAAATTTGCCGGGGTTGACTCTAAAAATTCGGGAGGTGCAGGTGTGGTGATCCTTCTGTGAGAAAAGAAAAATGAGACCCTTTTTGGAATCCCGGACCACCCCTCAGATCTTGACTGCATTGCCATAGACATCAATGCATCCCAACTTTCCACATTGGGTAGGGCATAGCTATAGGGGGAACGGCTGCACCCGGGCCCTGGAGCCAGAGGGGGCCCAAGGAAACCTCTGCCCCACGAAAAGACCTTATTATAAATGGCACATGATGATGGGAGAGGGGGGGGGGTATAGATTTCAAGTTATGCCGCTCTCCCTGGAACAGAACTGGTTAAACCCACCGTCACATGAAACGAAGGATGAAAATTATAATTTCTCACTCCATTAAGGAGAAGAAAAAAAAAAAAAAAAGATGCCTGTCGGCTACGAAGAGGCCGACGTTAAACCTTTTACAAATCACAGCCCCCGATAAATCGATGGCATCAGAAAGCCAGCAGTGGGCTCCGGCGAACGCTCTGCCTCCCCCTCCCCAGTCCTCGTCTTCTTTACCTTGAATGAACTCCCACACACAGACCGGCAGCTCAGAGATCTGCGGGTATTGATTCTAATTATATACTGCTGACTGCAGAGGAGCGGAACTCCATCCCCGCTAGTCAAGTCAATATGCACACTGCGAGATAGGGAGGGCGTCTGCATGAGAACACGGGCAGCTTCACCCTACGCTATAGGCAGGCACCGCCGCCGTCTGAATGGCATTCCTGAGCACCAGCAAAAAGCCGACATGTTTAAAACCCTTTTTAAGGGTGGAGAGGAATAATATACCGTATTATTATACACACACGTAATAATACCGTAAGCTGACTGGTAAGAAAAAGGGACTCAATGGATAGAGCGCCGCCGATGGCGTGACATGGGCATGGTATTTTGGTGGGCAGGAGTTTTATATGGCAAAAGTCAGACCCCTTAATATTAAAAAGAAACGATAGATAGATAGATAGATAGATAGATAGATAGATAGATAGATAGATATGAAATGGATAGATAAGATAGATAGATAGATAGATAGATATCAAATGGATAGATATGAGATAGATAGATAGATAGATAGATAGATAGATAGATAGATAGAGCAACCAGCAACTTCGTGGAGTGCCGTGGATTTTCTTCAAGATAGATAGATAGATAGATAGATAAGATAGATAGATAGATAGATAGATAAGATAGATAAGATAGATAGATATGAGATAGATAGATATGAGATAGATAGATAGATAGATATGAGATAGATATGAGATAGATAGATAGATAGATAGATATGAAATAGATAGATATGAAATAGATAGATATGAGATAGATAGATAGATAGATAGATAGATAGATAGATATGAGATAGATAGATAGATAGATAGATAGATATGAAATGGATAGATATTAGATAGGAGATAGATAGATAGGAGATAGATAGGGGATAGATAGATAGGAGATAGATAGATATGATATAGATACGAGATAGATAGATATGAGATAGATAGATAGGAGATAGATAGATAGGAGATAGATAGATAGGAGATAGATAGATAGGAGATAGATAGATAGGAGATAGATAGATAGGAGATAGATAGATAGGACATAGATAGATAGGAGATAGATAGATAGGAGATAGATAGATAGGAGATAGATACGAGATAGATAGATATGAGATAGATAGATAGATATGAGATAGATAGATAGATATGAGATAGATAGATATGAGATAGATAGATATGAGATAGATAGATAGATAGATAGATATGAGATAGATAGATAGATAGATATGAGATAGATAGATAGATAGATAGATAGATAGATAGATAGATAGATATGAAATGGATAGATATTAGATAGGAGATAGATAGATATGATATAGATACGAGATAGATAGATATGAGATAGATAGATATGAGATAGATAGATATGAGATAGATAGATATGAGATAGATAGATAGGAGATAGATAGGAGATAGATATGAGATAGATAGATATGAGATAGATAGGAGATGGATAGATAGATAGATAGATAGATAGATAGATAGACAGATAGATAGATAGATAGATACCCAAAACCAAATATGTGGACTGCACAGACAAGTAAATAGTGAACCGGGTGCCAGCGGCTGAGGAAAAGGTCCAATATCCAAAATAACGATATGAAAAAATTCCACGGCACTCCAGATGTAGAGTAAAAAGGTGTTTTATTCACTTATGGGTGAATAAAACACCTTTTTACTCTACATCTGGAGTGCCGTGGAATTTTTTCATATGAGATAGATATGAGAAAGATAGATACGATATAGATAGATAGACAGAAGATAGACAGATAAATAGATGTATAGATAGATAGATAGAGTTTAAAGATGTAGCAGAGCTGAATGTGATGCATCATTAATGTGGAGGGGCTATGCATTTCCATGGAGACTCAGACCACCATAGCCGGTCAGTACGGCTGCTGTCAGTGAGCTACGTCCTAAGTGGTAGATGAGATGGGGATAGCACATTGGATGGTCCCAATACAACAAGATCAATCCGACTTCATGTGACATGGGTTATTCTGCTGCCCTCTGTCAGTGACTGTCACTTTCTGGAGGCTCCCGATGCTACAGATAAAGCAGTTATCACAGGGCTGGAGGTTTTCTGGACCGCCCGTCATTCCTCCAGTGCAAGATCGCACTGAACAGAGCGGATCTGACAACGCACAGGAATCTGAAGGCTTAGAAATACAGTTTCTTCCAGTGTCTGTGCGCTGTACGGTGTGCGGCACTGCTGCTCGGTCACATTCACTTGGCGCTAAGCTACAATATCAGACATAACCTAAAGACAGGGGTGGCGCTGTTTCTGGAGGAAAGCAGCCACGTTTTTCTAATCCTGGACAATCCCTTTAAGAGAAGATAGATTTTGGTATAGTGTGTAGTCTTGCTGAAAAAAAAGAGAACATTTTAAATTAACCCTGCGGTGTTCCCCTACTAATGTTGATATTTTTGGTGCCCCCGATTTGCTTTACTGGTATAAACTCTGGGAACTATTAGTAGTAGTGGCGGAAGGAGAAGTAGTAGTAGTGGCAGTATAAGTGGCAACAGTGGTGCTAGTAGTAGTAGTAGCAGCTTTAGTAGTAGTTGTGATAGTAGTAGTGGTAGTTTTAGTGGTAATAGTAGTAGAGTGGTTATGATAGTAGCAGCAGCAGCAGCAGTGGGTAGTAGTAATAGCATTCAAAGCTGTAGTAGTGGTCATAGTAGTTGTTATGGTGGTGGTAGCACCAGCAGCAGGAGTAGTGGTGGAAGTATTATCGTTAATACCAGTAGTGGTGGTGGCAATAGTAACGGTAGTATTAGTGGTAGTAGTAGTCCTGGTAATAGCCGTAGTAGTAGTAGTGGTAACAGCCGTGATAGTAGTAATAATAGAAGTAATATAAGTAGTAGTGGTAGTAGAGCAGTCATAGTAGTAGTTGTGGCAACAGTGGTGGTAATTAGCAGTGGTAGTAGTAGTACTAGTAGTAATAATACGGGCAATAGAAGCTGTAGTCATGGTGGTGGTGGTGGTAGTAGTAGTAACAGTGGTAATAGTAGAAGTAATAGCAGTATTAGTAGTAGTAATAATAATAGGGGCAATAGACACAGTAATCATGGTGGCAGTAGTTGTAGTAACAGTGGTAATAGTAGCAGTAATAGCAGTGTTAGTAGTAGTAGTAATAATAGGGGCAACAGAAGCGGTAGTTATGGTGGTAGTAGTTGTAGTAGTAGTAATTAGTAGTGGTAGTAGTAGTAACAGTGGTAATGGTAGAAGTAATAGCAGTGTAAGTAGTAGTAATAATAGGGGCAATAGAAGCAGTAGTCATGGTGGTAGTAGTAGTTGTAGTAGTAATTAGCAGTAGTAGTAGGAACAGTGGCAATGGTAGCAGTAATAGCAGTATTAGTAGTAGTAATAATAGTGGTAATAGACGCAGTAGTTATGGTGGCAGTAGTAGTAGTAACAGTGGTAATAGTAGCAGTAATAGCAGTATTAGTAGTAGTAGTAATAATAGGGGCAATAGAAGCAGTAGTCTTAGTAGTAGTTGTAGTAGTAATTAGCAGTGGTAGTAGTAACAGTGGTAATAATAGCAGTATTAGTAGTAGTGATAATGGGGCAATAGAAGCAGTAGTCATGGTAGTAGTAGTGGTAATAGCAGTATTAGTAGTAATAACAGTGGTAATGGTAGCAGTAATAGCAGTGTTAGTAGTAGTAACAATAGGAGGTAACAGAAGCAGTAGTTATGGTGGCAGTAGTAGTAGTGGTAATAGCAGTATTAGTAGTAATAACAGTGGTAATGGTAGCAGTAATAGCAGTGTTAGTAGTAATAACAATAGGGGGTAACAGAAGCAGTAGTTATGGTAGTAGTAGTAGTAGTGGTAATAGCAGTATTAGTAGTAATAACAGTGGTAATGGTAGCAGTAATACCGTGTTTCTCCAAAAATAAGACAGTGTCTTATTATTTTTTTTCCTCCAAAAAAAGCGTTAGGGCTTATTTTTGGGATAGGTCTTATTTTCAAGGAAACACGATTTAAAGCGTGCCCCCATCAGACCCCCGATCAGCCCACTGTGCCCCCATCAGACCTCAGACCAGCCCACCCAGCCCCATAACAATAAAATAAAAAACTCCTCTTACCTGTCCTGCGCCGCGGCTCCGCTCCGGGTGCTCCTCTGGCTTCTGAGGCCGGCGCTGCACTGTCACCTGACTGCGTGCAGCGTCAGGTCATAGTGTGCGCACTACGTCCTGACGCTGTACGCGGTCAGGACAGTGCAGCGCCGGCCCTGGAAGCCTGTGGAGCGCTGGACCCGGAGCGGAGCCGCGGCGCAGGACAGGCAAGAGGAGTTTTTTATTTTATTACTATGGGGCAGGGTGGGCTGATCTGAGGTCTGATAGGGTGCCGGCAGCGAAAATATACAAGTGAGCGCTTCCATAATGGAAGCGCTCACCTGTATTCACTTTATACAGTAACGTAGATAGGGCTTATTTTTGGAGTAGGGCTTATATTTTAAACCTACTCCAAAAACAAGGCAAAATAGCACTAGGGCTTATTTTAGGGATAGGTCTTATTTTTGGGGAAACACTGTAGCAGTGTTAGTAGTAGTAACAATAGGAGGTAATAGAAGCAGTAGTTATGGTAGTAGCAGTAGTGGTAATAGCAGTATTAGTAGTAATAACAGTGGTAATAGTAGCAGTAATAGCAGTGTTAGTAGTAGTAACAATAGGGGGTAATAGAAGCAGTAGTCATAGTAGTAGTAGGAGTAGTGGTAATAGCAGTATTAGTAGTAACAGTGGTAATAGTAGCAGTAATAGCAGTGTTAGAAGTAGTAGTAATAATAGGGGTACTAGAAGCAGTAGTTATGATGGTAGTAGTAGTAGTAGTGGTGGTGGTAATAGCAGTATTAGTAGTAACAGTGGTAATAGAAGCAGTAGTTATGGTAGTATGAGTAGTGGTAATAGCAGTATTAGTAGTAACAGTGGTAATAGTAGCAGTAATAGCAGTGTTAGTAGTAGTAATAATAGGAGTAATAGAAGCAGTAGTTATGGTAGTAGTAGGAGGAGTAGTGGTAATTGTAGTAATAACAGTGGTAATGGTAGCAGTAATAGCAGTGTTAGTAGTAATAACAATAGGGGGTAACAGAAGCAGTAGTTATGGTGGCAGTAGTAGTAGTGGTAATAGCAGTATTAGTACTAATAACAGTGGTAATGGTAGCAGTAATAGCAGTGTTAGTAGTAATAACAATAGGGGGTAACAGAAGCAGTAGTTATGGTGGTAGTAGTAGTAGTGGTAATAGCAGTATTAGTAGTAATAACAGTTGTAATGGTAGCAGTAATACCGTGTTTCCCCAGAAATAAGACAGTGTCTTATTATTTTTTTTCCTCCAAAAAAAGCGTTAGGGCTTATTTTTGGGATAGGTCTTATTTTCAGGGAAACATGGTTTAAAGCGTGCCCCCATCAGACCCCCGATCAGCCCACTGTGCCCCCTTCAGACCTCAGATCAGCCCACTGTGCCCCCATCAGACCTCAGACCAGCCCACACAGCCCCATAACAATAAAATAAAAAACTCCTCTTACCTGTCCTGCGCCGCGGCTCCGCTCCGGGTGCTCCTCTGGCTTCTGAGGCTGTACGCGGTCAGGACAGTGCAGCGCCGGCCCTGGAAGCCTGTGGAGCGCTGGACCCGGAGCGGAGCCGCGGCGCAGGACAGGCAAGAGGAGTTTTTTATTTTATTACTATGGGGCAGGGTGGGCTGATCTGAGGTCTGATACGGTGCCGGCAGCGAAAATATACAAGTGAGCGCTTCAATAATAGAAGCGCTCACTTGTATTCACTTTATACAGTAACGTAGATAGGGCTTATTTTTGGAGTAGGGCTTATATTTTAAGCCTACTCCAAAAACAAGGCAAAATAGCACTAGGGCTTATTTTAGGGATAGGTCTTATTTTTGGGGAAACACTGTAGCAGTGTTAGTAGTAGTAACAATAGGAGGTAATAGAAGCAGTAGTTATGGTAGTAGTAGTAGTGGTAATATCAGTATTAGTAGTAATAACAGTGGTAATGGTAGCAGTAATAGCAGTGTTAGTAGTAGTAACAATAGGAGGTAATAGAAGCAGTAGTTATGGTAGTAGTAGTAGTGGTAATAGCAGTATTAGTAGTAATAACAGTGGTAATGGTAGCAGTAATAGCAGTGTTAGTAGTAGTAACAATAGGGGGTAATAGAAGCAGTAGTCGTAGTAGTAGTAGGAGTAGTGGTAATAGTAGTAATAACAGTGGTAATAGTAGCCGTTGTTATGGTAGTAGTAGGAGTAGTGGTAATAGCAGTATTAGTAGTAACAGTGGTAATAGTAGCAGTAATAGCAGTGTTAGTAGTAATAACAATAGGGGGTAACAGAAGCAGTAGTTATGGTGGTAGTAGTAGTGGTAATAGCAGTATTAGTAGTAATAACAGTGATAATGGTAGCAGTAATAGCAGTGTTAGTAGTAGTAACAATAGGAGGTAATAGAAGCAGTAGTTATGGTAGTAGTAGTAGTGGTAATAGCAGTATTAGTAGTAATAACAGTGGTAATGGTAGCAGTAATAGCAGTGTTAGTAGTAGTAACAATAGGAGGTAATAGAAGCAGTAGTTATGGTAGTAGTAGTAGTGGTAATAGCAGTATTAGTAGTAATAACAGTGGTAATGGTAGCAGTAATAGCAGTGTTAGTAGTAGTAACAATAGGGGGTAATAGAAGCAGTAGTCATAGTAGTAGTAGTAGTAGGAGTAGTGGTAATAGTAGTAATAACAGTGGTAATAGTAGCCGTAGTTATGGTAGTAGTAGGAGTAGTGGTAATAGCAGTATTAGTAGTAACAGTGGTAATAGTAGCAGTAATAGCAGTGTTAGTAGTAATAACAATAGGGGTTACAGAAGCAGTAGTTATGGTGGTAGTAGTAGTGGTAATAGCAGTATTAGTAGTAATAACAGTGATAATGGTAGCAGTAATAGCAGTGTTAGTAGTAGTAACAATAGGGGGTAACAGAAGCAGTAGTTATGGTGGTGGTAGTAGTAGTAGTGGTAATAGCAGTGTTAGTAGTAATAACAATAGGGGTAACAGAAGCAGTAGTTATGGTAGTAGCAGTAGTGGTAATAGCAGTATTAGTAGTAATAACAGTGGTAATGGTAGCAGTAATAGCAGTGTTAGTAGTAGTAACAATAGGGGGTAATAGAAGCAGTAGTCATAGTAGTAGGAGTAGGAGTAGTGGTAATAGTAGCAGTAATAATGAATGCGGGTAATTCATTCTACTCTTTAATTGCGCTCATCAGGCGCCTCAGAGGTTAACGCGACAGGTTCGGAAAAAATAAAATGTGTTGGCTTCTGGGAGGAAAGGAGGGGACACGAAGCCCCCAACACCTGCCAATGGTGATATTAATGCAGGGGAGAGGAAATAAAACAGGCGCTCCATGTATTATGAGCTGGAGATATTAATCTGCCTTCCGCAGATTGAAAAATGCAAATTGTCCTCATCCACAGGTGTGCGAGGCACGATTTACAGTTGTGCCTCACTGTGAAAATAACCCATGTCACATTTAATAGCGCCACATAAAATGTAAACTGCAACAAAATGAATATTCTAGCAGCATAACGAGGGCTGGCGTTCTGGATGCTAACAAGCGTTTACGGGCCCGGCCATTGTGCGCCGCAACCAAATTGATTTTGTTGGAAGTGTGCAGAGCACTTTGGACGTCAGGCTTGTTTAGTGGATGTGGCCGTCCAGGAGAGGCCACTTAGAAAGGATAAACCTGAGCGTCCCCGGATAATGTCTGTGTTTGGAGGCGGCTGCCAAGACCACCCATGGTCGCTGTCGAGAATGTGTCCTCTCTAATTGTTGTTGGCTACCCTTATGGTCTGCAGATACCTGGTACAAGCTGTACCCGGAATAGATGGCATCTGGCACGGACACAGTAGACCTCACATCCTATGTATATTCATGTCGGAGTGCTGATTTTAGGAGCCTCAAGTCTCTACGATAGGTCCCAAGTCTTCTCGTCCAACCCTACAGTACCTGCTCGCCTCTGTCCACCAAAACTGAATGCGTTCTCCAATGAAAGGGGTGAGGTGATAAGTGCTAGCCAAAACTGCTAGACCAGCCTGATGAAGAGACCAGTTTGGGCTTGAAACGCGTGCCTTATCGATCAATAACGTCCCACCATTTGTCTGCACATTAAAGAAGAACTCCCGCAAAAATTTTTATTCCCTGACCTGTTGCATGATGTAATCTGTAGTGAATGTAATCTTCTTATCAGAGACTGTATTTGTGAGTTATCCCCTCTCTTCTAATTGTAGCTGTGTCATGTGACCAACTCTCTGACCTCCAACTGACCCAGGACAGGAAGACAGTTGATTCTCTATTTATTCCTATGAGACTCAGAGTGAGGCTCCGATAGGAACACATAGAGAAATAGACTTCCTGTCCACACATAAGATGCTGTGTGAGTTGGTGAGTCTGATTGCTGGTCACATGACACAGATGAGAAACATCAGAGAGATATAACTCACAAATACAGCCACTGGTAAGAAAATGGCATTCACTACAGATTGCATCATGTACATTTCTAGCAAGACATGGAATAATCTGTAGTGAATGCCATTTTCTTACCAGTGGCTGTATTTGTGAGTTATATCTCTCTGATGTTTCTCATCTGTGTCATTTTTTGCGGGAGTTCTTCTTTAAGCGTCCAACTTCTAGTTTCTTAGTTCCCCCACTTCATATGAAATCTAGGTGGCCATATACAAGAACTTTTTTGAGGTCAATGGGTAGTGTCTACTCAAATGACTAGAGTTGAGAAAATATAGACACATTTTAACAGGTATTCCCATATAGAAAGGTCTTCAGTATGAGGCATCTATATGAAGATACCAGAAGATGATACGTGATCTTCCACATGCTTTTGGATGTACTGATCCACGTGTAGGTTCTCCACCTAGCTTGAATTACCTTAAAGCAGGTCCAGTCAAGTGAGTCCATCATCTAGAACCAATCCTTCTGGTACCCCCTCAGAAGCTAGATTGGTGAGGGTCCCAAGACTCCCAATGGTCAGTCCCAGCAAATCACGAAAATGGGGTTGTGTGCCCCGCATTTGAATAGAGAAGTGGTCGAGCTTGAAGGACATAGCTGAGCAGCATACTTGGCTATCTTCAGAAGTCCCATACACTATGCATGCCCAGCCATCGCTACATTCAACCGGGGGGAAACAACAGCCCCACTCTCGTTATCATGGAGCTCCCAGCAGTTATGCGGCCCACCACTGATCTAACAGTTATGGGATCATCTGTTACCAGAATATCTCTAAGTCCACCTAGGTCTATCTCTATCTCTGTGTCCGCCCAGGTCTATCTCTGTGTCCGCCCAGGTCTATCTCTGTGTCCGCCCAGGTCTATCTCTGTGTCCGCCCAGGTCTATCTCTGTGTCCGCCCAGGTCTATCTCTGTGTCCGCCCAGGTCTATCTCTGTGTCCGCCCAGGTCTATCTCTGTGTCCGCCCAGGTCTATCTCTGTGTCCGCCCAGGTCTATCTCTGTGTCCGCCCAGGTCTATCTCTGTGTCCGCCCAGGTCTATCTCTGTGTCCGCCCAGGTCTATCTCTGTGTCCGCCCAGGTCTATCTCTGTGTCCGCCCAGGTCTATCTCTGTGTCCGCCCAGGTCTATCTCTGTGTCCGCCCAGGTCTATCTCTGTGTCCGCCCAGGTCTATCTCTATGTCCGCCCAGGTCTATCTCTATGTCCGCCCAGGTCTATCTCTATGTCCGCCCAGGTCTATCTCTATGTCCGCCCAGGTCTATCTCTGTGTCCGCCCAGGTCTATCTCTATGTCCGCCTAGGTCTATCTCTATGTCCACCTTACGTAACAGAACATCCAAATGATATTCTAACATGACAGAAAATAGTTTCTTCTGGACTTTGGGCAAAAGTGGTCGTCTCCAGCACATGATCGCACCAATGACGTCACCAAACCCAGGACACTACAGATTGAGACTCAAAGGCCATCAGTGAAATGAAATGTAATGTAGTCTACATCACTGTGGCATCTTGAGTAGATCACTGGCGCCTCCTCCACCCTTCCCAATCCCTTTGTCTGGAAATCAACACAGGGATAATTTTTAACCCAATATTCTAAAATAATACGAATGTATGAGTAAAATAAAAAAACAGAAAAGTGGAAGTGAGGACGGCCATATCCATCCAGCTCAACATTCATTGTATATATTCACTGCAGAATATTTGAGTAGCAGAGGAACGTTACCTGCAACTAGTTCCAACTTTTCTCCAGGGTCTCCTTCCGAGTAGAGCTTTGGGTGGCAGCGGTATCCAATCTGACTGATCAGGCTGGCAGGAAGTGCCACCAAGTCTCGGCGGATGAGGACGCAGGAACGGTTCTCAACGGAGTTCTGCAACGCCTGAACGTCTTTCTCCTGTCCCACTGATTGGAAGATAAGAAGAACATCAAAGTCATATTTAGGACCGCATATAATTAGTTGTAAATCTATTTATATGGGGGCCACAGGTCATGGGAGCCCACAGCTTCAAGGAGTATCCCAAAAATAGTAGGCAGTCATGTTGTTTCCCTAGGGTATGCCACCACTTGGTTCTTAACATATAGCAAAATGGGGGTCCTGCATCCTCTGTTCTGCTACATAACCTGGCAGAGACTACGGTACTGACCCAACCCAAGCATGCCATGGCTCTAGAAGTCTTGTCCCGTATCGAGTGGGAGTCCCTGACCTTAGACTTCACAGTTATCAAAGTAATACCAACCAAACATTACCGAACGATAATAGGCGCTCCCTATGGGACAAGGTTTCAAGAGTCATTTCCTCACTGACCAATGTCACCAACTCTGACCAATTCAGCATATAATAATAATATCCTCAAATACTCTGTGCTGCTCCTTCCACATTGGTTTCTATGGACTGTACTTTCACTCATCACGCCAAGACATTTGCATCCCTGTCCACACGGATGTAACCCCATGACTGGACAGGTCACTGCTTCCCTCAAGATTAACCCACTCATCTCCTGCTGTTGGGGGTCGTTCCCAGGGTCTAAAGAAAGGTCAACAAAAAGCTACTACCAGAAAATGATCGTCCATGTTATGGCAGCTCTGATCTTCAGGTGGGAGATTATATTGTAAGGTGGTCTGGTCATAAATGAGAGTGGATGACATCTGGACCTTCATCCCAGGTCCCATCATGTCTTATACTGTCCTGTTACACCCTGATGACCACAAGTAGGGGGGGGGGACCTAGAAGACATCTGTGGGATACTAATTCTCAGGTAACCATCATGGTATGAGGTGGGATATTGAGGAGGTCTTCCTTTCATGGGCCCCATAGAAAGAGCATGGCCTATCTCCATGGCAACCATCTAGGCCAAGAACCAAGACACTTGAAGGTCAAAGCCAAGGGCTCTGGTCACCACATGATCCAAACCACCAGAAAGTCAGCAGTTATTACACATCATAAGAATTTTATACATGTGCAATAAGTCAAATAATAGTGTGAACCTCGTCGTAAACAGCCCCTGGGGTCAGGAGAACACGCTGAGGACATCATTCATCTCAATGAGGACCATGAAAGGAACACGCCAACAGCCAGGCCCCGTGCACGGCGAGCAGAATACTAACACCGACACTAACAATGACACTTTCTTCTGCTAACCGCACATAAAAGATGCAATTCATCCTCCCCTCGGGCTTCACTGTTGTTTGTTTTAGATTAGATTGTAAGCTCTTCTGCCTTGGGAAAGTGCATTAAGGTTTGTATAAACTTTATGTACGTGAGTATATGATCTTGAGGCAGATTTTGACAGAGAAAGAAGCTTCTAATAGCATTGTGCTTTCAGTTTCACAGTAATCTGACCACTAGGTGGTGCTCAAGGCATTTAAATATTACCAATATTTTCCTTAAAGGGGCGGCCCATGTGGGATAATTGATGGGATCGCTAGGATATGCCATCAATGCGAGATAGGTGTCCTATCTCCACAACAGGGCCTCTGGAGCGAAGGGGAGCATACTGTGCATGTGCGGCATGCTCTCCATTTATCGCTCTACGGGGTTCCAAAAATAGCTGATTGAGTGCACTTGGCTGTTTTTGAAAGTACCATAGTGGTGAATGGAAAGTGCACCCACTGGTATGGGACTGCTGGGAATAGACAAAATCTCATAGTGGTGAACGGAGGGTGGCTGCACATGCGCTTGTGCTCTCCATTCAGGTCGGGGGGGGGGGGGGGGGGGGCCCGTTCCGGAGATAGGAACTGGTCCCAGAGGTGGGACTTGCACCTATTCATGGCCTATCCTAGCCATATACCATCCATGTCCCAGATGGGCCAACCCCTTTAATAAAGAAGACCTGTCTCCAGCCATATACTTGTATTCCCTATACAATAAAAAGTCCACAACATTCCTTCTTTGGGCAGTTCCTCTGCTATTCCTCTTGGAAATTTTGGGATTTGCTGGTATTTGGTGACCCCCTACACCCATGACTGTTAGACCAATGTCATAGAAGTATAGAAGGTTCTGGACCGGTTCTCCCCATCCAGTAAGAAAGGGGCCGGGACTAACTGGGGCTGGACCCCCTCTTTTTCAAGGTGTCTGCATGGTCTACCTCCAAGAATGCAATTTTACAATCTATTCTGCACGCCAAAGGGCTCCTAGTATTGTATTTAGGTGACAGGTCCACTTTAATGCCAGGAGGCTGCTCTAAAGCCAGGGTATTTATGGGCTGGACAGCCCTGCCAATGTTTGCACATATTATACACACATAAACCATCCCAATGTAAGCACGCGTGATGGTAACGGTTGAGCAGGACGTGGCTTGACCGTCTATGAGAGGCTTTGTTTTACAAAGTGCCAGGGTCTACATTAACAAACATCAGTTACAGCCGAGAGGGTGTCACCCCCGGGACAGTACAAAGGAGATCTATTCCTGGTAGGAGATGGCGTCCTCCACAAATCATGCCCCTTCTCGTCCTGACCCGCTCTGCCAAGAGCCAACACTTCTTTGCGACACCCAAGGCGCCCACCCGCTACCACCATCTGTATAAATAAACTGCATTAGGTTCACATGAGTGCATGCCCCTCCCACAACAGAGCAGAGCTGTCAATCACACGGCAGCCCCGCCCCCAGTAAGCTGCTCAGCAGTGTAAACAATGGGGGCAGCAATAGGCAGTTTTCCTCCATTGTATAGGGGCATAAAAAAATTTCTTCTTTGGTAAAACTCCTGGTAGGACCCAATTAACAACTTCTATCTAATAAGTAATAAAATCATGAATGTTTAATGGTTTTGATAGGGTATGGTCGGGAGTAAGGAATGGGGCAGGAGATCAAGAGTGTGAGGGGAGTGTGTCTCAGATATTGGCAGGAAAGTTATCAAAAATGCTGCATGGCACATGGATTAAAAAAAAAAAAAGTGCAGTACAGCCTGGGCACCTGTAGGTGGTGCTAAGTGTCATTTACTTTATGGACAGCTTACAAGAGATAAAAAAAAAAAAAAAAAAAAACTAAAAAGAGTTTTAAAAAAAAACAGCCAAAAAAATGCGAAAAACCCCTTTCTGAAGGAAGTGTCCCTTTAAAAATGTAACTATGCAACAATGTACAGGTGTTGCTGGGCAACGGACCAGGGTCCCCAAGGTCAAGAACCCAAGGTGACAGCTAGAACAATCTAGTTGGCAGCATATAGCGATATTGTTGGAGAACTTCATTGAATTATGAGGGAGCTGTATGGCGGTATTATCTGGACACTTTTTACAGCGCTATTATCTTGGCACTATATGGAGGTATTATTTGTGATTAACTTATTTGGAGCTGTATAGCGGTATTATATGAACACATTATATGATCGTATTATCTTGTCGGTATTAATTGCAAAATTTATCATTATGTCGGAGCAGTATGGCAGTATTATATAAACACATTACTAAGGCAGTATTATCTTAAACTTTACTATTAGGTGGGAACAGTACAGCAGTATTATATGGACATTTAATATGGCACTATGCAGTACTATTTACTGCTGTAGGGTAGTACCATGGGATAATACTGCCATTCAGTTCCAATTAACACTTTATATGGCAGTGTCACATTGGTAATGTGTAGCGGTATTATTTGGGAACTTAACTGGAGCGGTATGGAAGCATTATACAAACACTTTATGTGGCAGTATTATCTGGGCACTATGTGATGGTATTAATTGGGAAATTAGGGTAATATAATACTGCCATTCAGTTCCAATTAACACTTCACATGGCAGTATCATGTTAGTAATATGTAGTTGCATCATTTGGGAACAGTATTATACAAACACTTTATGTGGCGGTATTATCTGGGCACTATGTGGTGGTATTAATTGGGAAATAAATATAATACAGCCATTCAGTTCCATTTAACACTTTATATGGCAGTATCATGTTGGTGATATGTAGTGGTATTATTTGGGAACAGTATTATACAAACACTTTATGTGGCGGTATTATCTTGGCACTAAATGGCGGTACTATGACAGTTGAAATTATGAAACAAAATTGTCGCCAAAGGCAATCTAATAGAAAGCCATACTTCAGATGGAAGGAGCTGTCCGGGCAGGCGTCAAGGAGTTAATCTCTGCGCCATATAAGGGATTACAGAACAGGTTACATGATGTTCTCCTAAATGGCAGCTCCTCCCTGGACTTTTCATTCCTATAAATTCCGAGGGAGCAGAACTTCTTCGCACTGTCTTGTAACCGGCCTTATCTGTCCTTTTTTAGACCTCGCTTCTTGTCACAACTTTCATGGTTTATAAATACTCGTATTTCAGCAGCGCTTCAGATCTGGTGGAAAAGTCAAACCATCTGCCAGGCTGCAATTAAACATCATCTCTGGAGTTTACCCATTGTCAGCCAGAGAGAACCACAGAACGCGCCGAGGTTATGTTAGGATACGTCGGGGCTTTAAGTGAACTCTTCCCTTCCTGTATACCGCTATATAGACGGAGTTCTACCAGTATACCTATTATATCTAAGTATCTATAGGGATCTATTCCAATGTCTGTGTGTGTAATATCTGTCTAATGTCTAATAACTCATATCTATTTATTATCTACTGTAAATTTAATATTTGTCCAGTATCTAATTATCTATATAATATCTGTCAGTCTGGGGGTCAGTTAGTCAAACAGCCCGTGTGTCTGTCCAATATCTATCTATTGTCTATCTCATATCTATCTATCTATCTATCTATATATCTCATATCTATCTATATATCTCTCATCTATCTCTCATCTATCTCTCATCTATCTCTCATCTATCTCTCATCTATCTCTCATCTATCTCATATCTATCTCATATCTATCTCATATCTATCTCATATCTATCTCATATCTATCTCATATCTATCCCCTATCTATCCCCTATCTATCCATCTATCTCCTATCTATCCATCTATCTCCTATCTATCCATCTATCTCCTATCTATCCATCTATCTATCCATCTATCTCCTATCTATCCATCTATCAAATATGTATCTATCTATCTCCTATATATCTATCTATCTCCTATCTATCCATCTATCTCCTATCTATCCATCTATCTCCTATCTATCCATCTATCTCCTATCTATCCATCTATCTCCTATCTATCCATCTATCTCCTATCTATCCATCTATCTCCTATCTATCTCCTATCTATCCATCTATCTCCTATCTATCCATCTATCTCCTATCTATCCATCTATCTCCTATCTATCCATCTATCAAATATGTATCTATCTATCTCCTATATATCTATCTATCTCCTATCTATCCATCTATCTCCTATCTATCCATCTATCTCCTATCTATCCATCTATCTCCTATCTATCCATCTATCTCCTATCTATCCATCTATCTCCTATCTATCTCCTATCTATCCATCTATCTCCTATCTATCCATCTATCTCCTATCTATCCATCTATCTCCTATCTATCTCCTATCTATCTCCTATCTATCTCCTATCTATCTCCTATCTATCCATCTATCTCCTATCTATCCATCTATCTCCTATCTATCCATCTATCTCCTATCTATCCATCTATCTCCTATCTATCCATCTATCTCCTATCTATCCATCTATCTCCTATCTATCCATCTATCTATCCATCTATCTCCTATCTATCCATCTATCAAATATGTATCTATCTATCTCCTATCTATCCATCTATCTCCTATCTATCCATCTATCTCCTATCTATCCATCTATCTCCTATCTATCCATCTATCTCCTATCTATCCATCTATCTCCTATCTATCCATCTATCTCCTATCTATCTCTATCTATCTCCATCTATCCTATCTATCCATCTATCTCCTATCTATCCATCTATCTCCTATCTATCCATCTATCTCCTATCTATCCATCTATCTCCTATCTATCTCCTATCTATCCATCTATCTCCTATCTATCCATCTATCTCCTATCTATCCATCTATCTCCTATCTATCCATCTATCTCCTATCTATCCATCTATCTCCTATCTATCCATCTATCTATCCATCTATCTCCTATCTATCCATCTATCAAATATGTATCTATCTATCTCATATATATCCATCTATCTCATATATATCCATCTATCTCATATCTATCTATCTCATATATATCCATCTATCTATCTCAGATATATCCATCTATCTATCTCAGATATATCCATCTATCTATCTCATATATATCTATCTCATATATATCTATCTCTATCTCTCCCTCTCATATCTATCTAATATCTCTCCCTCCATCTCTCTAAGGGTCCATTCACACGTCTGCAAAATGAGTCTGCATTAGAGATGAGCGAACGTGCTCGTAACGAGCACTGTAGCGCTCAGCTCCCCTGCGCTCACATGGGCGCAGGCATCCGCTTCCGTCCTCCTCACCCGACGGAAGCGGATGCCTGCGCCCATGCGAGCTCAGGGGAGCCGAGCGCTACAGTCCTCGTTACGAGCACGTTCGCTCATCTCTAGTCCGCATCTGTGCCACAATTTTGCAGAACGGGTGCGAACCCATTCATTTTCAATGGGGCCGCAAAAGATGTGGACAGCGCACCGTGTACTGTCCGCATCCGCACTTCCATTCCGCGGCCCCCGCAAAAAAAATAGAACATGTCCTATTCTTGTCCACAAGCATTTCCATCTGCGGACCGCAAAACAGTTGTGGACGTGTGAATGGACCCTAATATTGATGTAATTCAGTCTTATCCGCAGGAAGATGTATTTTTGCTCACTTCCTGCTATGGACAGATGAATCTGCACCATTTTGGTCACATACCTCTGTAAGGACACTGTGGACGTTCCCGATTTTTCTCTACAATAATGTAGATACACCTAAAACAATCTGGATAGGACACGTGCGCCTCCGTCATGTTCTCTCCCTTGGACTCTAGATAGGACAATGAGGCCACATCTTGGACCTGTGGTCCTGTCCACACTGATATCATTGCTGAAGAGTGCAGGAGAAGATGTTACAACACTGATCAATAGCATCCGGCTTATAGATCCTCCATTGTATAAACTCAAGAGAACCCCTTAAATATTTAACATTCATGTATTTTATGAATTGAGTAAAATCTACTACTTTGCTTTAGTGATTTTGTACAGATTTTACGTTATTACACGTATTTCTCTCCATTCATATACACAGCTACTTTTTGGCTTGGTTGCCATTGGAAACAGATTTTTCTCCACCCAATCATCAGACCAGTGACCCAGCATCTATGTTTTAGGGGGCACATTTATCAGGACTGGCTTAAGAGAAAAACAGGCCTTGTAGCCTGTAGCAACCAATCAGAGCTCAGCTTTCATTTCTCTAAGTACTATGGAAAAATTAAAGCTGCACTGTGATTGGTTGCTATAGGCAACAAAACCGGCATAGATGTAAAAGGAGGCAAAATCAAATAACTTCAAAATTACGACAATGAGCACCAAATCCAACAATAAGCAAAAGAACGCCATGCACAAAGACAATTACACAGCAATTTCCAAGGTCACTGTGCCAAGCAGTGCCCCACACAATACCAACACCAAGAGGTGATGACCACGGGCACCTAACCACTTCTCCATGCTTCATGCTGATTACAGAGCAATGGTGACATCAATGAAACACAAGCAGGGATCAAAGATGAGCCTCACCAATTTCCATATCTAGGGTTGTAAGCTCAGGTCAGGTCCATAAAAGGACCTCAGGCCCAGCTCAGGTCCATAAGAAGGCCTTAAGACCAGGTGAGGTCCATAAAACAGTCTGAGGCCCAGGTCAGATCCATAAATGGGCTTTGGGCCCAGGTAACGTCCATAGGAGGTCCTTAGGGCCTGATCAGGTCCATAGGAAGTCCTCGACCCTGGTCAGGTCCATATGGGGGCCTTAGGCCCAGGTCAGGTCCACATGATGGCCTTAGGCCCAGGTCAGGTCCACATGATGGCCTTAGGCCCAGGTCAGGTCCACATGATGGCCTTAGGCCCAGGTCAGGTCCACATGATGGCCTTAGGCCCAGGTCAGGTCCACATGATGGCCTTAGGCCCAGGTCAGGTCCACATGATGGCCTTAGGCCCAGGTCAGGTCCACATGATGGCCTTAGGCCCAGGTCAGGTCCACATGATGGCCTTAGGCCCAGGTCAGGTCCACATGATGGCCTTAGGCCCAGGTCAGGTCCACATGATGGCCTTAGGCCCAGGTCAGGTCCACATGATGGCCTTAGGCCCAGGTCAGGTCCACATGATGGCCTTAGGCCCAGGTCAGGTCCACATGATGGCCTTAGGCCCAGGTCAGGTCCACATGATGGCCTTAGGCCCAGGTCAGGTCCACATGATGCCTTAGGCCCAGGTCAGGTCCACATGATGGCCTTAGGCCCAGGTCAGGTCCACATGATGGCCTTAGGCCCAGGTCAGGTCCACATGATGGCCTTAGGCCCAGGTCAGGTCCACATGATGGCCTTAGGCCCAGGTCAGGTCCACATGATGGCCTCAGGCCCAGGTCAGGTCCACACGATGGCCTCAGGCCCAGGTCAGGTCCACACGATGGCCTCAGGCCCAGGTCAGGTCCACATGATGGCCTTAGGCCCAGGTCAGGTCCACATGATGGTCTTAGGCCCAGGTCAGGTCCACATGATGGCCTTAAGCCCAGGTCAGGTCCACATGATTCTCTAAACATTACTATTAGGATAGATGCAGCAGAGCTGAATTTTCTTGCCGAATTGGTAGGATGTAGTAGCGTATGTATGTTGTGATATTACAAACTCAGCTCTACTTCATCTGAAACTTTTTTTGTAGATACAAACTTGGTTAAGCTACAGAATAATTAGCTATAGCATGCAAACAGTGCGGAATAGCGGATGTTTCTGCTCTCGGACCATAATTAGAGCACTTTGCTAGCTGTCTAGACACAGAGCCGTTGCTGGGGTTGAATGCGGTTGTATGAAAGCCAGGCCAACTCCAGTGTAAACAGAAGCAGTAGCAGGAGGGAAGCTTAGTGCTTATTGTATAGCAGAGGCGCAGAGATTAAAACCCGCTACGTATCACAGCAAACACAGGAGCATTACGGGGAAATCGGCACAATCCCTACCTGTGCTGTGTACAAACAACAGACGCTGCTTAGGACTAGGAACAGCAAACACAGCTCAACCGCTCCAAGGACAAGGGATTCATTCACAACAACCTCTTGTTTACGCTCTTCCAAGCTGCACACGGTTTAGGGACCTGCCAAAAATGGCACCAGACTGGACCCCGGACAACTTTTAGACCAAGAAGTCTTTGGTGGAAACCTGTAGGCTCCCGAAAAGCTTTGGCCAAAAAGTTCAGTGCCAAAATCGGCCACACTGGGGCAGCTAGGAAATTACCCCCTCATCCCAACTTGTGATTTTTAGATTAACCCACTATGCAAATTAGGCTACAGGTGCCTCAGGGGCGGTCCCAAGTATGGTAAGTACTCCGAGCCTTGCTGGTAAACCCTGCCCAATGCCTCCCTTTGACCTTCACAGATGGCCCAAAATCTGGGGACGTCACTGCTAGTGGCTGAAGGTTTATGTCGTTGATCAAGGCCAAGGAGGAGTCCTTGGGCATGGTTTACCAGCAAGACTGGGAGCACTTGCCAGGCTTGGTACCACCCTCAGGGCACTTAATACATAATTTTCATTCCGGAAAACCCAGAAGTGGCAAAAAAGTTTCAGGAGTTCGCCCTTGGCAATATGGTTGAGAATCTCTGGCTTAGAAGCATGGTCACCGCCCTCAGCGCCTATCCTGCATGTTGATGGTTTCCAGGTGTCAATTAGATAAAGAATTTAAAGTTACCGATAATAAGAGTCGATATTATGTGACTATGAATGAGAGGCCCTCTCCAGGAAATCTTCATTTAACTTTTTCTTATATACATGTGTTTGGACTCCTTGCCACTTGTAAGACATCTGCTTCATTTCAGTGAATTCTTATTGACCTCCAGAAGCTTAAAACCTGTATCCGCTGTTACACTATTAATAGGACGGCAAGACTGGGCGTACAAATAAGGGTTAATTAGGGTAAAAAGTCCTCAAAGCGCTAAGATGTCCAAAACATCTCCCTGACCACCGGTAATCTTAGGTCTCCAGGATCAGGACCGCATCCACCTGATACTTTCTCTTGTGAGAACATCTGTTTAATGCAAGTTATAAAATTGCATTATCATAGGAAGGAAGGAAATAAAAGCCTTACTAATCCCACAGCGCGGTCTAATCAGCAGGCGGTGTACCGGAGGGCTGGGTGAGGGCAATATACCCTGCATTAACCCTTCAAAATGAGAAACACATCAGTTTCCTAAGTACAGAAGACCTCAAGGCATAACATAATGATAGATCTCATCCTAGAGACGGTTCCTTCTCCTATACTTGGATCAACATCCTAAACTACTCCACGCTCCTCTCCGATTTGATATTCTACTGCATAAACAAAACTTTTCTGTCCGATATGGTCTCCTGTCTAGATATCTACCTGGGAGCAAGTCGTTTTACCAAGGTGGAGGAGAAGAAGCATCTGATGGTCCACTCATCAAATGCTTCATGTCAACCTAATAATGGAGTTCCTCTGAAGGACCTCAAGTGATAATACTCAGTACATCTATCCACCCAGGTGGCATTAGATCCATGAACAGTCCATAAACTACTCATGGAGGTGGAACAAGAACATCTGGGAAGCCTGGAGTCACTCAAGCCTTGACCCAACATGACTCCATGACCTAACCAATACATTGTCCACTCTTCATGTCGAGAAGCTCTGTTTGTCATCAGACTTGATAGGCGGTAGAGGCTGCCCTACGACACCATAATCTCAAAACTTTCAGATCACCATATCCAATGCTTCGTCTGATCACCATATCTCCTCAGCTTTACTCTAGAAGAAGTCAGTCCAGATATCTCCACCAACAGAAACTCAACTACTGTTAGTTCCTACAGTCCACCACCGAAGGCTTCTGGATACTACAAATAACAACCTTACATTTCGAGACTGGAAGTGCCCAATGGTTTGGGATTTTTAGGGTCTGTATGCAGGTTTAGATGGGAGTATGGGACTAAGACCATGTTAGGTTGGGAACCTCAAGAAATGGAGAAGAAAGAAGCTGGAGGTGGAACAAGTACATCTGGGAAGTCTGGAGTCACTCAAGCCTTGACCCAACATGACTCCATGACCTAACCAATACATTGGCCTCTCTTCATTTCGAGAAACTCTGCTTGTCATCAGACTTGGTAGGCGGTAGAGACTGCCCTACGACACCATCTCAAACCTTTCAGATCACCATATCCAATGCTTCGTCTGATCACCATATGACCTCAGCTTTACTCTAGAAGAAGTCAGTCCAGATATCACCACCAACAGAAACTCGACTACTGTGAGTTCCTACAGTCCACCACCGAAGGCTTCTGGATACTGTTGGTGGCCCAACAAATAACAACCTTACATTTTAAGACTGGAAGTGGCCAATGGTTTGGGATTTTTAGGGTCTCTATGCAGGTTTAGATGGGACTAAGACCATGTTAGGTTGGGAACCTCAAGAAATGGAGAAGAAAGAAGCTGGAGGTGGAACAAGTACATCTGGGAAGTCTGGAATCACTCAAGCCTTGACCCAATATGACTCCTTGACCTAACCAATACATTGGCCTCTCTTTCGGTAATTTATACAAGAGACGTGAAGACAAGTATCCAGCTTTCTAACTGGTAGCAAAAAACTCAAAGCAAATAAAACTACAATTCTTCAGTAGAACATTTATATCTAGCTTCCAAAATCAGATGCCACGTACAAGGCAATGGCACACAAACGATATTTACTCTAAAACGGACGAAGCCTAATGAACGAGGCATCACCATTTCACAGCTCGTAGCTTATATGTTTATTTGATCACTCCGATAAAGCGCTGGTTTATGGCCAACATAATCATTCGCCCCAGCCGATAGACGGAACTTGTTCCTCAGTCTTCCCTTGGTACACTGCTCTCGGTGACCTTATGATAACGAATCAGCTTGGACCTTCCAGGTCTTAAGGAGTTCACTCACAAGAAGGACACCTCTGGCAGTCAACTATAAGAAGGTACCAAACAATAAAACTAGACAAACCGAAGAAGAGGGATCGGTTCATAAGGTTCCCAGGGAAAGGGGGACAGCGTATCAAAGCAGATGATCAGAGAACCCTCATCCTTTAATAAGGTCTTAATTTTGTAGGCTTTCTGCTTGAAGCGGTTCCTCATTCTGTCCTACTCTCATTAAAGGTCTATGAACGGGTCACTGCCTCCCACAAAATCAACACACTCCTCTGCAGGTCTTTGAGACCCTTCTGTGACCTCCCACGTGCGTCCATCCAGTCCTAACATCCTGAAACTACCCATCTCATAGCTGCTACCAGGGTTCCTCAAATCATAAGAGTGGGTAGGTCACTGTCTGCTACAAGGTCATGACACTCATCTTCTACTGTTGTCTAGATTTGATAAATGTCAAGTAATCCAGATATTCATTTTTTTATATTTTTCTATACTATTCCCATCTGGTCCCATTCGTTCTATAGTTTATGTCACTGTCTTTTTTTACCCGAGCTCTGGGACAGAAAAAAATATCCCGATTCTGTCAGGACCAGTTAGCTGCCTTTATGCCCAGTTGATGACACTGGACCCAGCATACCAAACACACATTCATAGTAAACGACCACAACTTCATGCTAAACTCTCAGCTGGTATAACTTGCTACATCTTTAGAGGGCACCTATCTGCAGGATCAACCCTGCTAAACCAAGCAAACTGTTGTGTTGGGTTGATCCTGCTGATGAAAAGGATACTTGTCTTGTGAAAATCGTCTGTGGCGTTCCCGAGAAGAAAGACTTATTTTTTTATGCAAATATGGGCTTCAGTTTACTGAGGGGCGTGGACTAGCCCCTTGGTGAATCTTAGCTTCCATTGTGGGCCACACCCCCTTAGTGCACTGAAGCCCTCATTTGCATAAAGAATAAAAGTCTTATTTCTGGGGAATGCCGCAACTGATTTTCACAAGACAGGCATCATTTTAAGCAGCAGGATCAGCCCTACCAGGCACTATGCCTAGTCTAATAGGGTTGATCCTGATGACGCATGCCCTTTAAATATATACATAGAATGAGGTAAAATAAATAAGAAAAAATGTAGAAATCTTAAGTACCTGTATAGCCGCCAGTAGATTTAATGTACATCTGTCCATAATGCTCCTCCACCATGGTGTCATAGGCCTCGTCATCTTCTTCGTCTTCTTCATTGTGGTAGGACGTAGGGCTATCGGTGGTGGGAATACTGCTTGCACCCGGGCTTGTGCGCTCCCCTTGAGTGTACGATACTGGCTGCACATTGGGAAAGAGTGCCGCCAAGTTGGACATGCCATAGTACGATACTCGGGGGATTTTTGGTGGAACAGCCGCTGTGACGCCCCCAACATGGTCTCTGTTTTGGGTCTCTGTTGGCTTTTTGCCGGGCAAATTGGGCATGGCGATGGGCTGGACCTCCAGACTTTCGTTTTTCACTCTGGTCAAAAGAGGGATGGGCATAGAAGGGGACATGACGTAGGGCACCGTTGCGGCCGGCGTCTGGTTACAGGGGCTTTGCGGTTCAGAACTGGCATCTTCGATCATAGTAGTCTGAGAGTCACAATGGGGGGAGCTCACCTTGAACATCAAGTCCGTACCTCGCTCTACGATGTGCTGGATCTGAAGAAACCCTGCTGTGTACATGACCACGAGCTGCTCGCTGGCAGCCATAGTTAGCTTTCCAGTGTAGCAAAAAGAGAGGATCTGTTGAAAACACGCCGGGGGCACGGTGGCCGGCAACTCGAACGCGCTTTTGCTGTTCCCGCTGAACAAATCTCGAAAGTACAGACTGCTTGCCGCCAGCACGGCCCGGTGCGCCTTGAACGCTTGACCTTTCACGACTATGGAGACATCGCAGTACAGTCCCATGAGCCTCTGCTCATTCAAGCAACCCAAGACTGTGTTCCCGAAATTGGGTATTTCAATGTGTAACATCTGCGACATGGCTGGGATTTTGCTTACAGAGACATTCAACAAAATCGGGTCGGAGACAGTTCACATCTGTAAAGACAAAAAGCGAGACGAAAAAGAAAACATGAGCAAAAAAACAGCATAAAAGTATTAAAAAAATATATGGCATAAACTCCATTTCCACGCAAGAAGAACATGAGATCTGTGTAGCTTGGGTCCACCAGGGACTATATCTCCCTGATGGACCTCATGGGTCGTTTTGTCACTGTGCTGAGATATGGTTGGTGTCTGATAGGGACCTCTGACTAGAGAGACATGGAGGCCACCAGTGAGTTTATTTACCCAAAAGCTGACCTTTTAGTACAGGAACGAACTAGGAACCACCAAAACTCAAGTGTCCCGAGATCCTACGAGGGTCTATGTGGGCTTTGCCTTCAGATCGGAAGTATCTGAGCTACTTCCACCTCATCGCAGTACCACATGAATCCTGATCAGGAGCTGCCCGCCCATAGACGTGATGATAGCTCCACCGATTATACAGAACATAATCAGACTCTAGAAAGGGTGGGTGGTGGCCATATTGGTTCCCGGGAACAGGTATAACAAACAACACATTGCCAGCCGAGAATGAACCGTATCTGCTGCGTTACTTAACAAGCATTCCTCCATAATCATAAAAAATCATCATAAAAAACACAATAAAAATGCATAAAAAATGTATAACAAAATGGAATAGTAAAAAAAATAAAATTAAATCTGAATCTGAGAGTAATCGGCACATAATTTTATTTACCGCATCCCGGACTCCAAGTGATTACGGTCTAATTAAGCAATTAATTTGCTTTAGGAACGGAGCGTTGTGAAGTCTTCAGAAGTCAGACGACGGATCAAATGATGGGACTCTTAATACGAGTGTCAACAGATGCCTCCTCACCGGAGATCTAAGTACATGCATGCCTCAGACATAGTAGAGTGGAGTTTGTCATCTGGTTCGTATGATTCGGAAAGTGACCATAATGGTGGTCATCGTATTGCCTCCTCAACCCTGTGGAACTAAAAGTCCCAGCATATCCTGCCTGCCTGACCGACCCAAAACATTGTCTATAGGGGCTTCGGGTTCTCCAGTGGAATTACAGGGGCCAGCATGCAGGAGAATACTCAAGTACATGCATACCGAAATGGATACCCAAGCACATGCATACCCAAAAGAATACCCAAGCACATGCATACCCAAAAGAACACCCAAGCACATGTATACCCAAAAGAATACCCAAGTACATGCATACCCAAAAGAACACCCAAGCACATGTATACCGAAAAGAATACCCAAGCACATGCATACCCAAAAGAATACCCAAGTACATGCATACCCAAAAGAACACCCAAGCACATGTATACCGAAAAGAATACCCAAGCACATGCATACTGAAAAGAATACCCAAGTACATGCATACCCAAAAGAATACACAAGTACATGCATACCCAAAAGAATACCCAAGCACATGCATACTGAAAAGAATACCCAAGCACATGCATACCCAAAAGAATACCCAAGTACATGCATACCCAAAAGAATACCCAAGCACATGCATACCGAAAAGGATACCCAAGTACATGCATACCCAAAAGAACACCCAAGCACATGTATACCGAAAAGAATACCCAAGCACATGCATACCCAAAAGAATACCCAAGTACATGCATACCCAAAAGAATACCCAAGTACATGCATACCCAAAAGAATACCCAAGTACATGCATACCCAAAAGAATACCCAAGTACATGCATACCCAAAAGAATACCCAAGTACATGCATACCCAAAAGAATACCCAAGCACATGCATACTGAAAAGAATACCCAAGCACATGCATACCCAAAAGAATACCCAAGTACATGCATACCCAAAAGAATACCCAAGCACATGCATGCTGAAAAGAATACCCAAGTACTTGCATACTAAAAAGAATATACAAAATATATGCATACTGAAAAGGATACCCAAGCACATGCATACCCAGAATACCCAAGCACATGCATACCCAAAAGAATACCCAAGCACATGCATACCCAAAAGAATACCCAAGCACATGCATACCCAAAAGAACACCCAAGCACATGCATACCCAAAAGAACACCCAAGCACATGTATACCGAAAAGAATACCCAAGCACATGCATACCCAAAAGAATACCCAAGTACATGCATACCCAAAAGAATACCCAAGTACATGCATACCCAAAAGAACACCCAAGCACATGTATACCGAAAAGAATACCCAAGTACTTGCATACCCAAAAGAATATACAAAAGTATATGCATACTGAAAAGAATACCCAAGCACATGCATACCCAAAAGAATACCCAAGCACATGCATACCCAAAAGAATACCCAAGCACATGTATAAGCAAATAACACCCAAGATAGATACAGACATAGCAGAGTGGAGTTTGACATTCTGCATGTACGATTTGGAAGGTAACCATAAAAACAATGGCCATTGTATGGTCACCTCACCCTTGTGGAACTAAGAGTCCCAGCAGATCCTGCCTGACACAAAACATTGTATATAGGGACTTCAGGTTCTCTAGAGGAACTACAAGTTCCAGCAAGTAAAAGGTGCATGCTGGGACTTGTGGTTCTCCCTACATATTTAAACCTACTCCGCCACACATGGAAATGCTGAGATTTGTTGTTCCACCACTACTGTTCTGCCGATAAGATATGCTGAGACTTGTAGTTCCTAAGAAGATCTTATCCCATGGTCTTTCAATGACTATGGCACCATACCCCACCTTTTTTTTTTCACATGACAGGAGATGCTGGGAGTTGTAGTCCCTCATCAGTTAAAATACAAAGGTCTCAGCCTAAGATTGTGCAGAGATATAGCAAGACGACCTAAGGAAGAAGGGCCACGACCACAAGGGTCAAACATAGGGGGGTACCACTGGCCAAAGTGCAGGACAACCCATCTGCTGCCATGGAACAGGGATTGGGGGTCGGGGAATGTGATGAGCGGGAATAACACATAAGGGCTCTGCACCCCAAGAAGTCACGTATAAAGCGTGGCCCCGCCATCCGCCTGACCACATCGCATCTCGTACGAACCTCGTGAAGAAAAGAAAAAGATTAACTTTTCCCGACGTCCCCGATCAGAATCTTGAGGCTCTGAACTTCCGCAGAGCAGATGGAGAATTATTCTGCGTGCTGGCACGGAAAGCGCTCCAAAGCCCAAGTTCACGCAAAATAAGCCTCTAAATCGCTCCGTCTCGATATGGCGCCTCGCACATGCAATATGTTGTGGATTTGCAACTTATGTTAACACTCATCGACTCAGCACTGACTCACTTCATCTCGCCAGCCGCGACTAAGAGGAGGCGCGGCGGAGAGATCACCCCCAACCCATCCCGGCGAACGGGCGGGCGAATATACCTTTAACAACCGATCGATGTGATGTACTGAGAGGGGTCGGGTAACCATGGTGATAAAACTTTTCTGGTGTCGCTTTTTCTACTTCTTAAAGGGGCCACGTCATAAAACAATAAATAAATTACACCTCTGTATGTGCGACATAATGGCTGACGACGGGGATCAATAGAATATATTCACCTGCACGGCGAGTGCACGCGACGCATACCCGGATTCCCATTTTTACGTCGCGTGCCTTTCACTCACGGTAAAATCGAAACGTAAGCTCTGATTTATTGCCAGATTACAGGAAGAGCAGACTTTAGTGTAGCACGAATTAAAAAGAAGGATGGCACTGGACGAGGTGCGTCCGTTATATATATCTATAGGAAATTAGATTGTGAGCTCACAGGGCAAGCGCAAAAATTTTGCCGCCACCTACCAATCCCATAGAAACGACATGCATGATGCTACCGGATGGATACCATTTTCGGACAGCAGTTGTCTATGGGCAGCTCAGAAAATGCGACTTCACCCCACTGCCCCACCGACGACATCCGCCACATACTATAAAACAATGGGACGGCTATGTTGGTATACACCGCCATAATGGAGCCGGAGTCGCCTATGAATGCCGCATACAAAAGTCTGCAGCACGTGCTGATTTCACGTCCCTCACTGCGGGGTTCTTAATCGCAGCGCTGTGAACTTCGCAGAAACGATAAGTCGCCCATCGTATATAAAACCGTATAAAAACGTGCTCTCGGCTACGGAAAACGGGCCAGGGTAAAGGCGCCAAGATGACCTCTCGGCGATGAAGGTCCCAGTTACCTACCACTACGTAGGGCACAGGGGTCGGCCAAAATCTGCATGGGGTCGGCATGTTCTTCCCGTGTTTGCGTGGGCTTCCTCTGGGGTCTGGTTTCCTATAACTATGACCTTAAGGTGCTTGAGATCAGATTAAAATTAGATAATGAGCCCCACTGAGTATGGGGACAGCTATGGGTGCATCCTGCGTGCAGTGCTCCGGAATATGGCGGCGATATGCTAATAACACGTACACAGATCCATATATATACACACACACACACACATATAACATGCTCGTAGCTAGGGAAAGGCTTGCATTGCACTCTGCCCTGTAATTAGATACTCGCACCGCCGACAAACACGTATGTTAAAGCCGCGTCCAATAAACATGTGAACAGATACCTATAAAGGGCAATGCGCCGGGGGGTGTAATATCTGAATTTTGCCGCCCCCCTCCCCCTTCGTCGGGATCCTCGTAAACATTTGCCTAACGAGTAAACTTTTGATTTATAGACGGGGCTGAGATTTCACCCTCTGAAAAGCCTCGTCCTCCTGGGTGCGGAAGGGGTTAACGCTCTCAAGTAACGTGGAAGAATAAAATGAACAATGGAGATGTCACGGCGAGACAGAAGCGGGTCTGGCGCTCGGCTGGGCTTGCATGCGGTGGTCTCCCTACTTACACGCTGCGGATCGCCTCCTCGCCGTCCGGTAAGGTTTCGAGAGCAGCAGCCCAAAAAACAAAAAAATGTTAAAAAAAACCCCACGGAGCTGTATTTGGGATGCAAACATGTCCGGTCTGAGCTCGTAACGCCATCCGTGCCAGGACAGAAAGGGGGGGGGGGGATGGGGGTAAACGCCGACAGCCAATTATGTGCCACCGCTGCCTGTGAAATGATCTGAGTGGGCATTACATCCTATAGAACATGCTGCAGTGCGAACAGAGGAGTCTAAATTTTTAATACCCACTGGGGGTGGGGGGGGGAGCGGCGAGTACCTCTGTACTTCTATCTGGAGACTCCTATGATCTCTGCTCCGTGAAGCTTTCCAAAAAGAAAAAAAAAATCGGAGAGAGTTGACAAAAGTGCAAGGATGCTTTTTCAAGTCAGACATGAGCCCATTAATGCATCCCCCCCCCTCTTTTTCTCCTGCCCGCCAGTGTCTGGATCTAAGGCGATGCAGCTCACATAGAGCCTTTAATATCTCGCACTGAAAACAACTCTCAGTATCCCCAGACCGAGCGCTTGGATTGCATCAAATTACCTCACGGCGGGCTAAATCAGGACAACCGCTCGTGCCGTAATAAGATTTGCCTTTTGCTGCATTAACAAAGCAAGAGCGTGCGCTCCCCCCCCCCCACTAATCCCAGCCTAAATATAATATAATATTATAAGGAAACCCCCCTTTCCTCCTGCATACTGACCACCAGCCAGGGACGACGGGCACCTGCATGGGCACCGGCTTTGCCCCCTCTCCTCAGGAACCAGTCATCCAATGCCAATCTGAAACAGCTCGACATATTCTTTCCGGCGGGGGCAAGAATCAAACTATTGTGTCCCTGAGTAGATGAGCAGCAAATAGACAGTGCGAGAGAACAGAGACAGTAGACAGACAGGCAAGAGGAGGAGGTGGTGGTGGATGGAGGTGGTGGATGGAGGTAGAGGGGGGGGTGTGGGGGGGGGGGGTATGTCCCATTTTCTTCTGTCTACAGAATCGAACACATACTTGTGTACCGGGGTCCAGGGAACCTACCTTAAAATTCCTAAACTGGTCCCGAGTCTTTCGAAGTCAGTAGGTAACTAAAAAAAAAAAAAAAAATTTAAATTAAAAAAAAAAATAAAAATAAAATAAAAAGCGTCCAAAAGGAAGGTAAAAGAAAATGCGAAACAAAAAAAAAACCTCAAGGTTTTAGCAAGTCAAAATGTCCACAGCAGCACATAGCATGTCAATGAATTGGCCGGATGCAGATTAACATTCAGCTTGCTCTCCGCAATGAATAGAGTCCTTTGATTAGAGGCTCGCAGTGAATGCCAGTTCTGGGCTGAAGCTTTTAAAAAACAGAGGAAGATCAGTGCCAGAATAATGCCTTCAGTGTTGGTACAAGACAGACTTCTGATGAGTCACTGCAATGCAAACAAAGATGGCAGGATTACTGTACTGTATGCTGATGGAGTGCTTTAGTGGTGCCACAGCAACACAGACAGGTTGGAAAATTTATAGCGCAGTTTTGCATATGAATTACACTGTAAACTGCCTCTCCTGCCATCCAGTCCTGAGTGTCAAAGCATTTCAACTATTCCAAACAGTCTGCAGGGCTGGCAGCCACCAGCTTTAACTCCTTGCAGGCGAGGGACGGCTGGAGAGGGTCCAGGACTTTGGAGATGATTGCATCTCGTCTTCTCCCCCCCCCCCCCCCTCTCCTTCTTTGTTACTTTTCAGGAGTGGGAGTTTGTGTTAGGAGGTGTCGTCCCTACAGCCTGACATCTGGTCTGCAGCAGGAATCCAGACACAAGGGGAAAGCTGGGAGGTTTATCTGCAATAACAATTTAAAGGGGAGGGAGGGGAGGGCATCCATCCTCACTGTTATTCTTCACGTCAGGTCAAGGAAATGCCCGGGCATGACTGCTGGGGGGGCTGTATGGTCGTATTGATATTAGGATGTTAGAAATGTCCAGGCATGACTGCTGGGGGGCTGCATCCTCAATGTTATTCTTCATATCAGGTCAAGGAAATGCCCAGGCATGACTGCTGGGGGGGCTGAAACGTTTTATTGATATTAGGATGTTAGAAATGGACAGTAATGACTGCTGGGGGGGGCTGCATGGTCGTATTGATATTAGGATGTTAGAAATGCCCAGGCATGACTGCTGGGGGGGCTGCATGGTCGTATTGATATTAGGATGTTAGAAATGTCCAGGCATGACTGCTGGGGGGGCTGAAACGTTTTATTGATATTAGGATGTTAGAAATGGACAGTAATGACTGCTGGGGGGGCTGCATCATAGTATTGATATTAGGATGTTGGAAATGGACAGTAATGACTGCTGGGGGGCTGCATTGTCGTATTGATATTAGGATATTAGAAATGGACAGCAATGACTACTGGAGGGGCTGCATTGTAGTATTGATATTAGGATGTTAGAAATGTCCAGGCATGACTGCTGGGGGGCTGCACCCTCACTGTTATTCTTCATATCAGGTCAAGGAAATGCCCAGGCATGACTGCTGGGGGGGGCTGAACCGTTGTATTGATATTAGGATGTTAGAAATGGACAGTAATGACTGCTGGAGGGGGGGGGGGGCTGCATCATAGTATTGATATTAGGATGTTAGAAATGGACAGTAATGACTGCTGGGGGGGGCTGAACCGTTGTATTGATATTAGGATGTTGGAAATGGACAGTAATGACTGCTGGGGGGCTGCATTGTCGTGTTGATATTAGGATATTAGAAATGGACAGCAATGACTGCTGGAGGGGGCTGCATCGTAGTATTGATATTAGGATGTTAGAAATGTCCAGGCATGACTGCTGGGGGAGGCTGCATTGTCAGATTGCTATTATAACGTTAGAAATGTCCAGCCATGACTGCTGGAGGGGTGCACCGTGGTATTGCTATTAGGATGTTAGAAATGGCCAGCAATGACTGCTGGGGGGCTGCACTGTCAAATTGCTATCATAATGTTAGAAATCCCCTCCAATAACTGCTGGGGGGAAGCTGCATCCTTCACATCAGGTCAAGAAACTTCCTAGCCATGACTGCTGGGGGGCTGCATAGTTATATTCCTATTTTGATGTTCGAAATGGACAGCAATGACTGCTGGGGGGGCTATATCCTCACTGTTATTCTTCACATCAGGTTAAGGAATTGCCTAGCTATGACTACTGGGGGGCTGCATCATTATATTGCTATTATGATGTTAAAAATGGCCACCTATTACTTTTTTTTTTTGGGGGGGGGTGTAGTCTGCCTTATTCTTCACATCAGGGGTTACAATCAATATCCCAACTGCAGATTTAAGGCTGTGCTATGGGGTCACTAGAGACCCTCCTACAATTTAGGTTGATTATAACATTGGGGGTGAGGTGCGATTTAAAGAAGGACCTGCCCCCTCTCCTGACCTATCTGTTTTAGTAACTACTTGCACTCCCCATGAAACAACCGCTCTGGAGCATCAATTCAATGTCACTCTATGTTGTGCCCATTGCTCTAGTATTCCTATTAGAAATGAGTTTTTGGTACTATACTACCAGAGCTGCCAGTATCAGACTGTACAGGGACACGCCCCCAACTGGTAACATCCAGATGGACCTTTACATATAAAGATGCAGTAGGAGTAATAGAGGAACAGCACAGCATAGAGTTATAAGAAAAGGATGGTCACTTCAAGGGGAATACAATAATTTCCTAAAACAGACTTGCCAGGAGAGGGGACAGCTCCTCTTTAAAGGGGCATTACTATCTCACTAGGATATGCCATCAATGTCAGATAGGAGGGGGCCCTTCGCACCCATCTCCAGAACGGAGAGCACACTGTGCATGCCCTGCCACCTCTCCATTCATAGCTATGAGACTGCCGAAAATAACAGAGTCAGCACTCAGCGATTTTCGGAGCTTCCATAGCGATGAATGGAGGATGGCAGCGCATGCTCAGCTGCTCTCCCTTCACTTTGGGGGCCCCGTTGTGGAGATAGGAGCGGGGCCCCACTTTTTCCTTTGCAATCACTCGTCCTCCAACAGCAGATTAAGAATCGGGTGACAGGATTTCAACACGTCTGATCCTTCTATTCTCAGGGAAGATAAGCCACCACTAGAGGTGTCTGCCGGCGGCTTTCTCCCCTCTCCGAACACTCTCAGCAGAATCAGCATGTGTATGGCAGGTATAGCTGTCAGCCACCTAAAGTGTATGGACAGACTAGTAACAGTAATGTTGACTTGCTGATAAGGGCGTGACCACACTCATTATTATTGGTTGCGATTTAACTGGGATCTTAAAGGGGCATTCCAGGATTTTTATCCGTTGAGCCTTAAAGGGGTTGCCTGTGGTACGGCAGAACTTTTACATACAGTCATCAGTCGGACAGGAGAGGAAAGTCATTATCTAATTAACCCTATATGATCAGCGTTCATTACACTGACCTGTGATAACGCCGCCTCTCTCCGCGTTCATTATTCAAAATGCCCACTCCGGAAGGGGGCGACTGATCGCCCGTTACAAAATACGTGGGCACGACTACAGGTTAAGAGCAGATTATGTACGATAAGAAGGGGGTTGCCAATGCCAGGGAGCCCCTGAGTCACCTTCTGTCAATCCTTTTCTAGGAAAGCTGGGTGACAACCAATATGGCCGCTACAGAGCCAGACTCTAGTGCCACAGGCAGAACTGTTCTTAAAGGGGTGCTCCCCAAAATAAAAGAGTTGTCCAGGATTAGAAAGACGTGGCTGCTTTGTTCCAAAAATAGCGCCACCCCTGTCCACAGGTTGTGTCTGGTAGTGCGGCTCAGCTCCATTGGAGTAGATTGGGAAGAGCTGCAGTACCTTACACAACCTGTGGACAAAGGTGATGCTGTTTTTGGAAGAAAGCAGCCATGTTTTTCTAATTACGGACAGCCCCTTTAAGGATCACAGGGGGTCCATCCCCTCCAGCAGTGGTCGAGCATGCACATGGGAGCTCCATTCGTGGCAAATGGCCGGGCACTGGGCTCTCCGACACGTGGTGGTGTATGCTTGATGGTCGCTCCATTGAAACAGAGGACCCCCATTTTCGTGGTAATGGTGACACTGGATAGTTACAACTTGTTACCGGAAGGCCCCTTTAAGTAACAGCATCCATATTGGTTGTCACCCAGCTTTCCCAGGTTCAGATAAGTAGGAAACATGATCTTTTAAAAACTGCACAGAAGAAGACGAATCAAATGCATCTTTACCGGCGAAGGTGTATTTCAGGTTTTTTTTTATTTTTCAACTTCTGGCAAGTAATGCATGAGATGTAGCAGAGCTGAGTTTATCACTTGGCTGCGTATATCTATTAAAGCAACATGAACTTCACCCCATGACATGTAATAAACATACATGCCCCCCTACTGTATGTAACGCCCTTTGTGTTCTCCCGCACTGGGCCAGCAGAGGGCGCTCACAGCAAGGGTGGATCCAGCAGTCACACTGTAGTTGGGGCAGGCACCAGGAGATGTTTAGCTGTTTATCCTCTTGTGTCTCCACAAATGAACACTTTAGAAGATGGGATGGTGAGGGTTGTAGTAGCCAAGGGAGCTTTAAATGGTCTTGGATTGGAAGGAGTGACATCATGGTGCCCAGCATGATGACATCACTTACAGTAATGCAAGATGCTTTCCAGTAGAGCCATTTGCCCACCTTTGAGGCAAACCAGGATCAGGGAGGGTCGGTGCGGCAATGTTATGGGGGGACAGACCACGCTCGGCAATGTTATGGGGGGACAGACCACGCCGTCAATGTTATGGGGGACAGACCACGCTTGGCAATGTTATGGGGGACAGACCACGCTCTGCAATGTTTTGGGGCACAGACCACGCTCAACAATGTTATGGGGGCACAAACTGTGCTTGGCAATGTTATGGGGGTACAGACCACACTCAGCAATGTTACAGGGGACAGACCACGCTCGGCAATGTTATGGGGGACAGACCACGCTCGCAATGTTATGGGGGCACAGACCACGCTCGGCAATGTTATGGGGGCACAGACCACGCTCGGCAATGTTATGGGGGCACAGACCACGCTCGGCAATGTTATGGGGGCACAGACCACGCTCGGCAATGTTATGGGGGCACAGACCACGCTCGGCAATGCTATGGGGGCACAGACCACGCTCGGCAATGCTATGGGGGCACAGACCACGCTCGGCAATGCTATGGGGGCACAGACCACGCTCGGCAATGCTATGGGGGCACAGACCACGCTTAGCAATGTTATTGGTGCACAGACCACGCTTAGCAATGTTATTGGTGCACAGACCACGCTCGTCAATGTTATGGGGGCACAGACCACGCTCTGCAATGTTATGGGGGCACAGACCACGCTCTGCAATGTTATGGGGGCACAGACCACGCTCTGCAATGTTATGGGGGCACAGACCACGCTTAGCAATGTTATGGGGGCACAGACCACACTCGTCAATGTTATGGGGGCACAGACCACGCTCTGCAATGTTATGGGGGCACAGACCACGCTCGGCAATGTTATGGGGGCACAGACCACGCTCGGCAATGTTATGGGGGCACAGACCACGCTCGGCAATGTTATGGGGGCACAGACCACGCTCGGCAATGTTATGGGGGCACAGACCACGCTCGGCAATGTTATGGGGGCACAGACCACGCTCGGCAATGTTATGGGGGCACAGACCACGCTCGGCAATGTTATGGGGGCACAGACCACGCTCTGCAATGTTATGGGGGCACAGACCACGCTCGGCAATGTTATGGGGGCACAGACCACGCTCGGCAATGTTATGGGGGCACAGACCACGCTCGGCAATGTTATGGGGCACAGACCACGCTCGGCAATGTTATGGGGGCACAGACCACGCTCGGCAATGTTATGGGGGCACAGACCACGCTCGGCAATGCTATGGGGGCACAGACCACGCTCGGCAATGCTATGGGGGCACAGACCACGCTCGGCAATGCTATGGGGGCACAGACCACGCTTAGCAATGTTATTGGTGCACAGACCACGCTCTGCAATGTTATGGGGGCACAGACCACGCTCTGCAATGTTATGGGGGCACAGACCACGCTCTGCAATGTTATGGGGGCACAGACCACGCTCTTCAATGTTATGGGGGCACAGACCACGCTTGGCAATGTTATGGGGGCACAGACCATGCTTGGTAATGTTAGGGGGTACAGACCACGCTCTTCAATGTTATGGGGGCACAGACCACGCTTGGCAATGTTATGGGGGCACAGACCATGCTTGGTAATGTTAGGGGGTACAGACCACGCTCTGCAATGTTATGGGGGCACAGACCACGCTCTGCAATGTATTACACGGAGCACATCGTCCAGACAGTGCCAGGTATGAGGACCACAGTATACGTTATATACAGGTTACCTGATGCCTCAGTACATAGGAACACATATATATATATAGTACATGAGGTACTGCAGACATTCACACATTAATATAGGACGGCATAATACCAGCTCACACAGGCAATGTTAGGGGGCATCAGATTGTATAGAGGAATGTAAATGCCTACCGTAGTATAGTGATAGTATATGACAGCATCCTACGGTATATGGGCACACAATACAACACACATATATGTCTATGCTACTGTATATGACGGCATAGTATAGTGATATGACAGGATATGGGCACACAATATAACATACATCCACACTACAACAATGGAATTGTTAGTGATAGTATATGACAGTATCATACACTATATGGGCACCCAATATGACACATATGTGCACACAACAGTGTTTAATGGCATAGTATAGTGAAAGCATGACAGTATTCTACATTATATATAGCTACACTACAGTATAAAAAGGCATAGTATATGACAGTATCCTGCACACAACATGACACATATATGTCCACACCAGTATATTTTAGTATAATATAGTGATAGTATATGACAGTATCCTACAGTATATGGGAACACAATATAAGTCCACACTACAGTATATGATAGTATCATACAATATATGGCCACACAATAATAACACACACGTATATACAGTATGTCCACACCACAGTATATGATGGCATAGTACATGACAGCATGCTACACCATGTAGGAACACAATATAACACATATGTCCACACTACAGTATATGACGGCATAGTATAGTGATAGTACATGTTAGTATCCTACAGTATATGGGCACACAATATAACATGTCCACACTACAGTATATGACGGCATAGTACATGACAGCATCCTACGCTATATGGGAACACAATATAATATACAAGTCCACAGTACAGTATAGTGTAGTGATAGTACTATCCTACAGTATATGGGCACACAATATAACATGTCCACACTACAGTATATGACGGTATAGTATAGAGATAGTACACATCAGTATCATACAGTATATGGGCACACAATATAACATGTCCACACTACAGTATATGACGGCATAGTACATGACAGCATCCTACGCTATATGGGAACACAATATAATATACAAGTCCACAGTACAGTATAGTGTAGTGATAGTACTATCCTACAGTATATGGGCACACAATATAACATGTCCACACTACAGTATATGACGGTATAGTATAGAGATAGTACACATCAGTATCATACAGTATATGGGCACACAATATAACATGTCCACACTACAGTATATGACGGCATAGTATAGTAATAGTACATGTCAGTATCCTACAGTATATGGGCACACAATATAACACATGTCCACACTACAGTATATGACGGTATAGTATAGTAATAGTACATGTCAGTATCCTACAGTATATGGGCACACAATATAACACATGTCCACACTACAGTATATGACGGTATAGTATAGAGATAGTACAAATCAGTATCATACAGTATATGGGCACACAATACAATACATACATACGTTGACACTATGGTATATAGTAGCCCAGGATATAAAGAAGCCATGCATAACCGCAGCAAAAAGGTATACGAGAATATACAATGTAAGGATAATACTCCATACTGTAACACATGGTATCACGGTATTGTACAGTATGGTGTAGTGTCAGGTTGCTATACAATGCCATCAGTGTCTTCCTTCACACCGTACAGTCTCTCCCCATGTACTGCAGTGGCAGACAGCCTGCATGATATACCACCATATAACGTATGCTACATGAGCTATTCATACCCCACAGGACGGGGCGTCCTCGCATGGCACACAGACGCCTTCACACTGCAGTATGTGCTGACACAGTATTCAGCACACTGGCATCCACCCCGGCGATGTATCACTGCAGTACCTGGGGGGGACGCTGCAGTCTGGTCAGGGCAGTAGTGATAACGTAGCCCATGGCGCAGACGAAAGCAGCACTCAGACATGTGGCAGACTGTGCGACACCGCAGGGATGTGCAGGCGGCGAGCCGCACTGTCATACTAACAACTTCTCTCTCCCCTCTTCTCTCACATGGAGGGTGCTGCTCCCACCAAACTCCAAATGTGCCAGGATCAGCAAGAACGGCGGCAGACTGGCAGGCAAATTAATTAGACATCAGACTAGCATTTGCCCTCACGCTTACAAAAAAAAAAAAATTAAAAAAAAAGACACGGATAGCCTCCAGGCAGCCAGCGTAGACGGACCTGCTGCAGCTGCTGTGGAGCGCTTTGGTGGTGGTGTGTGGGGAAGGGGGGGGGGATGCCCAAGTGCCAATCAAAGTTGCTGATGGACAAACGAGCTCTGCTTGTGCCCTGTGGTGCTGATCTCGGCATCCGAAAAAGCCTCTTATCCCTGCTTACAACTCTCACAAGGGCCTTATTATACACCGCCACCCCCCTAACATCGACACAGCAGCTGGGTACACAGCATGCAGATACCAGGCAGACAGCATACAACTGGCACAGACACCGGCAGTCTATATACAGAGTCCAACGCCATATACCGACAGCTTAGAAGCCGCTACATGGCACGGTATAAATTTGGCGGTTGCCCTCTCCCCGCAAAATGCCAACCATCGTACTACTTTGGCAGAAAGGGTTAATGCCACAGCCAGAGCTCCTTTGCCAGTCTGAACAATGCACAGCTCCTGGGGAAGAAAAGGTTGGCAGCCAGTCCAAGCCCCCCTAAAGAAAAAAAATCAGCAGCCCCCCCCTCCCCGGTTAAAGTAGAAAGCCGGAGAGGATCTTACAAGATGTGCGGCGCAGCTCCTTGGCTCGGTCATTACCTAGTATGGAGGAGCAGTCTCCGCGTGTGTGTTTTCTCCCTAGGTCTTGTGCAAGTTAGTCTGTGAGTCAGCAGTAACACACATGAGGAGATCAGGAGCCCTGCCGAGCTTGATGCAATGAATGTAGACTCCGAGAAAAAAAAAAAAAAAAAGAAAGTGAATTTTCTTGGACTCGAGCCCTGGACTGTAATTCAATTGCCTTTACTTTTCAATTACTGCGTAGACTACTGGTAGCCGGAGGCAGGGGATGTGTAACCGTTGCTTACTGCCTGCGAAGGTGCCGACATGGGGGTCTGCGGATCACATCTGGACGGGATGATGGTCAAAGGCTGAGGGGATGCCCTACGGGTATGTGAACCTAGAACAGTCGGCACAACAGCCGGGCGTTGGATGATCAGTGACCACTGTACTGTCCAGGAGCAGATCAGGCTCTCAGTCCATGATCTCTACGTGGTCCTGTATCCCTTGGTTTCTTTTGGGTAGGACCACGTGGGTGGCAGATTTACTGCGGAGCAACTGCATGCGGAAAATTGGCTGTGTATTATAGTAGCAGCAAAGTGGATGACATTTTATGGCACAGACTACTGGTAGCTGGAGGCAGGGGGCCTTGTAACCATTGCTTACTGCCTGCGAAGGTGTCGACATGGGGGTCTGCGGTTCACATCTGGACTGGATGAAGGTCGAAAGCTGAGGGGATGCCCTATGGCTATGCGAACTGAGAACAGTCAGTACGACGGCCGGGCGTTGGATGATCAGTGACCGATGTACTGTCCAGGAGCCGTTCGGGCTCTCAGTCCATGATCTCTACGTGGTCCTGTATCCCTTGGTTTCTTTTGGGTAGGACCACGTGGGTGGCAGATATAGTGCGGAGCAACTGCTTGCGGAAAATTGGCTTGCAGCAAAGTGGATGACATTTTACGGCACAAAGTACTGGTAGCCGGAGGCAGGGAACGTGTAACCATTGCTTACTGCCTGCGAAGGTGCCGACATTGGGGCCTGTGGATCACAGCTGGACAAGATGATGGCCAAAAGCTAAGGGGGTGCCCGCTGGAGGCATGTTCTAAAGCAGTGATTGGGAGCTTCCACCAGGCTATGTGAACCAAGAACAGTCAGCATGACGACCGGGCGTTGGATGATCAGTGACCGCTGTCATCTATGCTGTCCTATCTTGGTTTCTTTTGGGTATCCTATCTTGGTTTCTTTTGGGTATCAGCACGTGGGTGGCAGATTTTCTGGAGCAGAACTGCATGCAGAAAAATGGGCAGCACATTATAGTAGCAGCAAAGTGGATGAGATGTGACGGCACAGACTAGCCGCGCCGCTCCCCTTCATTCTGCTGATCATGACGTCCTCGTTGACGCAAGATCCTCCATTCAAGATTTAAAATGCTACAACTTTCTAATAAACCTGGTGTTTCTACTCTACTCTGCCATTTTTCAATATCTCCGCTTGCTGTCAGCTCAAAGAAATATTTTGGTTGGCATCCAATTGCTGGAACAGATCTAAGGGCGAGTTCAGACGTGGCAGAACTGCTGTGGGATGTTCATGATGATACAGGTGGGCAGGGGGTTAAAAAAAAATCCTCTAACTGCAACCACTACACTACATGCCGCCTCACCCTAATACTTTGCACAGCTGAGGGTCAGCATCCATCCTCTGAATACTTTTTTCATTTTTTGCTTCCATGTGCCCCCCTTGGTGCTGCTGAGAAAAAGCTCTGGGCAGAATCAGCCTCCTTCCCCCCTCTGGCAGCTGACAACGTAGCTCCTTCTCATTTCCCCTGCAGGAGGAATCTTCTCAGCTATACTGGCATGCTGCTACAGAGGCTGAAAACAATTTCTACCAATAAGATGAGTCCTAATAAAATCAATGCAGAAATATCCTGAAATACTCTGTAATGCTGTGAACTCTCCCTTAACCTGATGCTCTATAATGGTGACCAGGAACATTGTAGACAGTCAACAGATGAAAACTGACCTCAGTCTGAATTCTTTCATAACCTTCCCCTGCTCATCTGTGATGCGGACCCCTAGTGGCAGGCTTTATAAAAGCCAAAAACCCCTGCTTAATTAAAAGACATAAATTAATAAATTTATATATATATATATATATATATATATATATATATATATATATATATAAAAAACTAATGAGCGACAACCATACAAAGTCTGTAACGCACATACAGATTTCTCTTGTATACTGATGCAACAGGACCATCCTTGGCTGATGTAGCAGAGCTAGATTTGTCATTGGACTCATTGAGGCAAGGCTTTATTATGTTAATCTATTATGAAACAGCGCCACCTTTGTGCATGGGCTGTGCCGGTACTGCAGTGCAATCTCACATACCTGAGGATGAGCTTGCTGCGGTGTACTAGGTGTGTATACCTTTGTTAATGAGGGCATGGTCTACAGTCTCCGTCCTGTAGCACTCCAACTATTGTAAAACTACAACTCTCAGCAGCCCCTTTGTTACGCATTTACATGTTCTTCTGAGAACCATCCTCCATGTTGGGAGGTGTATTACTGAGCATACAGGGTGCATTAGTATTCCTGGGCACATGACAGAGATAGGGACTGGGTAAACTGGTTTGGCAATATAGCGATGCCAAGATAGCGTCGCCAGTAACCATATTGTCTAGTTATGGCAGCACAATGCACACAAAGCAATTTTGTGTAACAAATTTCTAAACATAAGTGAATTAATTCATTGAAGAGGACCTGGAACCTCTCCTGGCATGAGGCACTGCTGGCAGCACTGACGGGATAGAGTCAGTGCTGCCCCCCCCTTCCTTCCCCATCTAATAACACTCAGCTGAACCTTCATTGTAAATGGCTAGTAATTCATTCATAACTTCTAGCAGGAATAATAGAGGAACTGCATAGCATAGAGTCATAAGAATAGCATAGTTGCCAACCGTCGCGTATTTGCTGGAACTGTTCTTGACTTTCAGAGACAGTCCCGGCAAATTTGCACTGTCCTGAAAAAAAAAAGCATGGGGCTGATGCAAACTCCACCCACAAGTGGGTGTATCTTGGGAGGGTTTGGGGGCGTTCCCGGGGCCGAGGCTTATACGCCCCTATTTTACCAACTAAAAAGTAAAACAGACATCTGAGGATTGGCGACGGGTCCTCTTTAAAAAAGATAGAAGCGCACTTACCGTCGAGACACAGGACTGCTTGGGGCCTGGGAGGGGAGGGGTCCCTGCAGAGGCAGACTGGGAACCTAAAGTGGCCCTGTTTTGTAGTCGGGTCCAAACTGATGGGAGGCAGGGCCAGTAATACCATATTATGGCACACTATACCGCCCCAATAGAGCCAAATACCACAGTCCGTCACAAAATACTGCCAGCAGCACAAAATACACCCCCAAAAACTTCCACTGGCCAGTCTTGAGGAGGGCTCAGGCGGTCCACAGGGAAATTTCACTATAAGGTCTACGGCCAATCTGCCCCTGGGACCCTGGAACAAACAACTTCTTCTGCTTTCTGACAAATATTCACTGCATTTTCTTGCCGCCGCCACTAGAGGGAGCTTAGTGCAAAGAGATTTTACAGCTGCCCGATAATAGCTATAAAGTCCTATATACTGAGCTCCCCCTAGTGGTGGCTGCAGATAGCCAAATTTACATTAGAGGGAGCTTAGTGCAAAGAGATTTTACAGCTGCCCTGAGTTCAATCGTAACTGTAAAGCCCTATATGCAGAGCTCCCCCAGTGGTGGCTACGGACAGCCAAATGTGCAATAGGTTTATAAAAGATTTACTGTGTGGAGATGAAAAAGATTTAAAACCATAATAAAAAGAAAATCAGGGAGAAGGGGGCTTACTCGTTCTGCTATTGGGTTCTATGATGTGTCTGCCCCTGACCGAATGTGCTTTTCTCCAAATGGAAGTGGTGGGAGGAGCTAGGGTGCACAGAGTAGCTTGGGCCCGCCCTCAGGGCTCTTAACAGCTCATTTGCATATTGATTAAGGGTACAATGTCTGTGAAGGGGGCCTTTAAGGGTCAACGCTAAACAAGTGTCAGACAATCTGGAGTTTGGATGCAGCGCTGGCTCCGTGTAGTGTAATTCCCAGGCCCCAATAATTAGATTATGCTTTTATTGGGAAGAACTTTCTGTGCCGAGCTAAATATAATTTCACTATTATTATGACATGTGAAAGCTCAATTATGTAACAAGAAATAAAAAACAAAACACCATCGATGACCCCCCCCTCCAGTGATATACATGTGCAGCTTCTGCTATCCACACTTGCTCCACAGCGCTCACTGTTGCTAGATGTTGCTCACACGGCCTCCTCTTTCCTGCCATTTACAGGTGAAGCCCCCCACTGAGGACACCCATGAGATGATTCCCAGGCCGGGGCGTCCACTCCAGACGGCAGTGAACCCTGACAACTCTCCGTTCACACTCTATGCACCTTCTCAGCTCTCAGATCCCCAGCCAGAGAACCTTCTCCCACTTCTGCATGCCATGTCTGCCCTCTGATACCCCCTAGCAGCAACCACCCCTATTACACGTTGACGGTCTCTAGGGTTGAAGCCATCTTCGTGACTCTCTAGGTCTGTAGAAAGTGGCCACCTCTAGGACCTGCAGATCTGGTTATGTGACCGCAGGTCCTCCAGGCACAAACCAACCCTCAAATAAACGGTAGCTGGAACGAAGACAAGGTTAAAAGCATGACACAATCATGAGTGCAGCAGAAAAATAAACCATGTACACGTGTATATACAACCCCACAGCAGTGCTACCGGGCGAACAATCATCCTTAACTTTTCTTAAAGGAGCAGCTTCCTCATACAGAATAAAGTGTCAAGCAGTCAACCGTATTGATCTACAACGGTTCCAGGCAAGCAGTCATTTCTAAAGGTGGCCTCCAGCCAAACCGTACACAACCATCTAGGAGTAAGCTGAGGCACTGAGGAAGACAGCCAAAGACCGGAGTATCTGTCAGTGAACCCTACTCCTACGAGCGGGACGGCCCAACGGTGAGCAAGTAATCTCCTGTGGAGTTGTGGAAACTCACTGTACGCAGCTTCCATGTCAAGTTCAAGTGAAGTGGAGTTACTGTACTGTAGTTACTTCAGAACGGTATGTGACCAAGTGGTACTCTTAAGGAGACATTTTCCCAATTTAAACAACTTGAACTGTTTGGACCACCAAGTGTTGGGCAGCATATGGTACATGGTGTATGGGTAGGTTATTCCGTGAAGGACAGAAGTCTAGCGGTGGCAAGGACCCACGGGGGCACTGGGCCTCTGCAGCTTCTTGGATACAGCCTAGGTGGGGTAGGCCGTAGCAGCCGCAGGGGTAGCCTCACAGAGATTAAAAGCAGTAGAGAAGGTTCAGACAAAAGAAGACAACATGGCCGACAATCCCTGGACTGCCACAACACTTTTGGCCTGATGAAAGGCATAGTCTGCCCGAAACGTTGCCTTTGTTGTGCATGATGTCCGGCTGAAAAAATGAATAAATAGAAAATATTCACCTTGCAAATTGACTTCTGGAGTGCTGTCTACTTTCTACACAGACAAAAGCAGACAGTCATCTTGGATCTATCCTGACCCTCTGGAGGACTAATGGTGTCTGCCTCGCTCCTCGGCCATGATAAAGAGACCGCTATATATCTAAAGTTGAAGTTGGTATCACACAATGGTTCCGAATATTATCCGTCAGTAGCAACCACCAAGCATCTTGTACATCCACATACAAAGCAGCTCAAAAATCTGCAGAGGACTTTTCCAGGCACCCATGGCAAAAGCCCCTACGATTCTGCAACCGGGGCAAAGAGTGAAGTCCATGGCGCATGTCTACACCATAAATCGATATGATATAGTCCTGTGTGGATGCACCTGAAAGCGACAGTAACCATCAAGCATGCTGTACCTCTGCGCAAGAAAAGAATACAGCCTTTTGTTATTCAAAAAGGCTCCTGTGACAATCCTTCGAGGTGCCACTGCCTTACTCGACAACTACCATCAGTGTAGATGGAGAGTAGTGGAAGTTATACGAGATCGCAACGCTCGGAGAGGTAACACACAAAATTTTACTGTATGTAAAGTGGCCATGACAAATCATTGACCGTTATATACAAAATGGGACAATGGAGATGAAACAGAACCAATGTTCTCAGAGCTGAGGACACACAATGCATCTTGGATTCAATCATACGCCGAAGACCCAGATGTCATGGTCGCTGGCCGCTACGATGAAAAGACCCTTCATAGACAACGGGTCGGTGGAATTCAATAAGTTATCCGCTCGACAGAGTCCATTTTTCGCAGACAACAGTTAAGAGTTATCGGAGACAATGGAAAAGTTTCCATACCATTGTCCGCGGAGTCCGTTCATGCCGCCACACATAAAGCCAAGCCTTCAATGCGAAAATTACGTTTCACTCGTGAAGCCACGAAGGTTGAGGCTGAGAAATGAAGCAGAGAAATTCCTTTCCACAGCAAAGAAGGGTCAGGGAGAGATTGCGGTGTGTAAAGTATTTTATCAGTGCGAAGACCTGAATGTTCCCGACACCGCTATACAGCAACAGTTTGGGTTATGACTGAATTGTGTTGTCAACACATCTCCAAGGCAGCAGGGCTCGCAGTACCTTGTCTTCCTATTTCCGCCTTTTGTAAGCTGCAAGGAACGGTTTGTGACATGGTATACATTAGACCTGTCCAACGCCTCGGCTCTGCTTTGTCCCGCACAGGATTTATGTTGGCAAGTCCCCAAATTACATTTCTGTGTGCATGTCAACAAGATGCCAAAGGAGTGAAGGCCAAGATGGCTGGCGATTACATGAAGGGGAAAGTTCGGTTATTAAGACCCATATTTAGTCTTTTTGTTTTGTCTTAATTGGTGGTGGTGACGGCCTCAGGTGTCTCTGACATCTTCTGAAGGAAATTAAAGGACTCCTCAGAGTATTACGGCCTAAAATACAGCTCTCAGTGATCCGATGGAAAACACAGATCCCAGGCACTAGGGATCTTGGGTCACATATAACCCAAGCCGTGGTGGCTATTCAAGCTCCTGTTAGAGAAAGTCCTATTGAAAATGTTATTGGATACTATAGGGCCAATGGGAAGAAGGTAATGAAGGTGATCACCACCTGTTGGATCAGTAGGGGATTTAGGAAGCTCTGATAATTCCCTATTGGATTCATAATTTGATTTTCTTCTGTTGTGCGAGATCTAATAATTAAACTCTGTCAGACCAATTTGTGATCTAGTGAGAAGCCCCTTTGGGGTCAGTGGCAGGTATACGGCTTGGCCACTTTTGAGCCAGTGTGTTATCCAGTGATCTAGTGTAAGATCTAGTGATTAACTGCTGTCCAGTGTGATCTAGCAATCAGCCATTTCTGGGCCGCTGTGTAATCTAGTGATCGGCCACTTTTGGGCCAGTGTGTGATCTGGTGATCGGCCACTTTTGGGCCAGTGTGTGATCTAGTAATCACAAGATTCCCCACTGGCCCAAAAGTGGCCGATCACAAGATTCCCCACTGGCCCAGAAGTGGCTGATCAGCCACTTCTGGGCCAGTGGGGAATCTTGTGATCAGCCACTTGTGGGCCAGTGCTTGATCTACTGATCAACCACTTCTGGGCCGCTGTGTAATCTAGCAATCAGCCACTTCTGGGCAAGTGTGTGATCTAGTGATCGGTCACTTTTGAGCCAGTGTGTGATCTAATAATCATCCCCTGTCATATCAGAATGAGATCTAGCGATTAACCCGTCAGACCAATGTGATCTATTGATCAGCCCCTTTTGGGCCTGTGTGAGATCATTCCCTGTTGTGTCAGGAGATCTATAGGCAAGTTTAAGATCTAGCAATAAGCCCCAGTAGGACTACTGAGAGATCTAGTGGTTGGCCCCTGTTGGTTCTGTGTGAGATCTAGTGCGGTAGAACCTGGGAGGACACGTTGGGTAGTTTCACACGAGCTTGAGAACCACAGGATAGAGATGGCAGCTTTAAAGGGATGGTCATCAAGCAGTTAACCAGACTTCAGTCCCTGTATAACCCAGTATTATGGGGATTCAGCGACATATTACAACACATTCTGACGGGTGGGGCCGAAATTCCAAACCCCTGGATCACATATTCTAAGAGGTGAGGGACACAATGCAAAACATTATGCCACAAACCGGTCACATCTGATCACATGATAGGAAGCAGCAATGAGCATGACCCACACAATGTGTATGTTACATGTCAGTGCCCACGCCGTCTTGTGCTTTATTTGGTCTCCTCTGCGTTCCTGTAGGACTGAGACCTCCGGTAACATATGTGGAGCGGGGATAACAATGTACGTATTGTCTGAGCAATGGCTGGATACAGAGAAAGATCACGTGAAACAAAGCGCCTGTGTCACACAGATTTCCACATAACCACACACTTGTTGAGGAAACTGGACCTAAAACAAGGGGCACTATTTCGTTTTGGCTGCTTGGGATGTGTATAGGAAGCGGGTGAAGCAATAATGCCATGGGCATCTTGGAACATTGAAAAAAAAAAAAGGTGATGCCACCTGGCACCAACTGGGATGTGGACCCTTCATGTCTCAAAAGAGTTCATGTTCAACAGGAACCACCTCCCATACTGCTCTTCCAGGCCACCAGGGTAGCTCTGTCCTGTCTCAGCCTCTCACAGGGAAATTTCCCGGTGGGCCGATGCCCAGGGCACCGCCTGGGCCCTCCTCATGGCTGACCTGCTGAAGTTTTTGGTGATTTATTTTGGGCTACTGGTGGCAGTATTTTGTGATGGACTGTGGTATTTGGCTCTGTTGGGGTGGTATAATTTGCCACAATATGGTATTGCTGGCCCTGCCTTCCATCAATACGGGGCCACTTTTAGTATTTTTTTCAAGGCCACTTTAAGTTCCCAGTCCGCCCCTGTCTGCCCACAGGACGCCTGCTCCTTCCAGTTCTTAAATGATCATCATGCACACACTAGCCAATGGCTGGTAACCATAGGGTACTCAAGGCACCAGGGAGGTGCCTGAGCAACAGGTTCCTTGTCGGTTAGTATCCTTCAAAAGCTGTGCTGTATGACGTTGTCTGCCCGTGTACAGACTTCTGCCTGTATCCAGGATCCTCTACTGCCTGAGCTTGCCTGTTCTCCGAATTGACCTTTTGCTGCCTGCCCTGAGCTCAGACTAGTTATTGGATTGCTCTTACTCTGCCAGTACTGACCTTGGCCGGTCGCTGACAATTGTGTTGTCTGATCCTCATGGGTCAGCTGTCAAAAACTCCAGGAGATCACAGCCTGGTGGCTCCACTGCAGCAAAGTCTAGATCCCTGTATAGGGATTAAAGGGTGGCAGGGGACTGTGAGGATAATTCACTTAGCAGTCAAATCTGTTCGGTTGACACAGTGGTCCCACATGTACTGTGTAACACATGCAGATGTCGCCCTTATTTAGATTCAAACCCAGAACCCCAGCGATGCAACAGTGCTTACCATTGGTATCGGGCAGATACTCTTTTGCCCTACCAGTCTAAAAAACCCATCTTCATGTATCCTAGTTTTAAACTAATAGAGTGGGTTCTCTGTTCAGGATCATCTCCTGGCCATAGTGGAGCACAATTATGAAGAGCCTCTCTCCCTCTGGAGGATATGTTCTTTCTTGTATTACACGGGCCAACCCACTAGTTTGAATGGGTATTGTGTATTACCTAATTTCCTCTATGCAGAGAAATCACAAAGTACTGCCAGATTTCCTCACAGATTACAGTTGATGTTTGGGGATCCCAGCAGAGGGACATTTCCTTATTGTCAAGGGACTCTTCTAAAAAGAAAGTATTTTCCAAAGTTGAGAACTTCTTGAAATAAACCACGTTTTTCACTATCTCCTACCAAGAAGTATTAACTTTTACAATTCAATACCGTGACCACAGAACCATAAAAAGCTTCTACTGGCCATAGCTTCTCGAGACGATGAGTTGGTTGTAGTTGGGGCAGGTAGAGTATGTGCAGGTCTGCAGAAGTCAGGGGTGGTGGATCTCGTTGAGCTTGTTACTGGCAGAGAGGATGGAGCATGTGTTTCAGTACTGCTCGGGCTCCATAGAATTAGTCATCCTAACTTCTACAGCAGAAGTACAACTTGGTTATGGTTGGAGAAGTTTATTACCAAGTGAGTCTGAAGTTTGGTAAGAGGACATGGTGGAAAGACATCTCAAGAAATACTTGGAGCTCACCACTAGGACATGAACTTTCCACCGTAGACATCTCTACTAATGTGTTCTTCATAGGCACAGGACACAGAACGATGGGGGCAGATCTTCTTAGGTTTGGGAACACAAAGCTTTTCACTGTATACACATAAACATTCCATGGTTTCCGAAAGGCATGCCACAGGGTAAACATGAGGTCCAAAGATCACCATGGTAAATTATGTCAACTCCTTTAACAACCTGCCACATATTGTGTGAAAGTAATCGTCTTCAAGAAGAAGTAACTTCTGAAGCAGAACTATTCCTGGAGGAAGCATTCAGTTTCAGCCACAGATGTGTATCTGCTTGGTGTTGAAGAATTGGAAAGCTTCCGTAATACACTGAATTTTGTGGTTGGGCACGTTACCTGAAGAAGAAACAGAACGTGTCTCCAAAGCATGCTCAACCTTTATCGTTGCAGTTTCACAATCCCATGGACTGTGGTAAAGTTTCACATAGTGCCCTCTGTAGGCAAGACCCATTCTACATTTTATGGTCTATGGATACTACCGTTCATTGAAAGTCTAGGGAAGATTTGGCACTACAGGACAGCCCTGAGCAGGAGGGCGGCCATCTTGCTTGAGCTGCTGTTAACATTTAGAGAGATGCTTTATAGCAGCTACATGGACCATAGGCACAATAGACTAGAGATAACTGACTTCTATGGGAGAGTGTTGTGAGCATGCTCTGTGAACTGTGCAGAGGTCATTGGGCAGGGATGGGGAGTAGGTAAGCTGTGAATATTACCTATTGTAAATGATGGATCCTGTGTTACCTATGTATACAGTATGCGTCATCTGTCATCGTAATATGGCCTGTGAAGATAATGAGATGACAAGTAATCTCACAGAACAGGAGGTATTAGCCTTTAATGAGGTTAAGTGGCCAGAATAAAAACTGCATTATGTTAGGATTTCTTTTTTTTTTGTTTTACCTCAAACATAGATAGTGACATGGAAAATTAAAAACAACATCACCAACAATTCTTAAAAAAATGTAATATAAAAATATCATTTTTTGAAGACACATTCCATTTAATAGAATAATAGAAGAGTTAAAGGGTTTGTCCACTTTGGACCATCCTTTTCCGTTAAAAGATAAGCGGATTAAAGGGAATCCCAATGATCAGTCTGCTCAGGAATCCAGCAGTAATTTTTCAATTACCCTGCAGCTCCTCCACAGGAGAAACTGAGTATTACAAGCTGTAATTCTGTGAAGCATAGACACATTGGGTCCTCCAGAGCAAGAGGTGCTCCTGTAGTCAAAAAATTAGGGCCCAGAATGGATCCCATTAGGACAGAAATTCCTAATGGGATGATAATGGATAATTCTAAACTAGAAACCCTACTTTCTAGGGGCTGTATGCATTCTTCCACGACTTCTAGAATGGACATGCAGCCAGTAACACATTCAAACGGGTCCAATCTACTTACGGAGAGGCACAGCCATTATAGATTTATAAATGTGTAAAACAGACCCAAGTGAAAGTTATTAAATCTGTGTGTAGACGAAAAACCAGCAGCCAGCAGTAATTGGGTTAAGTCCTTATCCACCCGTCCCTGTTAAATCTGTAAATCAGGGGAAAAAAGAAGCAGCTAATCACCCCCTGCTCAGCACCACCATGAACAAACCCTCAAAATCTAGTAACTAATGCTCTGTGACGCTCCTCCGGATCAATGCAAGATTTCATGGCTGAGCTGTCTGATTCTAGAATCAAAGTGAGATTATGAGTATTTTATCCAAACATGTCAGATTTCTTTAAAGTTTCCACTAATATACAGTACTTTTCGATACAGCAGATAACTAGTATACAGAGGTATATATGGACAAACTGTAAATATATAAGGGGATTGCACTACGAGCTACCAGATTCAATATGGTTATGGTTGTTCCTTAGCCCCTTAGCATCTACAACCTCTTACATGAATTCTACCTTTTGCATCATCCAAGTGCTTACCATTGAGGTCCACCTGACATGGAGAATTTCTAGAGGTGTGTCTATGGTAATTAAAGGGCTTGTCCAACCACTCAATTCCATTTCTATAGGACTGCCGGAATATTGCTGAAATTGGCAATCCCATAGAGAGTGAATAAAGAAACCGTGTGCATGCTCAACCTGCCACTCCATTCCTATGAGAACATGGGACCTCCATTCTCATCTGTGGTTGGATCCCTACTAGATACTTAACCTGTACCCTATCAGAGAAGTTTGTATTGTGCGAAAACTCCTTTAAAGGGTTTCTGTCATCAGAATTTAGCCTACAAAACCGAGTGTCATTTGCAAATCGCAAATGACACCTGATGACAGAAAACCTTCTTTTATAGAAAACTGTATGGTAGTTTTTGTTAAAATAGCGTTTTTATAATATGCTAATTAGGCCCCCTAGGTGCAGTAGGCGTGAACCCTGCACCTAGGAGCGGCCGTAATAACGCCCCTTACCCCTCCTCCCTTGCGTTGATTGACAGGGCCGGGCAGCCATCTCTTTCGTCTCCCGGCCCTGTACGATCGCGAACTCCCGCGCCTGCGCATTGCGATAAGCAATCCGCGCATGCGCATTGATGAAGCCGGGACCCGGGCGGCCGCCGGCTCTCAACGCGCGTGCGCAGATTGCTTATCGCAATGCGCAGGCGCGGGAGTTCGCGATCGTACAGGGCCGGGAGACGAAAGAGATGGCTGCCAGGCCCTGTCAATCAACGCAAGGGAGGAGGGGTAAGGGGCGTTATTATGGCCGCTCCTAGGTGCAGGGTTCACGCCTACTGCACCTAGGGGGCCTAATTAGCATATTATAAAAACGCTATTTTAACAAAAACTACCATACAGTTTTCTATAAAAGAAGGCTTTCTGTCATCAGGTGTCATTTGCGATTTGCAAATGACACTCGGTTTTGTAGGCTAAATTCTGATGACAGAAACCCTTTAAAGAAGAACTCCCGCAAAAAAATGTTATTCCATGTCCTGCTAGAAATGTACATAATGTAATCTGTAGTGAATGTCATTTTCTTACCAGTGGCTGTATTTGTCAGTTATATCTCCCTGATGTTTCTCATCCGTGTCATGTGACCAGCAATCAGACCCACCAACTGACACAGCATCTTATGTGTGGACAGGAAGTCTATTTCTCTATGCATTCCTATGGGAGCCTCACTTTCAGTCTCATAAGAATGAATAGAGCAGTAACTGGCTTCCTGTCCTGGGTCAGTTGGAGGTCAGGGAGTTGGTCACATGACCCAGCTACAATAAGAAGAGAGGGGATAACTTACAAATACAATCTCTGATAAGACGATTACATTCACTACAGATTATATCATGCACCTTTCTAACAAGTCAAAAAATAAAAATTTTTGTGGGAGTTCTTCTTTAAGCCTCCTGTTTAAGAACCACCATCAATCACCGAAGTCTGGCTCTCTCTGGAGGACCCATCACTTCCATGCAGTACTTGGTTTCCATTTTCTATGTGGTGGCGCTCTTGGGGAACACTTTCAATGAAAATAGTAGCTACCAGTTCTAACTGACCGAGTTATTTTTCTGCTATCAATTCTAGAGTGGAAAAAATGTTAGTGGTTATCCACCAAAACTCACAACCATGCCCTCAGAGGCATACATAGAAGAGAGGGGGTAGGTTGACAGGTTGTCGCCACCCATGAGGAACCAACTTGACCTGCAGCCTCCATTGATAAGGGGCCGGGGGTTGCTTCTATGGTAATTACACCCTGGTTTTTACCAGGGGTGTACTCAGAGAGTAGAGGGGTGGGTTGACAAGATGGCTCCGCCCACGAGGAGCCAATTTGATCAGCAGCCTCCTTTGACAAGGGGCTGTTAGTGCTTCTCTGGTACTTACACCCAGGTTTTTTACCAGAAATGTCATTTACAATTGTGATGCAACAAAATGTTAAAGAACAGTGGGTTGTACAATACAGCAACGGTCACTAACAATGATTCTGGTTAATACAATCTCTGCATAATGAGAAGTGAAAGTCAACGTCCACGGATCTGCACATACAGTGCGCGCTGGCATTGAGCCTGGGTCTATTTTTAAGATTGTTTACTAGAAATCCTGCGAATTAAAAGGAAATACAGATAAATGTAAGAATCCTGGGAGGCCGCACTGAAGCTTTAGCGTTGTTTTTTTCTCCTGCATTAGAGGAAGATTACTTAACCACAAACACCAGATCCCCTTGCAGCTTTACACAGCAGTGATAAAGGGCCTTCTTCATCTCACCATCAAACTGAAGTTCCCAAGACAGACTTTAAAGGACAAATAAGACGTTTTATCAATAAGCACCCTCCATCCAACTTACAGGATTCTCAAGTGCAACATGAAAGCCGAAAAGTCTGCTGAGGAGAAGCTGCTGGCATCGTCGATGGACTGTATCAACATGAGGAGCATAACAAGACATGACGGGGCCTACAAGGAATAAAATTAGAGGACTCTATGGTACCAAAATCCAATATGACCAGATCATCACATTATTGTATTGACATGGGTGGTTGTTGCCTTGACTACATTCAAATGTAAGACAGCAATCTTAAAACGATGTTCTTATCTTTCTGATGGGCCACCGATGCCTGAGGATGCCATAACAGTGTCCTTCAGATACACTCTTGACTCTGTCCCATGATTGTGCACACATCAACTGATCCTTCTAGAGTAAGCCATAGACAAGAAGATGTCTCAATGACAGCAGACCTCCCCTTATAGAGAACCACTCTATGAATGGGCCACTATAGGTGACCTCATGACATGACCATATTTATGAACCATCCCATTTTGGAATATCCTTCAAAAAAGGGAAATATGAAAACTTTTACTAAAAGTTACTTCAACCAGATCACAGCTTATCTTCTTGACCCCCACCCCATACAAAGAGAAAAATAGGAATAACCATCATTACCAGACACTGTTGGTGGTGGCTTATCGTCTTTGATCAGGCATGTAAAAAAACAAACATGACCTACTCTCCTTTGTCCTTATTTCTGTCATTGTCGTAATCAGTGAGCTTGGCCGACATTCATCTAATGTATATGGCCGCCTTAGTAGCCTTCAGAACTAGGTTAGGACTAGGTTCCCTTTAGAAAAGTGGTTCTCAGCTCCAGTTCTCAGGATTTCCTTAGTATAGAGCAGCTGATATAATTAGTGTCCATCCATCAGGACTTACCACAAGTATTCATTCTGTGGGATATTCCCAAATCCTGACTGCCAAGTAGGTCCTGAGGACTTTAGTGGAGAACCACTGCTTTAGAGGGTGTAGACTGGTTTCTACAGTCATAAGTGACATTGAACGCCTCAGAATTATGGGGAATCTGCTGTCAAGTGCACATTCAGCATAACTCACTGTCCATTGAACTTTTTGGGTGTCCAAGAGGTCCTCCACTATGTGGCCTTCAGCTCTTGGTAACAGAGAGGAACCTTGAGTAGGGGACCTGCCCCTCTCAGCTAAAAATCATTCGCTTTAATCCCAACTCACCCTTAACTCATTTGCAGTAATAGCTTCATAAAAAGAACGCTCCTTGCATACAGCAATTTTGTTTTTCGGTGAGCGAAAATATTCAGCGACTGCTGCAACAAAACATATATCGAGTCATAATATGTAATCGCACACTTATTTCTAGTTCATTACGATTTTATTACACCGGAAAATGGAAGCGCTGCCTTCGGGATTTAAATTAAGGGTTTGGTCATGCAATTGATTTTAAACTATTGGCTGTAACGATGATGAAACCTTAGCGTTTGGTACAGCGGAGGGGAAGAATAGCACGAGAGGAAAAGGACAATGAGGACTCTTTTAGGATGAAGATACTACAGATGAGGAGGGGGCACCAAATAGAAATGCCACTGGCAAAGAGATACTAAGAAGAACCCACAAAGACGTCTAGGCCATGGCTTGTCCCTAAAGAGCCCCAATACACAGTAGGCTATTGTTGGCTGAATCCAGCGTTTTCAGAGGGACCAGCCAACAATCTAATCTGTACGAGGACCTCTCGATTCTACACCGAGAGATGGTGTTGGAAAGAGGATTGGGCACGTTGAATTTCTTACGGTTCTACCCAATGAAACATATATAACCTCGGCTGAACGAGGCATGAGTTGAGAGGGGGAGCTCTCGGCCAAACGTGCTTCAGCCGGCAACCACCAAAGGTATATGGATACCTAAATTTATTGTTGTTTAACCTAGAGGTTTGCTGCTGTTTCTTCAACTTTTTGGAGTTCTATGGAAATTCTTACTGCAGAGTCCCAAAAAGTAAAGCTTGTTCCTGGAATGGTCTAACTGGCCATGACACTTTGCCTGTCCACAGGGCCGGCAAACTGGGCAACTGCCCAGGGCCCCGATCCTCTTCAGTCCCCTTCAGAGTTCTGATCGCGGTGGGGAATTTCCCAGCTTAGGATGTGTCCATATATGTAGTTAGTATTATCAACATGAAAGGAGGTATTCCCATATGCTTGGGGACATCCTATGTATATACAAGTCTAATTTTGACTCTATTTTTTAAATGTGGGGATTTGAACTCACAACCTTCTACATTACAGGCAGGAACCTTAACCACTGGGCTATAGAGCTCAGTGTTAAGCCAGTGGTGGAAAAACCTGACTTCTATAATACAATAGAAACTTCTATGAGGTTTTTATTACAAGAGAACCCTCTATGAGGTTTTTCAGCACTGACTTAGCATTGAGTTCTGTAGCCAAGTGGTTAAAGGGGTTCTCCAGCAATTAAGAAAATGAAAATACTTAAATATTACTTTATTATAAATATATTCCCAAATACCTTTCATTAGTTATAATGGCTCGTTTTGTCTGGGGAGCAATCATTAGGAGAAACAAAATGGCCACTGTCCTATTAGTACACACAAATCCTGTCCTAATCACACAGGAGGACAAGTTACTTCACAACACTGAGGTAAAGAGCTGCATCATCCCCCTCTCTGCCCTGCTTGTCAGGGATTATGATACTGAATACAGTTTAATATGATCTTCAGCTGAATGTTTGTGGGAATAGAGCTCATGAGGAGACATGAAGTACAGAGAGGACAGAGGACAGACTGTGGTAATGGAGACGGCATACAAGAGCTGCTGCATATCAGCCACATCTGCTCATGAACTCCATTCCTACAGATTCAGCTGAAGATCTTATCATCTGTATTCAGGGTCATAATCCCTGACAAGCAGAGAGGAGGATGAGGCAGCTCTTTACCTCACTGTTGTGAAATAACTTGTCCTCCTGTATGATTAGGACAGGTTCTCTGTGTACTAATAGGACAGCGGCCATTTTGTTTCTCCTAATGATTGCTCCCTAGACAAAACGAGCGCTTATAACTAATGAAAGGTATTTGGGAATATATTTATAATGAAGTAATATTTTAAGTATTTTCATTTTCTTAATTCATGGAGAACCCTTTTAAGGTGCTTGTCTTTAATGTAGATGGTTGGGAGTTCGAATTCCCACAGAAACATTTTAAAAATAGAGGCCAAATAAAACTTAAACACACAGGGTGTCCCCAACAGTGAAATGTTTGATTTTATTGCGGAAAAAAAAAAATTGCAGAAAAAATATTTGCGCAAAACGTAAAATATGATCAAATATCACTCGTATTAACCCACACCAACCTTTTTAACTTGTGTAACCAGTATTTTTTGTTGGGAAAGGTGGAAACCCTAGCAGCACCCGCTCATTAGGACTCACTTCGTAAAAAATTATCACGATATTCTGACCCTCATAACTTTTTTATAGTTATTTCTATGGAGATGTGTGGGGGCTCATCTTTTGCGGGGCGATCTGTCATTTTTGACAGTAACATTTTGGGGTGTGTATGACGATCATTTTTGCATGCGGCAAAACCCATAATGCTATTTTTATTTTGTGTTTTTTGTTTTGGGGAATGGTGGTGATTTTTTTTTTGTGTTTTCAAAACTTTTTTTAAATTTTTTTTAAATTTTTTGTTAAGTCCCCCAAGTGGACCACAACTCACAATCATCAGTAAATTGATCTATTAGTCTGTATAGAAATCACTATATCACAGTTCAGTGCTGCCATCTAGTGGCCTGAACTGGGATATACCAACAATGAGCCTGGAAGCCTAGTACAGGCTGCAGCTTATTTATAGAACAGGGCGCTTTCCCCAATCTCCGCTGGGGGAAAGTGCGCCTGAAGAGGAATCCCACACTTCCAGTTTTTAACACTCTCAGATGCCGTGAGTGAGGGGAACTCATTGCTGTGAGGGGAGGGGGCATGTGGTGTATTCTGGGGCCATGAGGGTGAAGATCTGTGTGAGGAGCTTTATGGGATGTAAATCTGTGAGGGAGTGCCGGAATCGACAGAACATAACTGTGATGTTAGTACATTATTACAATATTTGGGGCCCCACTTTTAATTTTGCCCAGGGCCACATTTTGTCTAAAACCGGCCCTGCCTGTCCAGATGATAAAACACAGAAGAAACTCCACAGTGTCGAAACTTTTAATAAATGATAAATGTGGATATGCTCTAACACAACCTTGAAAAACGCACACATCCCCTGGTGTGCTTGGCCACTGATCCAGCCCACCAAAACGACACCTCAAAAGGAACCATCCTCAAAAATAAAAAAGGCAGGATCCAGTGTTGCCTGACCCGTTCCTGAGGAAGAAGGTGGAGCCAATTCAAAATGTAGTATATTTTTACATTTTTATTAATATAGTTGCTTAAAGGGATTTAAAAATTTTTACCTTTGGGTTCAGATTTGAAAATTAAAAAACTCCCTCTTATTATTAGCTTGTAGAAACCATACCGGGACCTTCTGTTGTTCCGATTGAAGGTGCGGCAGATGACAACGAAGTCCAACAAAGTAGACTCAGCACTGACGTTCTGTCCACAGATTTTGTTAAAAAAAAATCTGGAGAACTCTTTAAAAGGAGACCTGTCGCTATGAAAGCTGTATCCAATCTGCAAGGAGCATGTTCTAGAGTAGGAGGAGCTGAGCAGATGGATGTATAGTTTTGGAGGAAAAAGATTCAGTTTAAGTTGTATCTTTCTATGCTTAGGAGTCCAGTAGGCGGTCTCTGACGCCAAGCCATAGAAAAGAAGGAATTTTAATCAATAAATTACAAATTGTGCTGATTCTTTTTTCACAAAGCTATATATGAATCTGCCCAGCTCCTCCCGCTCTATAACGAGCTGCTGGCAGAATAGATACAGTTTTCATGGTTACAGGATCTTCAGCCAAGTCTCATTTGTAAGAAGGGTTCCTTAACAAATGGCTGACCACAGATTGCCCCCACGGCTATCAGCTGTAACTGGTGGACAAACCTGGCAGCAAGTGTTCAATTTTCCTACAGTGCCACCACAGGGGGAAACTAAACATTACACAACGTCCACTCAATTCAGTGGGTTGTCTTCGTAATGAAGGAAAGGGCCTCCAAAAGACTCTCTACTCTGGCCAAGGAGCTGAGGATCCTGAACAGAAGACCCTCCTCGATTTACTCAGAAGATGGGTTTTCTAAACCAGACAACCCATTAGGGTTTGGATATTTCCTTGTAACTTTGGCTTACACTAGATCTGGTTATGCCAATATGGCAAATTTTGCTCCCAACCCCTTCCTTGTTCCATTGACATCCCAGAAGAACATGCAGAAGATCCCCATACCTGCAACCCCCTAACGTCTCCTTCACCAAAGCCCCAAGATACCACTTCCTTCTTCCATTATACCCAGAAGAAGCAATGTAAATCAGGACAGGATGCCGTGAGTTGTAGTCCTGCTTGTTCTAGGTAGCGAGAACTTCAGGCCTCAAGAAAGCGGTGGCGTCTGAAAGACAAGCTGGCAGAGACCATCGCTGCCAATTCCAATGTCCTTGTTGTGTATCGTCTAAGAAATATGCTATCGCTGCAGTAGTGGATTTCTCTTGTGTGTTCATCCCGTAGTGGAGTGTTCTTACCCTCAGAATATGCTTTCCCAGTAAATGTCTCCAAGGTGAGAGAAAGATTCTATTGGAAGGTGACCAATACCGCTTAAGAATGAAAATAGGCATGGAAGCGTGACCTCTGAAGTTGGAAAGACAAATCGCTTTAGAATATTTATTATAAAGAGGCTATGAAGTCTTAAAGGGGGTTTCTGGGACATATATTAAGGAGCTATCCTCACAAAAGGCCATCAATATCTGGTGGGGGTAGGGCATCCACTTCCTTGGTCACAAGGCCATCATGGAGCTCAGTCTCGTTCGGGAGAATGGCAGGGGCCCCCCATAGCAATTGCTTGGGGGACTCATGGTGGCTCAGCCACTGTCATTCTGTATTGAATTAGTTTTTTAAAGGGGTACTGTCCTGTTAATAATGCCCCCTCTCTTTTTAGTTTTATATGTGTGTTGGTTCGTTCCGGTGTTCCCCCCCCCCCCCTTGTTTGTTTTTCAGTGGTACTTACCTGCAGGTGTAATCTTGTGAGGTAAAAATGATGGTTCAGGAGCAGTTTCATCTAGTCTGGACCGGTTCTGAGGCGGGAACAATCCTGGATCTTGATTGGTTAATCTGTCCAAGGGCGGGAAGATTTGGCTTTAAAACGTGCCACTTTCAGGGGTTCGGTGTCAGTTTCATTGAAGAACAGAAGACCTGCGCCCGATGTTTTTCTTAGAGGGAGTTTGTCGCCCAGCTAATGCTGGGTGGACTGGTTCATTTAATATCTTGGTTTTTAATGCTGGTGTATAATAGATTAATTTATGGTTTTAATTCATATTTATTGGAGTTTATTTATTAAAATAACATTTTATTGGTCTTTAGGCTACCCTTAATAAAAACATCGTGGCCAATTTATTCCAAAAGAGCTATTGGTGTCCGGTCTTAATTTATTTGTTTGGTTATTGAATATTAGTAGTGACAAATATGGCTTGTGCCACCATGGGACTGAACTGCAATACCAAGCACAGCCACTATAGAAAGCATGGCGCTATGCTTAGTATACTACGAAGAGGCTGCAGGCCTTTCAAACAGCTGATCGAGGGGGTTGTCAGGGGTTGGACCGCCAGTGATCAGATATTTCTAACATCCTGAGCAGGGAGGCTCGTCCCCGTCGTCCCTATCCTCAGAGATGCAGCAGCGGCTGTGCAAGGATCTGGGGCATTGACGGGCCTGAGCATTGAGGGGGATCTTTTAGACTTCTGACAACCCCTTTAAGTCCAGGAAAACCCCTTTAAGATGGAATTGAAGGCAAATATATAAATGGTACATAAATCTATACAGGGCTCTGGGTGACCATTTGTATTGCCACCTCCCATCTTCTACACCAGAGGGCGCTCATCCCAAAAGTTAATTTTTAAATGCCCCCAAAATACAGCCCAGATATGGGAAGATCATGGACTGCCCCTTGAAATGGAGCCTGACTGAAAAGGGCCAAAATCCGCCTGAAAATCCGCCTTTCCCCGTATGATAAGTCGTCAATCATACCTGATGGGAGCGTTGTAGGTTCAAGAAATAACAGGCGAGAATGGGAGAGGGGCAGAAGAGCTTGTATTTAATGCCGAGCCATAAAGCACGCATGGCTTCATAAACTATTACGGTATTACGACCGACAATAACAGAAGCGATTGAGGGAACTCTCTTTAAGAGAAATGAAGCTTTTCAAATCCTCCGCAAACCATATTAGTTTCAGAAATTGTATCTGGGGCTAGAACCTGTTGCGCTGACGTCGTCTCCTCTGTGCGGCTATACAGCATGGAGAAAGATTACGGTGTCAAGTAGATATATCAGTAAGGGGCTGCCCCCGTCCAGGACCCTCCAAATCTGTCACGCCTTTGACCGAGTAGAGGCTTTGACCACAGCTGCGGAATTTGTATACAGTACTATATCTTGAAGACGCCTTTAAAGGGGTTATCCTATGAACCAGCCCTGTACCTCACATGGATCCAGAAATCTCCCCATTCATTCCTCATATTGCTCTGCTAAATTTTCTTCAGGCTGGAAGCTCAGGGGACATGTCCTTTCTGCTGTAGCTCTCTCCCTATCACAGCCCAGAGCGCATGTCCTTTCTGCCGCAGATTTTTCCCTATCACACTCAGGGGACATGTCCTTTCTCAAAAGGTGTCCTTTCCGCTGCAGCTCACTCCCTATAACAGCTCAAGGGGTATGTCCTTTCTCCTGCAGCTCTCTCCCTATTGGCTCAGGGGGCATGTCCTTTCTGCTGCAGCTTTTCCTCTATCAAACTTAGGGGACATGTCCTTTCTCAGAGGGTCTCCTTACCGCTGCAGATCGCTCCCTATCACAGTTCAGGGAGTATGTCCTTTCTGCTGTAGCTGTATTCCTATCGGCTCAAGGGGCATGTCCTTTCTGCTGCAGCTTTTTCCCTATCACACTCAGGGGACATGTCATTTCTGAGCAGGTGTCCTTTCCGCTGCAGCTAACTCCCTATCACAGCTCAGGGGGGGCATGTCCTTTCTCCTGCAGCTCCCTTTCTGCTGCAGTTTTTTCCCTATCACAATGAGGGGACATTTCCTTTCTCAGAGGGTCTCCTTCCTGCTGCAGCTCACTCCCCATCACAGCTCAGAGGGTATGTCCTTTTTGCCACAGCTCTCTCCCTGTCTCAAGGAGCATGTCCTTTCTGTTGCAGCTTTTTCCCTATCACACTCAGGGGACATGTTGTCTCTCAGGGGGTGTCCTTTGTGCTGCAGCTTTTTCCCCTATCACAGCTCAGGGGATGCATCTTTTCTGCCGAAGCTCTCTCCCTATCACAGATAAGGGGAGGGTGCCTTTCTGCTGCAGTTCTCTCTGGTAACTGTCACAGCTTTTAACAGAAGATAAGGCTGGTGTCAGTTGAAGGATGGAACTGAGCATGTGTGACCACCTTAGTCAGGTTGACAGAGAAATAAGGAAAATAACTAACTAACAGCAGGTGGCGCTATACACATACATTTTATTGAATAGCTCAGAGACTACACTAAATTTTTAATTAGAAGCAATTACAAAAGTATTCAGGTTTGAATATTTTTCATGGGACGACCCCTTTAAAAGTCATAACAGGGTTAAAGGGGGTGTGGACCTATCTGCATGGTGGGGGCACTATTGGCACCTGTTGAGAAAGACTTTTAAGAGATTGCCCATTTTTGGCAAACTCTTTTTTTTTAGTTCCTCAATAATACTGACGGGAACCCCAGTGACCAGTAGCAATCTGTGAGGGAAACTGTCAGCAGAATAAATGAAGCATAAAGCTGACATTCACATTAAATGTGTATCGGCTGAACCCACCGATTTCGGCATGCCCAGCTAACCATCTAATACGCATGGTGCCTGGCCTCCAGACTCTCCCCCAACAAACCGCTGATGTTGAGGGATAAGGATTGGGCAGGTTGGACTCAATTGCCCGATCCTTTTGTTAGGGGGTAATAAGCTGCTGCCAGCTGTCTTTCCATGCACTACATATGTGTACTCGGCTGGGAAGATCGGGAGAGATCACATCAAACCCCGCTCCACAATACCTATATCTTTTTCTTTGGCAATGCTAAATGTTTTACTTGGACGTGCCAATAAAGCTTTTTTGAATGTGATAGTGGTCTGTATGGGCGGCTATAGACAGCTGCCTACTAAATCATCTGGCTGTCTGTGTAATACATGGACATAATGGGAGACACACTTTGTAGTTGACCTCTGCCCTGGCTTATAGATAAGAGTCCTGAAGTGGACACTAGGGCTGAAACGATTACTCGATTGAATCAAGTAACTCGACAAAAAAAAAAATTCCTCGCTTACGTCTTGTGACCACAGAGTGTGAGTGAAGTGCTTGCTGTCACCCGCCGGCCCGCACCACACTAGATCCTGACACTTCATCAAGACATAGTGCACGTAAGCACGCACTATGACCTGATGCTGTGTGATGTCAGAACGACAGTGCAGCGTGCGGAGGATGGACGAGTGGGTCGGTGGCGCCCCTACAGGAGAGGTAAGTATTTTATATCACTGGTGCTGGGGACATGGCTAGGAGGGGGAGATGGTGGTACTGGGGGAGAACCTGATGGCACTGGGGGGAACTTGATGGCGCTGGGGGGAACCTGATAGCACTTGGGGAGAGGGGGCAACTGATGGCACCAGAGGGGGCAGCTGATGGCACGGGGGGGGCAGCTGATGGCAGTGGGGAGAACCTGATAGCACTTGGGGGGAGGGGGCAACTGATGGCACTAGGGGGGCAGCTGATGGCACTGGGAGGGGCAGCTGATGGCACTAGGGGGGCAGCTGATGGCACCAGAGGGGGCAGCTGATGGCACGGCGGGGGGGGCAGCTGATGGCAGTGGGGAGAACCTGATAGCACTTGGGGGGAGGGGGCAACTGATGGCACTAGGGGGGCAGCTGATGGCACTGGGAGGGGCAGCTGATGGCAGATGGCACTAGGGGGGGCAGCTGATGGCACTAGGGGGGGCAGCTGATGGTACTAGGGGGGCAGCTGATGGCACTGGGGGGGGCAGCTGATGGCACTGGGGGGGGCAGCTGATGGCACTAGGGGGGGCAGCTGATGGTACTAGGGGGGCAGCTGATGGCACTGAGGGGGGCAGCTGATGGCACTAGGGGGGGCAGCTGATGGCACTAGGGGGGGCAGCTGATGGCACTAGGGGGGGCAGCTGATGGCACTAGGGGGGGCAGCTGAGCTTTTATAAAGGAAAACATTCTTTTAATCAGTTTTTTCTTATTAGAATACTCAATCGTTGGATTAACTTTGCAAAATACTCAATTACAAAAATAGTCGACGACCCCTCTAATAACCATCTAAACTCTCAGAAAGGGTCACATACTTTATAGACAGCCCTATACTCCTATACCTATGAAGTTCAAAAAGGCTGCAAAATGGGCCCTCCTCTCCCTGGAGGACCAGACCTGCTGCATGCATTACCTAGATCCAGTTACCTTCAATGGACACCATGTAATACTTCATTTCTCCTGTGGTGGCGCTGTGGGAGAACTGAACACTTCCTATCTGCTTCTTCTGCAGATCACAGCTGATCAGTAGGGTTCCCAGAAGAAGGAAAAACTACAATCAGCATATTTTTGGAGGACCTTTCTAACTGAAAGGGATTGTAAAATATAATGGACAACCCCTTGAAACTGCCATGAGGCATGTATATAGAAAAAGCAATCAGCAATCTGAATCTGAAACTCAGACATATTTATGACTTGTTTATCCAAGCATGCAAATTGCTAACCACCCCCCCCACACCCCCCAATACCAATAAAAAATTTTTTTTTAAAAAAAATTTAAAAATTGTAATTGTTATGAGGACGGGAAAGTCAGATTGTTCAGACACTTTGTTAGCAAGTGAACAATCTGCATATGTATGGCCACCTTCGTTAAATACCTAACATCTGTCACTTATCATTAGATTACAACAGACGTTTTCGCATCTAAATCTTTCTGCGGAATGAAAATATGTAATGCCCCAAAGATAATGAGATCATCTCTAGGCTCATCATTGGCCCATCTGTCGGGTTAATCTGACCCCTTGTACGGTAGCCAGTCTTCAGATAGCAACACACAATAGGATAAAGTAAGGAAAAGGTTGACGGAAAGTGGAAAATTATCTGAAAGGAATTGTTATTTGATTGCCAGCAGATGTTGTCTTCTAGCGTGGGATCAGCCGTGAGCAAAAACACACCCCAGATACAACCACCGAATGCAGAAGAGGGATTTCTTGTGGCTTACCCTACGTTAAAAAGTTAACCGAAGGTTGCAAAATACAGGAAAGCCGGTGGTCTGGAGGATGAGATGGTCGGGCTCCTTCCTTCAAACACATCGGAGACCTCCAGGATTAAGCTCTGCGAGTTTGGAAAGAGTGCCCGCTGGCTGGCTAGCAACATTTGGAGGCAGATGGTCAGAGATGAACATGGGTGACATGCACTCAGCATGGGACGTGGACCTGACGCTTGCTCACATGGCACTGAGTCATCTTCATGAACCATACGCTGCAGTGCATCACATACTGTAAATGTCACAGGGATTGACGTAAAAAAAAAAAGAGAAGAGAAGAGGAATTTGCTCAGTAAATTATACCACAAAAAAACAAAAAAGTTCAGAGGAGGTTTGGTAATATGGATCCATATGGACGGCATCCTCAAGCGGGTTCCTCCTCATTTTTGCAATCTGATTTGTTGTAAGAAGAGGGCAATGTAATCACTGCATACCTCCCAACTTTGGAAATGGAGAAATAGGGACAAATTGTGCGGCGCACCAAGCGCACCTCTGCAAATGTTTCCGGCACTAGGCCACGCCTCTAACTCCGCCCAAAACATAACTATACACCTAATCCCACCCAGTCCCCTTACTGCCCCACATAGTAATTATTCCTCAGTTATGTGCCCCCCTGTAATATGCCCACATTGTGCCCCCCTGTAATATGCCCACATTGTGCCCCCCTGTAATATGCCCACATTGTGCCCCCCTGTAATATGCCCACATTGTGCCCCCCTGTAATATGCCCACATTGTGCCCCCCTGTAATATGCCCACATTGTGCCCCCCTGTAATATGCCCACATTGTGCCCCCCTGTAATATGCCCACATTGTGCCCCCCTGTAATATGCCCACATTGTGCCCCCCTGTAATATGCCCACATCGTGCCCCCCTGTAATATGCCCACATCGTGCCCCCTTGTAATATGCCCACATCGTGCCCCCCTATAATATGCCCACATTGTGCCCCCCTATAATATGCCCACATTGTGCCCCCCTATAATATGCCCACACTGTGCTCTCCAGTAATGTGTCCCTAGTAATATGCTCACATTGTGCCCCTCTGTAATATGCCTACATTGTGCTCACCAGTTTATGTTGTGCCCCCCGTAATATGCCCGTATTGTGCCACTCACAGAACACCCTTCTAACATAATTTTCACATTAAAGGGGTATTCCAGTAACGTAACTTAATTTTTGATAAACTGCATTAAGGCTGCAAGCTGTGACCCAACCAGACCCCATACCTATACATATAACCAGACCCCATACCTGTACATATAACCAGACCCCATACCTGTACATATAACCAGAACCCATACCTGTACATATAACCAGAACCCATACCTGTACATATAACCAGAACCCATACCTGTACATATAACCAGAACCCATACCTGTACATATAACCAGAACCCATACCTGTACATATAACCAGAACCCATACCTGTACATATAACCAGAACCCATACCTGTACATATAACCAGAGCCCATACCTGTACATATAACCAGAGCCCATACCTGTACATATAACCAGAACCCATACCTGTACATATAACCAGAGCCCATACCTGTACATATAACCAGAACCCATACCTCTACATATAACCAGAGTTTCATTTTACCTTGTAATCCATTTGTCTAGCTCCTGTGTGAGCCTGCAACACACAGAGTATCATGGCTCCTGATCTTCCCTCGCAAAACTACAATCCCCACAATCCCTAGCTTTCCTGCTTGTTCATGAGTGTTGATGATTACTGATTGGCTGCCTGATATCACAGTGCAGACACGCCCCCTCTACTCAGTAATCAGCACCACACTGACATTTAGCTAGAGAACTGATGGCAACACACTGAGCATGCCTGACCTGACAAAGGCTCAGAACTGCAGGTCGGTGCCATGGTAACTTATGAGGAACACAGTGGGTAGCAGGGGAAGAAAAGTACTTTATAACTACTGAACGGTAAATATGTGAAATAGACATTATATTAGGTAATTATTAATGATGAATTAGTCTAAAACATAAGTTATATTTATGGTAACCGGAATACCCCTTTAAGTTCTTCTATCTATTGATATTTTCCAGGTAATCCTACTCCATAACCATGCATCTGCTGTCTGACCAAGCAAAAACCAAAACAAAATGATCCCGCACTCTGTTTTGCGTCTTTTCACTTCTTACATTTCTCCTGCTTCTGGAATCCCTCCGCACGGACTTCTAGATCAGTATGTCCCTGGCTTTCCTCCTGCTCATCTAGCAAAGCTTCTGATCACCCTATGATTCCAAAGCTCTTTGATGTCTCCATGAGCTTGAATTTTTTAGTTTGCTGATTCTGCAAACTTCTATCGTGAAGGTGAAGGGAAAAAAAAAGAAAGTAAAAAGTCTCAAAAAGATGTTTATCTCAACATATTATAAAGCTCCAGTGCTTTATAAACGTAGTGCAGTACTGTCTGGTGATAGGGGTATAAATATGAAGAAAGGGTTGGTGGCGGGGCAAAAACCAGGAGATTAGTTAGAGCAGAAAGCAGGGATAGGAGGCTACCAGTTATAGAGTGGTGAAGGGGAACCCTACTTAGGTCAGTTTCATAACATTGGTGGCATCAACAACGAGAGACAGGCTCCTGGTAAGGCGACCTCATTAGTTCTTGTAGTAAGGTTTTTAGGTGTTTTACCATTACAGTACTTTATGTACAGTATCAGATGGAGCATTGAAAGGAGAAAGCTCAAATGAACGCCAATGGGGGTAAAACACGGGCTCCATTTTTTCCTCCACTTTATGGACACAGTTGACTTCTGGTAAGTTAGCAGTCACTGCAGGTATTACAGCATATCAATCGAGACCAATGGATATCCGTTCTTTTCAGTAAACGCTTGCGTTCCTCCAGAGCAGAGAGTTGCCTACTAAGAAAACCTTAACTTTAGGGAGGTTAAGGACAACCCCTCAGTTCAACATTTCTTCCTTTGGCCAAAACAAACTTTTTAGGCAGTAGGAGCAATACGATGTAGGACTCCGTCAAACCATACCCATAAAAACCTTATTGCCACATAGAGGCATATGGAGAGACGGTAACTTCCATTGTGTGACGAACCATAGGGACTCCAATAGGCTCCAAACGTGAGGCCTTAACCAGATAATGATGATTGAGGCCTCCTCAGATATCTTCATAGATTGGCCGTTTACACTCCCCTAATACTCATCAAAGTGATCCAAAATCATCATCTTCTAGCAGGCTGAGAGCTTCGGAGCAGTCGAGAAGCTGTTGCTATTATAATGGTGTCCTGAATACACATTAAGTTACTTTCTATTAGCGAGAAGGCAGCTTCTATGCAAATCAGTCCTCAGAAGACATCTCAGGAAAACGTGTAATGAGAGGCGGTGTATGAAGACGTTTCTGTCTAGCCCAGGAAGCCGCACACGCCATGCATTTATAAATCAAGTCTATATACTGAAAAATCAGTCTTGTGCCATCTCTCTACGGTCTCCTGATTGTTGTACTAATTAATCAGGTTATTTTACCCAAAGAGAACTCTAAAAAAAAAAAAAAAAAAAAAAAAACAGCCATTCAAAAAGGGGGGGGGGGGGAGGGATCTAAATCTTGGATTCAGCCTATGCGTGTTTATCAAGATAGCGTACAGCCAGAATATCTCAGCTGAGATCCAGATTCAATCCCTTCTGTCCCCAAACCAAAGGCGGCAGAACGCTAATCTGCCATCATTCAAGGAGGAGAACTGAAGTTTAGGTAAAAATGACTAGAAAACCACTTCGGCCGGCCCTTTCTACGGATGTCATTTTGCACCGCATTACCTTTTTAATGAGGCCGCGCGCAGCAATAATTGTACTTGGAATGAAAACTCGCAGACAATATTATTTTCTGTTTCAATTTCATGCTAGGTTTCCATTAAAAGGGTTGTCAGAATGTTAATTTTTGCATTAAAAAAAACAGCTTTTATATAAAAAGAAGCTTTTATATAAAGGAAGTCATATTCACCTCACCGATCCCTCCCTGCTCCCGTATTGTCGCTTCCTGGGTCTCCCACCCACTACATCCCGGTTCTTCTAGACACCAGAGATGTGATTGCTCAGTGGATCACTGTCCACACATCTTGCAACCCCATCTATCAGAAGAACCCTTGCTGGAAAACCCCTTTAAGAATAATGGTTACAAGGGACTAAAAATAAAAAAAATAAAAAGAATCATTACTCACCTCTCTACTCATCTCCTGTCAGTGCCCTGCTCCCTTCATCTTCTGATCCCAGGCAATCACACAGTGAAGTGTGTGGCCACTATAGCCAATGATTGGCTGAGTGGACCTTTTCTGGTATTTCTGAATTGTCAAGTTGGGACCAGGAGAGCAGTCGTGAAATGACAGCAGCAGGAGATTAGTGGAGGTGAGCAATGACTCTTTTTTTCATTTTTATGCCACTATTATTGAAAAAAAGATTCTTGTTGGTCATCTATTTTCTGATCCTGGAAATTAGATCTTTGCTATGAGCCTCTCACCTCTATGTCATAATTGCTGAACCACCCTGGCCTCCCTGAAGAGTTGCCAAGTCTCCCGGATACCAGTAAGGCCTCCCGACAACTCCCGGAGAGCTGCATTAATTGTGCCTAGTGCAGTAGTGGCATCATCGCATGCAGCCCTGGTGTACAGACACTGCATGTGCTGCCACGTTCCCAATAGTTGCCAAGTATGCTCTAGGTACGCCCCCTAATCATGTGAACAGTCTAGTGATCTTTCTATTTTCCTTGCTTATTTCTTAAATTTCAACCATTGAGACAATCTATGATCACCACGCCCGCCTGGTGCCACCGTTGCTGGATTATCAGACTTGAGCTTATTACTCGTTGATCTTCTACCACTGTTTTGTCAGATTTAACGCTCCATTACAGAAAAAACAGAGAAGATTTTACAGGACATTTATTTAAAAAGTCCTCTCATAAAAGGAGAGGACTCTCCATTAATGTAACAAGAACTCTTGTTTGCAAACCACAGCATTTGGCGCGAGAGCGACGAGCTGGAGATTTCCCACCGAAGCACGTGACCTAAACTAATACACATAAATCGCCATAAAGAGTCTTCCACGAGGGGTCGATTTCATTAGCTAATTTTATCTTCACTTATGCCGGAGTTTACGACTTGTGAGGTTAAGTCCCGACTTTATAAATCCCGTCAAATTTAAGAGATGCAGAGAGGGAAAAATCTCAGCGTATATTTTATGATCCCTAATAAATTCTGCCGGCTTAGATGTGCGCTCTGACATACAGCCGTCCCATTGATCCCCTTACCTCTAAACAAAGAACATTTTACATAGGGAATAGCAGAATTTTTTTTTTCCTTTCTTGGCAGGAATGCAAAAGCCGCAGGAGATTTCCATTCATCCAGGAAATCGTCATTACTGCGAAGAAATGGCTGCCCTCAAATATTCTGATATTGATTGAGACAATGGAGACAACATGGTTTTGGGTGCACTCGTGGGGACGGGTCCCTACATGGAGTTAAAGGGAATGTCCACTTTTATGTAATTATGTTGTGTCCCCAGGAAGAGATAGCGGACGAGGGTCTACCGGGAAAAGACCAGGTTTGGCTCTTGGCATGTCCGGCACTAACTTATGTGGATATAAAGATATGATCAGCAGATCCAGAGCTGCATTCTTAATTCTGCAGGTTGTTATTGAAAACAGTGGACAAGCTGGTTGCCAGACACGCCCCCTAACAGTGTATCTCAGCCTCCATAATACAATGAGACCGTTATTTCTACATCATATGACTGTACAGTGCCTAGTCTAAAAACCATACAGCTTGGCGCAATTCCAGTGTGTATTTATTTTAAAAAAAGGAGGTCTTCTAGATGGGACAACCCCTTTAAGATTAGCTTCTCTCCTACCAGTCTTCTTTGCATTCATTTAAAGGCACTGCTCAACAAGACAACTCTTGCCTCTATGTCTTAATCCATCTATTAACCAGCGCTCACTCTTGTGGACCATGCCTGGCCGCAAACAAAAGAAGCACCCAACCAAAGGGGTGGCTACATGGTTAAAACCACCCTCCAGCAGAAGCTATCAACATATATGGAACGTATGCCCCTATGCAAAGCTCCCCACAATGCTGGTACAGAACACACAAGTTTGTTCACCAGATCATAGAGAGAACCGTGCAGTCGACAGCTGCACAGTTCTCTCTATTCCTGCCTGCACTCAACTATGATCAGTGATGGGAAGAAAATGGAAGCTATAGCCAGGATATCGCTGCAGCCTGGAGATACAAATAACCACAGGAACACAGGTATGAAGCATTAACCCTTCTACTTGTACCGACCACAAGGTATGGAAGTTTGACATTTACCTCTAAGGGGTGCAAGTCCTCACTCAAGAGGATTGTACAGAACAGATAACTGCATTCCAGACTTTCCACGGGAAGATTCAGCACTTTACCATTACAGCAGCCGGATGATGTGCAGTGGCTTCCTTTCAGTCATGGCATTTTAACACCCTCTTAGACGTAATACCCTCTCAGGCCTGATACTCTCAGGCAGCAACAGTCAGGTTCCTATCTCTGTAGCTCCTTCTGTCTTGGCTTTTCTATCAGTGTCGGGATTTTGCAGAAGCCAGGGAGTACGTCCCACTGGCTAGGTGCCACTACCCCCTACTGCACCGCAATTAGTATCTACGCCACTGACCTCCACCTCTCCACTGGGGCTGCTTCTTCTCAGTTGCTCTCCTCAGGCTTGGCACCACTGCAACTCTCTGGCTTCATCTGTGTCCTTCAGCATCTATTCCAGAAGTCTTCAGGCAGAGATATTTGGCTGACTCCCCTGCCTTCACAGAGCCATTACCTTTATGCTCTCTCACAGCAGGCCCATGCCAGGGACCTGACCCCCCCACCACCACCACCATGGAGATGGACATTGTGGAGGAACGCACCTAATCTCCTTAGTGGGACCAAACAAAACACTGCTATTTATAAGCAACACATTACAGACTTGAGGACCTGCTAGGATAATCATGTGACCAAAGGTCCTGCACACATCAACTATATGTAAAAAAAGGAACTTTAACCCTTCATAGCTTGAGCCTATATACATAAAGCACCAACAACCAATATTTCACTGCAATAAACTGCATCACACAACAGTCCATAGGTAGAAGTGAGCAACAAATACAGTCCCAGTCTCTGCCTGTGGGAAAGGATGGGTTAATATACCGTAAGTCACTTAAAACCATGGGGTTAACAGGACAAACACCCCCAACCTCATGGTGCCTTATCTTAGAAGCTGCTCCCCAACAGGGGCTTAAATGTAGTTATTTCACTCTTCTATGCTGCCAGGGTTCCTTACTTCAACTCCTTCACCACAATATAGGCCGTCATCAACCCCTACACTGCTCTACACCTATCACTAGCCCCTTCACTGCCCTAGATCACCAGGAACAGTCCTTAACCCCTTCACTAACCCAGACCATTAGGTAGTCTGACCTAAACCCTTCCACGGCCATATACCACCAGGTAGAGTCACATTAACCCGTTCACTGCCTTGGACCATCAGTGATCCAGACATTAACCCTTTCACTACTCTAGACCACCAGAGATATGGAGAATAACCTTCACTGTGCAAGCCCTGGATGCTGTTTAATAAGATTTGCCTGGATGCCATATAGCCCCGTGTATCTGGCTCTTATAGATCATTATTAGGGCACTACTCTGCTCACCAGCTATGGAGGCTTCGAAAGAACACCGCCAGCTGTCTGAGCAACCCACCCAAATGTATGGCCACCATGTAATACCACCTTTCCAAGACCGCTACATGGGAAATACGTGGCCAGCATAAGTTGAGAAAACTCCTTGAAAGTCCCTGATTCAGCAGGGGGCGACACGGAGCACAAGACCAGCAAAAAAATCTGATAGTCAAGTGATATTTTTATCACCGCACTACTGGATTTGCTCTTACCACAGGCGACGGCTCGTAATCTTAATGGCGGTATAATTTTGCCTGGGTGGTCCGGTGTTTTTACGTGTATTTGGTGAAGAGTATTCTTCTAAACCTCTTCACATTTCAAGCATCATTAAAATGGCATTTCTATAATCCCCCCCCCCCCAACTACAAAGCCTGGTGCCTGCCCTCCGCCGCCCCTCATTGTGCCGCGCACGCTTATGCTAAATACACATGAAGCCGGTCCGTGGCTATGAATCACATATTAACAATGCCGTGGAAGGTGTTACGTGGGGTAAGCGAGCGCTTTCGTTTTCTGCGCGCCTCCCGTATATCTTGCTAAGTGGCTGTAGAAATTTAGCATTATCGTTTCAGCGTTGCAGCAGAAAACCAGATGCTAATGGCACCGTCCCTGTGACTTCGGAAAAACCCTTGGGCAAAACTGAATTTTAATAGCCATAAAAAGAATTCAATCAGTATATAATTTTACATTTGCACAGAGAGAAAGAGAAATATTTTATCTGTGATGGGTCAGGCTGACTTAAATGTACATATTAGCGCTGCTCTTCTCAGTCCCATTTTGTCTCCATCTGACAAGGTTAAAAAGCTAATGTACTTTGAGGCCTCCACGAAACTGTGTCGATGTCACTTTCAGCTGCCGCCATTAACTCTTAATACCACCAACACCCCCCACCCCTCGATGTGCCACACATTTCGGGTCAGCTCCTTGTGGTCAAACATATACACAAGACCATTCAAATGATGCAACCCAACATTTTTAGATAATTCTGGCCATATCTGGTCATGAATGGTCTGAAGGAGACAAGCTAAGAAGCCTTTCCAGATGTCACGTGGTGGTGGCAGCAACCCCTTCCCTATGGAAGATAGAAAAATTGCCTGTAGACAAGACATTCAAGACCAGGTGGATGTTTTACCTTCATTACTCACCTACGATGGTGGCGTCACTTCAGTTTCTCAGTCTTGTAGACCCGATGGAATCCATGCAATAACTCTTCCCAAATTTGAATACAACTTATGGGAGTGTTATCGAAGGATCATGTGCACTGAAGAACAGGTGGTCATTCACCATCCATGTATGGCCACCAGTAATGATGCCAACCCTTCTGGTCCTTCATAAATGAATCAAGATCATGGTAGACCCAATGGGATCCATGTAATAACCTGTTCCGAATTTCAATATAACTTATGAGAGTGTTATCAAAGGATCATGTGCATTGAAGAATAGGTCATTCTTGATCCATGTATGGCCACCAGCAATGGTGGCTATCCTTCTGGTCCATCATAAATAAATGAAGATCATGGCAGACCCAATGGGATCCATGTAATAACTCTTTCCGAATTTCAATATGACTTAGGGGAGTGTTATTGAAGGATCATGTGCATTGAACAACAGGTGATCATTCATAATCCATGTATGGCCACCAGCAATGGTGCCAACCCTTCTGGTCCTTCATACATAAATGAAGATCATGGTAGACCCAATGGGATCCACGTAATAACTCTTTCCGAATTTCAATATGACTTAGGGGAGTGTTAGTGAAGGATCATGTGCATTGAAGAACAGGTGGTCATTCACCATCCATGTATGACCACCAGTAATGGTGGCAATCCTTCTACATAGATGAAGATCATGCTAGACCCCAGTACATTGAAGGACAAGTGTATGTGCCACCATCCATTGAAGAGGAAAGTGAGAGAAGTAGCAGGAACCTATACAGTCATAGACTATGGGTGATTTATTTGGAGGGTAGGAAATAATCATATTTTTAGAGTATGTTCACAAATCACATTTTCTATGGGAAATCCGCCAAAGTGTATTAAAATATTATAAAACCTTGGCACGGTAGTCATACGGTACCTCATATGGTCGTTACATTGGGCCACGCTGGCTGTGTTGTTATACCTCATATGATAGTTACGTTGATCCATGATGGCTGAGTTATCATACCTCATATGGTCACTGCACTGGACCACGATGGCTGCACTGTCATCCCTCATGTGGTCACTGAGGTGAGCCATGATGGCTAAGTTCCCGTACCTCATATCGTTATTGCATTTGACCACAATGGCTGCGTTATCATACCTCATGTGGTCATTGCGTTGGGCCATGATGGCTGCGTTGTCACATTGTCATCCAACTAGACCACGTTCATGAATGAAGACAAATATTACAAATCCATTCAGACACGTCTCTTTGATTCTCCTGAGAGAGGCATCTATAATGCGTATCAGTTTCCGTACAGTCCTCCCCCCACGTCTCATGAAACCAAACAGAAAGTGCTGACCTGGTTTTTGCCAGTTTTGGCCTAGAGCCCCTCCGCTGCCTCTGCTTAACTCACTGCTGTCCAGAATGTCCCTCGATTCACAATACATGAGCATTCCTGCACTTTGGAGGGGGGTGAGGGGGAGATGATTTCTTCTACACCCCTCACTTTGAGAAGACTTCTGATCACTGAGACTACCCAGGATACGATGGGCCTAGAGGTCCATCAGCTAACATGTAGGCCGGGGATCAGAAACCTTCGTCACTCCAGCTGCTTAAAAACTACAACTCCCAGCGTGTACACTTTCTTGGCTGCTCTTGTAACTCCCACAGAAGTGAAAGGAGGATTCTGGGAGTTGTAGTTTCAGAACAGCTGGAGTGTCGGAGGTTGCTGATCCCTGATGTAGGCCGATGTTGGGGGTGACAACCACTAATGTTTCCCATTACATCGGCCACAAGGGTTGTCACCCAGCCTTCCGCAGACCATAGTCACATTTCTCCAACCCCCTGTACCCTACAGAGATATAGGGGCTGCTTGACACCACCATGCTTTGTGGGCCATGTACACACGTCCATCTGCCTCCATACTGACCCAGCTTCAGAGATCCCTACTATGCCGTGAATTCGGGGGTCAAGGAAACCCAACATTGGGTTGTGACATACATGAGAAATCCAGATGGATAGGTGAATATAACCTGGGACCAAAGTGGGGCCCATTTTCCATTACCTAGTTTGCTGTGGAGAGGCCACGCCCCCGTACAGGTCCTCATTATCCTATAAATCGGGGACAAGACCAAACTGGAATAAGCTCATGTCTCCAGGGGCCCAAGGACGGCTTGTGGACTGCCGATAGAGCTCATATGATCTAGACCCAGATACCCCAGAGGGCCCAGGTGCCCATGTACCACACCAGTATCATAAGTGGCACACACTAGGTTGGGTGAAAAGGGATATCACTGCAGTAGATCTCCTGGCAGTCTAGTAAGAATCTAAAGTGGACACCATCTGGTTCCTACTCACTGACTGTCTCCCTGAAGAGGCCGATGAAAGAATACAAAGGAACATTTGTCCAGCGCAGAACATCTTATTGTGATCTCAGGATAATTTGCCTATAAATCTGTTCTCGCCCGCCGCCTACCATACAAAAATTTCGGGCACACCCAGCGGTAGAGCCATAAAGTGTACAGTAGGTAAGTTTCCCATGTAATTTTAGGTGCAATAAACTCCACTTATTTATCGATAAAAATAAAATACAACTCCGTAAAAACCAGGCGTCTGCATATTCATGACCGCAGAGCTGATGCAACCAATCAATGTCAATTATCGCTCCGCCAGATGGAAGACATTTGCATAAGTAAATGTCCTGTGGTTCAAACCTGCAGAAATATCTCAACTTTCTGAACGCTGGGGATAAGGGCACAGCACAGCCCCGATCCAGGCAGAATCTGGGATCAGAAAAGCATGAGGTTTTCTTCCAAAAACAGCGCCACTCTTGTCCATAGGCCTTGTCTGGTATTGCACCTCGACCCCATACTGATTAGTCACCAATTTAATGGCAAGAAAACTGGACATGTCCTTTATAGGGAGCTCCACTTGACTGCAGTGGTTAAAGGGGTTGTCCAGGATTACAAAAAACATGGATTTCTTCCAAAAACAGCACCACACCAGTCCACAGGTGCAATACCATACTGCTTTATGGCAGAAAGAACGCAGACGTGTTTTTCTATACACAACCTACGGACCGTCGTGTTGCTGTTTTTGGAAGAAAACCCACTTTTTCTAATCCTAGAAAACTCATTTAAAAAGCCCCTGCCAGATCAAACCAGAGACCACCAAGATCTATTGTGTGGTAAGGTTGATACTGCTGATTAAAAAGATACCTGTCTTGTGAAAATTGGTTACAGCGTTCCTCAGAGGATAAAAAAGACTTATGGGGTCATTTATCAAACTGGTGTACAGTAGAACTGGCTCAGTTTCCATAGCAACCAATCAGATTCCAACTTTCATTTTTGACAGCCCTTTTGGAAAATGAAAGGTAGAATCTCATTGGTTGTTATGGACAACTGAGCCAGTTCTACTTGACACCAGTTTGATAAATGACCCCAGTAATCTTGTATGCAAGTGAAGGCTTCAGTGCACCAAGGGGCGTGGCCAACACTGGAAAACAGGTGCCCTGAGAGGCTAGGCCACTCCCCCCGGTGCACTGATGACTTCACTTACATAAAGAATAAAGGTCTTTTGTCTCGGGGACGCTGCAACTGATTTTCACAGGATAGGTATAATTTTAATCAGCGGGATCAACCCTACCAGGCAGAACGCCTGGTTTACTCGAGTTGATCCTGCTGACAAGTGATCCTTAAAGGGCATCTTACAGGGCCAGGTGTGATGACATTTTCACTGCCTGGTCCTTTCAATGAAAGTGTAGAGGATGCGCCAGTACAGAGAAAGTGGAGCCTCTAGGTGTAACGGCAACGCCCCCATTGCTCCTAGTGGCTCATGTACATATATTAAAACTTCATTTTTCTCAGCAATGAGGATACATATGAACATGGGACCAACACAGATGCCTTCAGCTGCCAAGTGCACATGTAACAGGTCAGCCAGTGTCATAGGTACAAAACTGCTGACAGATGCCATTTGACAAAAATAAGGCAGCACTGAAATCAATTCCATTGAAGTCAGAGGCTCCAGATTACTCAGACCAGTATCAAATGGGGTTCAAAAAGTTTCTTTATTTTTTCTTTTATGACATTTTCCTCCTTTACGGAAATTACTTAATAATTTGTCTGTTTTGTAACTTTCATGTTAAATATTAAATTATTGTGTAATTTGTGCCAATTTCTCAATGTGTCTTATTTCCAGTTTGTGAGTATATATGATTTATACACAGTAAAAGCCAAAATCTAAGAGGCCAACGCTCCGTCATAGGCCCTGTATGTAGACTATGAACCTGAGCCTCCACTAGGATCCCCTTCATCAGCTCCTAAAGCACTGGAGGGTGCAGTCCTCCCCCCCCCCCCAAAAAAAAAAATAAAAATCCCATGGCACCTTCCTTGCACACATAAAAGCTGAAAGGGGGGGGGGGGGTCCTCTGGGATCTGTTATCGCTTCATGGTGGGTGGGGTCTGACTTCTAGCAATCCTTGAAAGTAATGTACTATGTAGGGTCCCAAACCAGTGACTGTGGGAATGGTAAGACTATTTAGTGATATATTTCTAGAAGGAGTAATAGAGGAACTGCACAATAGAGATGTTGGATATTGGTTTCTACTATAGGCGGTGATAGGCATAGCGCTATGAAAGATGAATCAGACTGTTTAGCCCCAGGTGCTGTAACATTACGAGATAAGAATACCCCTTTAATGGCAGCCATTATAGTACCTGTGAGGGTTGTCCTCCAGCATCCCAGAGACACTAAATCACAAATTTCATGGTAAATTTAAAGTCGCCCCCTACTGCAATCCCTTCTGCCTGCATAGTTAATTTGTGGAATTTTATTCATGAACCAGGAAGACCAGGATGAACAGAGGTCCTTCCCACAGTGCTGATAAGCATGGAATATTGGGTGCTTGCAGCCCTACAGAAAGAGTCATAAGAATCTTTTTGATAACTGAAGGGGTTAAAGGAGAGGTGATAAATGTATGACCATTGGGGCCCCAGGAGATCATACAGGTGGTCAGACCCCTGGTGATCAGGCAGGTGATAAAAGCCCCTTTCAGCAGGATCAACCCTATTAAATCAGCCATCATGTCTTGAAGTGCTGACCCTGCTGATAAGAGATACCTTTCATCCCTGATCTGTGAGACATCAGGGGCATATTGCTAGGATAGGTCCGGCAGGTGCTGGTCCCAGACTATCTCTGGTATGGGAGCCGCGAAGTGGGCGGAGAGCCGCAGTACTTGTGCAGCCCCCGTCCATTCATTTCTGTGGTACTGCTCGGCTACCTACAGTCCCAGAGAAGAGACTGGAGTGGTAACCGCGCGCGCTTATTGCGCACTCCATTCATTTCTATGAGACTTCCACAAATAGCTGAGCTCGCTTGCTAGCTTTCTTTTAGAACTCCCATAGAAATTAATAGAGAGCACATTGAGCATGCGCTGTGCAGTCTCCTTAGCTTTTAGGGTCCCATTTTGGAGGTGGGCCCACGCCTGACTTCATTAAAGTTCGCATCTTATGGTCCTGGCCCTGCTGCCAAGAAGACTACGGCGCATTCGCTGAGGATGAAGTGAATGGCGCAGGTGTGGGAATACAGGGACAGGCAGATAAATCAGAAGCTTGACCCTGTCAATCAAATGGAGAGGGCGGTGTCCAGGGAATCAAAGAGGAGGAGCTAAGGTGCACCAAGTGGACAGAGCCCACCCGAAGCCCTAATTTGAATGAAAAAAAAAAACATTTTTAGTGGTTTGAGGGAAGAAAAGTATGGTCTTAATCAGCAGGGTCAGCCCTACCTGACTTAATAGGGTTGATCCTGCCGATAGATTAAAAGTCGACGAAACCAGTAAGTAGGACGCAGTAATTCCCCTCACAGCATCCTGTTCTACGGCTCCACACAGAGATCCCATTGTCTGATTCTCGCAGACTGCTCCTCAGATTAGAACATATGCTCCGCAAACCTTTACATCAGTCTATTTATAAGGAACCTAAAAAAAGACCTCCGTGCAGAAGGAGCAGGATCTAGTCGTGTGAAGAAGTGCTCCGGTCTCAGTCCAACTCACGAAGTAAACACATATGGCGTGTGATCACATGCATTGACGTGGAGAGCATGAGAACAAAATCAGAATGGGGGCGAGCCACCAAATCAGTCATTACAGTATCAGAGGTCCCCAGGCTCACCATGTCAAAGGCCTCCAGATACATCTATCATAACGTACTGCTTAAATAGCAATTCCCTAATACGTTTCTAGCAGAAAGGAGTAACAAAGCAGGACTATCCAATTTCTAGTCTGCTCTGCTGGAAATTTAACTTTCCCTCCTCCCAGAAAGCTTGGTCCCTAGCACATACCTACAGGTCCATATGTACACGTTACAGCTCTTTAAGGCTTCATTCACACGTCCGTATGTGTTTTCCGTTCTGTTTTTGCGGATCCGCAATATACGGATGACGTTTTTTGCGGATCCATTGTAACAATGCCTATCCTTGTCAGCAAAACGGACAAGAATAGGACATGTTCTATCTTTTTTGCAGAACGGAAATATGGACATATGAAAACTGCATACGGAGTACCTTCCGTTTTTTTTGCGGACCCATTGAAATGAAGGGTTCCGCATACGGTCCGCAAAAAAAAAAACGGAACGGACAAGGAAACAAAATACGGACGTGTGAATGAAGCCTAAAGGAGAAATTTGTAGATAAATCAATAGTACCAGAAAAGAAAAGAAACTTTGTAATATATCTTATTACAGAAAAATGCTTCTTTCTCCACTTTCCATTTTCAGTAAGGCAGGTACAGATCATCGGCTCGCTAAGGGTATGCTCACATGGTTAAAATCTGCCACTTTCAGCAGTGGAAAACCGGCACAACCAAAACTCACTAACTGTTTCCCCATTGACTTTCCCCATTGTATCTGTCAGCAGTTTTGTAACTATGACACTGGCTGACCTGTTACATGTGCACTTGGCAGCTGACGGCATCTATGTTGGTCCCATGTTCATATGTGCCCGCATTGCTGAGAAAGATGATGTTTTAATATATGCAAATGAGCCTCTAGGAGCAATGGGGGCGTTAACATTACACCTAGAGGCTCAGCTCTCTCTGAAACTGCCGTGCCCTCTGCACTTTGATTGACAGGGCCAGACATGACGACGTTTCCACTGCCTTGAACTGTCCATCAAAGTGTAGAGGACGCAGCAGTTGCAGAGAGATCTGAGCCTCTAGGTGTAATGTTAACGCCCCCGTTGCTCCTAGAGGCTCATTAGCATATATTTAAACATCATTTTTCTCAGCAATGCGGACACATATGAACATGAGACCAGCACAGATGTCTTCAGCTGCCAAGTGCACATGTAACAGGTCAGCCGGTGTCATAGGTACAAACCTGCTGACAGATGCCCTTTAAAGGGGTATTCCCATCTTGGACATTGGGGGCATATTGCTAGGATATGCCCCCAATATCTGATAGGTGTGGGTCCCATATTGCTTCTTGGAAACAAATACTCTTCTAACACTCCTGTAAAAACTCCTCTAAAACCTCCACCAAATTAGAAATCTGTTACCAAAAACCAACTTTTTTTTTAGCTACTAAGCTGCTACTGATTTTTCTGGTACTGATTTTGCACCATCAATTGTAGACTGAGGGATCAGATTACAGCTGCTGCACATAGACGTCTATGGAAGGTGGGCAACCATATAGAGAGAAAGGCAGAGAAACAGAGCGACACTGCTTCTGCTTCTATCAAATATTTCAGTCTCACCCCCGTGCTAGACTGCTACACAGTAACTGTATAATGTCCTCCATGCTGCTCCTGAGGGTGTGCTCCAGAAAGCTAAGGGAGCAGGATCTCCTCTTCTCTCTGTGTGCTGTGTATAGGAGACATTAGATCAACTATTCTCCACTCACTGTCTCACCCCCGTGCTAGATCCACAGCTACACTGCTACACAGTAACACTATAATGTCCTCCATGCTGCTCCTGAGGGTGTGCTTCACAGAGAGCTAGGGCAGCAGGATCCCCACTTCTCTCTGTGTGCTGTGTATAGGAGACATCAGAGCAGCTAGTGTCCATTCACCCCTGTGCTAGATTCACAGCTACACTGCTACACAGTAACACTATAATGTCCTCCATGCTGCTCCGGAGGGTGTGCTTCACAGAGAGCTAGGGCAGCAGGATCCCCTCTTCTCTCTGTGTGCTGTGTATAGGAGACATTAGAGCAGCTAGTCTACACTTACTGTCTCACCCCCATGCTAGATCCACAGCTACACAGTAACAGTATAATGTCCTCCATGCTGCTCCTGAGGGTGTGCTACACAGAGAGCTAGGGAAGAAGGATCTCCTCTTCTCTCTGTGTGCTGTGTATAGGAGACATCAGAGCAGCTAGTCTACACTCACTAGTTCAGGGAGAGCGGACAATTAGAGATGGAGACCGCAGAGGGGAAAACTGGCGAAAAATGCAGAATATGAGTCATAAAAAGGTCAGAAATAGCGTTATTTCCACACACACAAACTTAAAACCAAGTGTGATAGGTACACGGTGAATATAATCACCCCCAGGCGACTCCTGTGGGGTTTACACAGGCATAGCTCTATACACATGAGCACGGCTGTATCAGACATCTGCATAGCATGTCAGGGGCAGACTGCCAGACTCCTTTTCAGCGGAAGAGCGCTGCGGGGTGCCCCTTCAGTTATTAAACATCAGGATATTCAGGTCACGGTGCCCTGAACCTGGTGCACTGTGGGTAATTCACCTGACGTTTAAGCCAGATTACCTGGAGTCACATCATAGTCGCTGTAAGCATGTCTGCTATGCCAATTATTTGAAAAAACACCACCCACCCAAGTCTATGTATTGAGGGGCCAATACGAGTGTCAGCTCTCCGGCCTAGTATTGAGCTAAAAAAGGTTTATTGCTCTCTGAACAATCTGGGTTCCCTGCGCAGTAAGCTAGGACCGCCAGAGATCAGCAAGTATTCACTTTCCCTGCAGTGCCCCTACAGGTGACATGAGGTATGACACAGGTCCCATTGAAAGCAGTAAAGCACAGGCATGATGGGTCCTCCAGAGTGATAGTAGCAGTAGAAGAAAGTCCCGAGAGCATCTCATAACTCGTGGGAATTGCTAGTTATGCAATTGTCCTAATGTAGTAATTGAAGTGGATCCAGTCCAGATATTTTGGGGTAAATGCACATTTATTACAATCCGCAAGGTGCTGGATCATTACGAATTTCATAGTATAGGAATTACAGCGGGCACATTTGCTGGATCGGCATCGGCTTGGTTGACACAAACTCTATGATGCCGTAAGTTCCAGCCCGATGGGGGTCTACCATCTTGTACTCACCGCATCTTGCTAGTACGCTAAAAGATCGCGGCAACCCGTGTTCACACTGGAACTCACAGCATCATAAATCACTTGATGCTGTGAGTTCGGTCAGCCATCACATCATCACATACAGGGGTGCACCTAGTCTTTCTGCTCCTAGGCGAAAACTGAGACGGCGCCAACGCCCCCCATACCAATTTCTTAACCTATTGCCTATGTCCTTTCCGCTGCCCCCCTCTTGCCCCTACCTGGTGCTGCCTGAGGCGATCGCCTCACCTGGCCTCATTGATGGTGCACCCCTGTTCACATGTAGCGGATTTCCCAGACCACACATACTGGCCTTAGAAGAAAGACATGGCTGCTCTCTTGCAGAAACAGCGCCTCCCCTGTCCATGGGTTATGTCTGGGATTGCAACTAGGTGTCATTTAAGGGGCTGTTTCAGTCAGAGGAGCGCTGTATCTGCAGCAGTCCCACACAGGTGAAGGAAGCAGTGGTGCACAATGAGTCCCCAAGTTCTCCATCCCAGCAGTCGGATCACCACCTTTTCAGTTGTTCTAATCAGAGAACCCCTTTAATGCAAATGGGACTGAGCTGCAATACCACCTAGAACCTGCAGACAAATGTGGCGCTGTTGCTTTTCTAACCCTCTTATGAAAGAGTAGAAATAATGTAAGAAAACAACGCTCTGGGATACTGCAGGGCCGTGGAATGGGAGGAAGGAATAAGGAGGCGCATTGGATTTCATGGCCTTTCATCTTGATGTGAAGGCTACGCGTTTCATGACGAGGGGACCGATGAAAAGACGTCTTCGCCTCACACTGGATTTAAAAAGGTTCCTGCTCTGTACGTAATATCCAGCACTGAGCCAAGGCTGAATCACTGACAGGGCAGAGCGGCCACATCCTGCAGCCTTCACTGGCCAAGCATGCAAAAGCTGAATATGCCAAGACACTGCCGGAGACTGCTGCACCGCCAGCACATGAATCCCCTCCGTATTATCCTCTACAGACGTTACAGCGCCCCTAGGGGGTTTCGTGCAAATTTCTTCTCTCCTACTACTTTGCCTGTGTAAGTGTCAGTGCTCACTGCACCTATGGAATTCTAATTGTGAACCAGGAAGATCAGGATGAGCAAAGCTATAGTCTCACTCACAGGGTGTTCAAACAAATGGGACTGTGGGAGAACAGGTAACAAAAAAAAAAAAAAAAAAAAAAACGTGTAATTCCCACATTCTGTCCATGAACCAGGAGGCTCAGGATGAACAATACTATAGGTGACCAGATAAGTGAGGGGTAAAAATGGTAAATATGCTGCATCTGTGTAGATTCTTAAAAGGTGATAAGCAGATGATCGAACCAGGTCCAACCACTAGGACCACTTTCTCCGGAATGGAGTGGCAGGCCGCGTATGACCGCTGCAGCTCCATTCATTCTCCATGGGACTGATGGAGAAAGTCAAGTACAGCGCTCTGCGCTGCAGCGGTCATACGTGACCTGCCGCCACATGCATTCAGAGGAACATGACCCCCTTCTTGTGATCGGCGAGTGTCCTAACGGATGGGCCTCCACCAATCAGATGATTGTAGATAAAATTAATAACTTGGCGCAACCCCTTTCTTTCAAAAACAGCGCCTCCCCTTTCCAAAGATTATGAGTGGTATTGCAGCCCAGTTTCATTTACTTCAAGCAGAGCTGCAATACCACACACAACCTGTAGACAGGGGTGGCACTGTTTCTGGAATAAAAGCAGCTATGTTTTTCTAATCCTGGACAAACTCTTAACTCTTTCATCTCTACAAGCCAGTACAAGGTAAGCCTAACGTGCACTCAGGGAAGTAGTAACCACCCATAAATTATTAGAAATTAAAGGCTATGGACACATTCAGTGGAATTTTTTCATGACTACATTTCACTCATTTTGGGTTTAAAAAAATGCTTCAATTGGTCTTTATTAAAAATTTTAGTGCGTTTTTGAGATATAGGGCTTAAAAAAAAAAAAAAAAAAAAAAAAATCAGTCTGTTTGCAGCCCATCACTTCTCAGTCCCGTCAGCTGACTGCTCATGTGAAGCCTTATCTCTGATCTTCTGACCTCCTAGATCAGATTGTGAGCACCACTGGGGACAGCAAATGATGATAATGTTTATAAAAGCACTGCTGAATATGTAAATTAAATAATTTGCAGGAAATTGCCCATGTAGGTCTCGTCTGTAGCTCTGCTAAGGCCATGTTCACATTTCCAGCCTGTCCATGTTCAACGGATCCAGCCTTGCTGGATTCAACAGATATGCCGCATGCAGCATTTTTTGTCCGTCCGACAGCAGGGAACTTATGCCTAAAGGAGATGTGAATGCTGCCTAAGAATCCTAAATCGACCAGGGGTGGACCCGGTCAATCACCCTGGTAACGTTACCAGATTTGCCAGTGTTAACAGTTTGTTGCCCATACATTGCTATTAGGCATGCATAAATAAATAAGAGCTTTAACAATAAATCACAACTTTTCACTCAGTAACATTAAAGTAAACCTTTTAACAACTATTAACCCTTTGCAGTAGTCCTCCGGCGCCCCCCAAAACATGCTATTATGTGTTGACACTTTTCTGCCTCATGCGCTTGGCTTATTGGGAAAGGGGACATAGTGGTACATGGGCAAAATTTTGGTGCACTGTTTTGGCGAAGAGTAAACGAATTGATGACAATTCTAAATATTAGATTTCTGAATTGCGCCCCCCACCGTACCCTCTTTACCTTTTTTCATCTAATTTCTCCCTTTGTTTCAGAGGACGTACGGCAGGCACAGAAAGGAAATTGTCACCATACTCAAGCGACCAGGGAGCGCAGAGCTGTGAAGGGCATCGCCCGCTCATGAATCACGCTCGCCTCTGCCTGAACCATTGCTGCACTTGATATAATGTACGGGCCATGGAGATAAATGGAGGGCATGCTTTACTAATGGCGTCACCGTAAAGCGGAGCCGATTTACTTCTGTACACACAGCCTGTCAAATGTCTTATTATTCAGTGCTGTCCAAAGCAAACAGAACTTCCCGTAACATGACAGTCTTGCCTTACCGAGCCTCAGCCCCGCTCACCGATCAGAAATATTCCCTTTGTCTAAGACAATACTGTGCACCCTGCCGAAACACAGTACATTCCGCTTCTGACAGCTGAATGGGTAGTAAGTCATGGGGGGGCAATTCCAATAAAATCACCTGGATATACGCGGAAGCGCCATAGTGCCTCAGTGCTAAAAATCTGCAATAAGGCCTCCCACCTACCATGTGGCATTTATAATAATGGCGGCCTCTAGCAGGTACGGATTGGCCATAGACTCTACAGGGGAATTTCCTGGTGGGCCGATGCCTAGGAGGACCACCCAAGCCCTCCTCATGGCCGCAAGCAGAGTACATAATGATCTGATTTTCTCTTACTCACCTGGCCAGCAGCCCTCCTGAATTCAACTGTATCGACATCCTCAGGACAGCGATACAGTAGAATACTGTGCAGCAGGTGGCGGTATTTTGTGCTGCACTGTGATATTTGGCTCCGCTGGGGAGGTATATTGCTCTGCCCTATGGTATTGCTGGCGCTCCTACTTCTATAGTTCCTGCCTAATTATGTTGCCTTCTTTCAACATGGGGCCACTTTTAAGTTTATTTCCAGGGCCACTTTTAGTTCCCAGTCCGACCTTGGCCTCTAGGCCCACCCAGGTTGGGGTGACGTGGTTACATCTGTAACTCTATAGTCCCTTGGGGTGGGTTACATTGAATAAGACATCCCACTGCCCACAACACAATCTTATTTTACAAACATTCTCTAAAATTTTAGGAAAATCTGATTAATAATGCAGGAAGAGATGGGAAATTGCATAGACAGGTTGGAGGAAATAGCTATACATGTTCAAAAAGGTAGTCCCACCTCTAGCAGCCCATTTATCTGGAGAACCCACGTCCTCTGACCAGCCTGTCGGATGACGGTGGTTCAAGGTAAAACTATCACTGGGTGCAAAAAGCCAGGGCAACAACCCAACTAAGGTTTCCTCTTTCAGCTTTATTAATCAGATTTTTTTATTGAAATACACCTAGAGAAGAAGTTGGAATCCCTTTAACTTTTCCATAGATGTTCAGAACTTACTATACACAAAGTCCTTTTTTTTTCTTGGCATTTTCGAACGTGTGAAAGCTAATGGTTTTGCTGAGCAGTAAGATTACCATAAATAAATGGCAGACTATGTGCCTGGCATTATCAAGCAGTCGATACAGAACATAACACCCCTAGGAAGAAGTGAAGGATAACTTAATCAGCACAAAAAGGAGCAAACATTTATTCTCAGAACTTTACAAGTACTTTTCTGAATTTACAGACTCTTTTAATGTCATCTTCTATTATTTCTTAAAGGAGTGTCCCACTAATAATCTGCTGCTCCCATTTTGATGCTTAACAGGTCCCTGCTAGGCTCTGCCTCCTGGTCTGGTCTTGTCAATCACTGGCTAAGAGAGTTGACCAATTTGGCCACGGATTGGCCAAGTGGTCCTTACAATCTATAATGGGTCCCTGTGATATTTGGAGTGTTTGTTCCTCCAAAAGGCTCCATTAGATGGGCCCCATTACTATAAGCTGACCACAGCAGGCCCCACGGTGGGGACTCTTCTCAATCAGCGGATAAACCCACCTACCAGGTTTCCTCTTGCATCATTGGGAATAATTCAAGGGGCTACCAATGTAAATGTGAACATGCAGAATACTCCAAAACAAGAGCTGTTGACCAAGGAGAGTCCCAAATTCAGGGCTGTTTTTCTAACTAGGCACTTGAGGGCACATGCCTAGTACCACCCAGTGGGGAGCGTTGCCAGAGAAGCAATTTACCTTTTTGTATTTTATTTAATTTCTTTTCCATTCTACTTCTACTACTAATTCAAAGGTATTGGAGCATTTTAGTTGGATATAAATGGGTGGAACACATGGATTTTCCATGGGTGCCACTTTCTCCCCAAAGTCACTTCTCTAAGTGACCCAGTATGAGCACTGTATGGACTTCTAAACTTGCTTCACACCTGGTACCTTGGATCACGCTCATATTATTACTCCCACAATATCCATTTCCTCCGAATCTGATAAATGACAGTCTGACGGTTCAAGAAGGAGTCTGCAAATAGGAGTAAGGTGTCAAGTTTATTTTAAGATGTTAAGGTGGGAAAACAGCTCCAGTAACGAGCTCCTCTGGATTTCATCCTTGCTTCCTGTCTTTATTACCATCAGTTATAAGTTCGGTATAATGTTAACCCTTTATTTCTTAAATATTGAGCTGGATTCTTAAAAGGGCTTGAACTCTGATGTTCAGAAGTTCCATGGAGAACCAAAGGCGGCAATACAAATGTTTATACCAGTAGACCTCCGCAGTCAAAAGAAGTTGAACGGACTCTCGCTAGTCATCGGGATGAGAAGAACAATGTCACCCCCGAGTTCAGATAAATGTCCCCTCTTCTATGATACAAGCAGTGGACCCCCATGATTTGGTAAGCAAGGTCTATCATGAACCTCTGTGTTACCGTCTTAAACCTACCATTAGTCAAAGCCTAGGAGTCCAATAGCATCACAATACTATAATCAAACATAACATCTACATGGAGTCTGTACAACATATGATTCCTAAACTGGTCTACAGAAAGCGGGGCAGGGGTAGGAGGAGATCCTGGGAATGGATAATGTGATCCTCTCACTATATGACCATCAGGTTCTGAAGAACATGACACTTTGTGAGGATCTTCAAGGCCCATCATGAACCTCTGTGTTACCTGTCCCTATGGCCTGCTTGGAAACCCAAAACCTAGGAGTCCCATAGTATTCGATAAGTCAATCATATCATCTACATGGAGTTTGTGTTCAGAAAGCAGAGAAGGGTATGGAGATCCTGTGAATGGATTGACCTCTGCCATAATGTGGTCCTCTCACAATGCGACCATGTGGAGATCCTGTGAATGGATCGACCTCTGCCATAATGTGGTCCTCTCACAATGCGACCATGTGGAGATCCTGTGAATGGATCGACCTCTGCCATAATGTGGTCCTCTCACAACGCAACCATGTGGAGATCCTGTGAATGGATCGACCCCTGTGATAACGTGGTCCTCTCACAATGCAACCATGTGGAGATCCTGTGACTGGATCGACCTCTGCCATAATGTGGCCCTCTCACAATGCAACCATGTGGAGATCTTGTGAATGGATCGACCTCTGTGATAATGTGGTCCTCTCACAACGCAAACATGAGGTTCTGAAGAAGATGATGCCTTGTGAAGCAGATCTTGGAGCAAAGCCTTTGCCACTAGGGTCTCTCACTAATTTGGTTTAAAGAGGTGGCCTCATGAAGACAACCCCCTTCTCTATAGGCAATCGCCATCTGTTTGGTCATGTAGTATTACAAGTGAATCAAAAAACAAGGATCGGCCAGGTCTGCAAGATTGGGCTCTGGTTCTTAGAGGGAGATCCAGACTCGACTTTGTGACTTCCGCATCTCCTCATGAGACAACCTCTTTCATTTCAAGGTCGAATTTTCCATTAAGCACGGGCAGGCCCCTAGGCAAGTGCACACCAAAACCAGAACCAATTGCCCATGATTCTGCCCTAGGATGTGATGCCAATACCAATTACAAACGAAGCTCGGCGTCAGGACTGACCCTACGTAAAGCTGGCAAAAGCACACTGTAATTCTTATCTGTCTCATCAGTAGCAATGGTTTATAGCTATGGAAAATTCACAGCGTACGACTACGCGGCCACAATATATACAGCTCCGCTCTACATCTAATCCTGAAACTCAGCCTATAACATTCTCAGTGGGTTTCGGTATAAACTGAGCCCCTGCCGTTGTGCTCGGCAGGATAATGATTACAGCTCCTGGAATATGATGCTGAAACGTAGAACATTGTTCAGTCCTAATTTCTGGATGGTTTCTGTAATGCATTTTTCCGTTCACTGGAGCAAAATTCTCTCCATATAATGATTGCGCTTGGCAGGGCAGATGAAGGCTCTTTAAAGGACAACCGGCCACGTAAATAATGCCGTGTCATATACAAGGGGCATATAAGGTAGCACCGAAATTATGACTATTTTTGGTTATAAAAAAAAAAAAAGGAATTCACTGGCAACCACTAGGTTACCTCCTTGGCAGTGTTGTAGGCATGGTGACCTCTATATACCTCTATTATGTGAAGAACACAGTTCTACCTGGCGAGGCAGCCACTGGCCACCACATCCAAGCACAGAAGGAATGGAGATGACCACGGGGACCTCAACTCTTCCTATTCACTTGTATGGGAGCTAAGGAAACAACCAAGCAAGCGTGGTGGGACCTACATCTATCTGACATTTATGACCCAAACAGAACCCTTGGGCCCATATCCAGGATCCATATGCTATTTAGATGCCATATGGAGCAAACTATACCCACCTGGCCAATCACCAGCATCTATATAGGTCCATTTTGGACACAAACATTTTTACTATTACTTGTTCCAGTCCCCAAGGCTTCTCACAAGCTACACCTAAAATCTGGAATTCTTTGTCTCAGAGTAACTCCTAACACAACCTGGGAAATGTAGAACTTTAGGAATAAAATGTACCTCCTGGATCAGCTCAAGAACTTCCTCCACGCCTCAATCCACAATGGATCTCATATTAGCTCAGATGCTAATGGGTTTATACACTTACATAGGCACCATGCCTTTTTTACATCATCCATTTTTTCCCGACATTGTAAGCTCTAAAGGGTCATCTTATTTTTTGTTTTATTATAATTAAATCTTAGCTTTTAATGTTTTTATATTACTTTTATATCCTTACTCCTTCTCGACAAAGCAGAGCAGTTCTCGATCATGGGTTCTCGAATGGGTGAAGGCCTCGTGTGCAAAACAAGAGTGGGCAACCCTTTATACTTAGGGGTTTTTTTTAGAAAGGAGAATAAGATATATTGTAACATGATGGCTGGTAAAGTACTGGAGGTGGGTGTATATCTCACCCAGAATGGGTGACGTAAAAAAATCCAGGAAAGCTGGGATGTTTCATCAAAGTGTAGCTGAGGCAAGTATTTTGTGGGCCTGGATTTTTATGGAATGGTGGGTAGGTTGGTAGAGGGAACTACCAACCCCTCCCACTCCAGTAGAACTTTTCCCCTAGCCTGAGATTAACCCAGTTGAGGTTGCTTGTCAGCCTCATTCAGGGTCTGAGCTTGGACGCTGCATGACCTGTTGACTTTGCAAAGCTTGATCCCTTGTGTTGGATTGAGTAGCTAGGTGAGATAACCTGATGAATGGTTAGCGCCCAGAAGGGAAAGGAGATTTATTTTGTGTACTGTATGTCACACACACATGTGGATGCATAAAATTGATTACTAAACATGAATGCCACTGTCTTGTGGAAAATAAAAGACTGTATAACTCCCGAAATATGAGATTCTGTCATTGCTGACTAAATATTTGCGAAAAAAAACTACTGCCGCCATATCAGTAGTAAAAAGAGACATTTCGGTAGTCATCCCACTAGCTTTCTCAATTAGAATAACCTTTTCAAAGAATCTCCAGTATTAAATACTGGTGACTCATGCTTCACAGATTAGGCTGACTGAAGCATGAGTTTCCAGTATATAATGCTTGAGATTCTTTGTACAAGACAAAATGCTGGATTTAATGCTGGAGATTCTTTTGGCTGGCAAAACATTTTCAAGGTAGGGAGGGTCCAGTGGCTTTGACTTATTAACAGTAATATCCCATGACCTGGATCAGGGATGGCCAACCTGTGGCTCTCCAGCTGTTGCAAAACTACAACTCCCACCATGCCCTGCTGTAGGCTGATAGCTGTAAGCCGTTTGGTGATGTTGGGAGTTGTAGATTTGCAACAGCTGGAGAGCCGCCGGTTGGCTATCCCTGATCTGGATGAATGAGAACCTTCACAAATACACCGCCAACACCCTATGGTCATAGGGTTATAGTGCCATATGGTGACTAAACAATGCAGCAATAATACACCCATTACAAAACAACTAGCAGTCAGTTTAAGATGATCTAAAGAGGGGAACTTTAGTGTAGTCTTCATGAGGTGGGCATGGGCAAAAGGGGCATTTGCCCAAACTTCCCTGAAGCTGAGAAGTATATTGATGCTACTATATAGAGGTTATTATTTTGTTTGGTTTGTTTTTCCTGTATCCTATTTTACCTACAACCCTCCTTCCGAAATAATCCAAATCGTCGGCACAGCATCAAAGGATAGGGATGCACCAGAGAAAACTGGCACAGAAAGCACAAAAGTTGCAACCCAAGTGAAGTTTCTCCCTAACAAACTTAAGAAAGGCTTCGGTTTGGTTTACTGACGCTAACTTTCACTGCTGTTTAATATTTTAGCTTTCAAAAAGATAAAACAATGTGATAGATCATCAATTACTCAATACACTAGATACCCGCTTGGCAAGCAGACGGGCACATCGCTGCCCACAACACAACATAAATGCCTTTTAAAAGGAAGGAACACACCAGCAGTATGCAGATTAATGAGTCAGCATGTAATGGAGTCTCCATTTAAAGCAATCCGAAGGAGAGCATTTTACACAGAGAACATAAAGTACTTGTCTGAAGACTCTTTTTTTTTTTTCAGGGATAAGCAGGTTTGAATAATGCATATTAAAGAACGGCAAATATGATTTAAAGGTGACATGTTGTACTCCGAGTTATCCTGCTAAGAAGGCCGGGCCAAATGTCCAATCATTTATTGTAAACCGGGGCATAAAATATATAAAATATTGCTTATCTTTATTGAGTGGGGAGGGGTATTAGCCAGTGCCAATAAAGCATTAGTTTATTGAGGTGAAAGCCCATTGCCAGTAGTAGCCGAGATTGGCCTCTTAAAGAAGCGCTCCGGCAAAAATATCCTTATATACAGCATCATATTATTATATATATATATATATACACACATAGCCTATTTTAGTAATGCCATTTATGTGCCGTCTTCATCTTTGATCCCTTCTTCTCCTCCGATATGGTTCCCTTTGCATCCTACATTTTCCATCATGCCTCAGGCTCCTCACACCGCACTTGCTCTGCTCAGAGTCCTAAGGTCAACCAGGGACAGATCAGTGACCTTGAACTTCTGTTGGCTAACTCACCTTGGAGATTATGTGATGTGGCTTCAGCCTGTCTCCTGCTTGTGATACGTTTCTACTCGTCAGCTCTTACAAGCAGGAGGCATGGGAAGAGCAGTGTGAAGCCACATCACATAGGATACACTGGAAATTGTGCACACAGTACTCATACAGTGAGGGGAGTTTTATAACCACCACTAATCACTGTAAGGTGTCTCCTGCTTGTGATACATTTCTACTCGTCAGCTGTTACAATAAGGAGGCATGAGAAGAGCAGTGTGAACCCACATCACATAGGATACACTGGAAATTGTGCACACAGTTCTGATACAGTGAGGGGAGTTTTATAACCACCACTAATCACTGTAAGGCCAGCAAGGGACAGATCAGTAACCTCGAACTTCTGTTGGCTAACTCACCTTGGAGATATGTGATGTGGCTTTAGCCTGCCCCCCCCTGCCTCCTGCTTGTGATAAGTTTCTACTCGTCAGCTATTACAAGGCAGGGGAGACAGGCTGAAGCCGCATCACATAGGATACACTGGACATCGTGCACACAGTACTCACATACAGTATAGTGACTCACTAGGACTCACTACTATATCACAGCTTTCTTGCTGTCTTAGGGCAGACATATCTTCATCAGCACCTTATGAGAGGACATACAGAGGAGTAAAGTGAGTGGAGCTTGGTAAAGAGGGATCGATAGACTGAGTGTCAGGAGAACATGTTCTGACCTGGTGGTCAGACTGAAGATCACATCATATAGCTTCCCAAAATGAAGGGTTCAAAAGTATGGGTGCTGCTGAGCTGATGCAAACTACACTGTTAGGACATTGCTGGTGTTAAGGTTTAAGGGGTGTCATTTGCTATCTTAGTGCCTTTACAAACTAGCACTTTACTAGTGAGAATATCGTCAGACTCTAACTCCAAAACGACATCACCTGTTGGGTCCAAAGTGTCTGCAGAACAGTTCTGGACTTGGCCAGAAGAATCTCTCAAGTAAGTGAAAGTCCATTGAGCATCCACAGTCATCTTAAACCACAACCTTTTACCACAACATTTCATTTCTAGGTCCAACGTTCATTAAGACATTCATTTTTATTGCAGTCAGACTTTAGTTTTTCGGTTAAATAATAAACTTTTCTGTTAAATGATAAATGAGTAAAACGATAAAATTCTAGTTTGTTTTCTGCCACCACTAGAGGGAGCTAACTGCATAATGTTTTATCATTGCTGTTTGAGGAGCCCACATCACAGTACGATTACAGTGATACCAAAATTATATATATAGTTTTTATTATGCTTTACTACTTAATAAAAAAAATTAAAAAATAATGTTTTGTGTTTTCATATTCTGACATTCTGTTTTTTATTGGTACCATCTTGGCGTACGTAAGCTTTTTGATCACCTTTTATTACATTTTTGATAACATGAAGGCAAGGTGACCAAAAAAGGGCAATTTGAGCATTTTGAAATTTTCTTTGTAATTGTGTTCGGGAAAAACATTTCTAGGTTTTAACATAAAGTACATTTCTGGATACCAATTATGTTTATTTTATTTTATTTTTTTTTAATTTTCTTATTTGCAAAATTGGGAAGGGGGTGATTTAGACTTGTAATACACGTTCATATTTTTTTCTATATTTTAAAAATTATTTTTACTTCTTTTTATTGATATTTTCAAACAAATAAAATAAGAAAACAGCCCCTAGTTTTTTTCAAAGAGAAAACACCTAACGTATTCCTGTGTCTACACAAAGATAAACAGAATTATAATATCAGGTGCCAACCACGTTCCGGAGATCTCATCAGTCTAAGGACAAAAAAAATAAAAACAATAAGCAAACAACTGTATGCCCTGAAATTCAGTAGAGAGGCGCTCAGGACCAATCACATTGGTGAATGGGATCCCAAAAAAGGTTACACGTCAGGAATTGGGTCTTCACCAAGAACCAAGATGTCCACTGAAAACAGCCACTCAGTACGATACTAAGACTTGTCAGAACGTTTCTACATCCCATGCCTCAAAGAACATAATTCACCCAATCTATACAGAACGTAAGATACAGTACCTTCTCTAAAAAGAAGGAATGGTGGAGGAGAAAGAAGTCCGAAAGATTGCCTTGTCCCCATTACTCAGTGTCTAGGACAACCTGGACTTCAGTTGAATTTCTCTGGGTCAATACAACCAAATGTGGTCCAACGTGGGTGGGATAAAGGTAGTTAAATGGTTATATTGGTAAAGGAGATAATTTGGTTCCAAAATGCTTGACTAAATTGAACTTCTGATATACGGTAGGTCTCTCTCTGGGGTTTGTCTCTTAGACAATCAGCTGTATGAGATATCCCCATCCTGTATCTCTGTGGGGTAGCAGAAGGCTGGTTCACACAGAGGATAAATGTTCCTGAGAAAAAAAAGACTTTAAAGAGGTTCTCCGGGAATTAAGAAAATGAAAATACTTAAAATATTACTTTATTATAAATATATTTCCAAATACCTTTCATTAGTTATAATTGCTTATTTTGTCTGGGGAGCAGTCATTAGGAGAAACAAAATGGCCGCCATCCTGTTAGTACAGTATACACAAAACCTGTCCTAATCACTCAGCAGGACAAGTTACATCACAACACTGAGGTAAAGAGCTGCCTCATCCTCCTCCCTGCTCTGCTTGTCAGGGATTTTAACCCTGAATACAGACGATAAGATCTTCAGCTGATTCTCTGTAGGAATGGAGTTCATGAGGAGAGAATATGGACAGGACAGACTGTGGTAATGAAGACTGCATACAAGGACTGCTGTTCATTAAGCACATCCTCACTTCCATTCCGTACTTCATGTCTCCTCATAAGCTCCATTCCTACAGAGATTCTGCTGAAGATCGTATTAAAGAGGACCTTTCACCACTCCTGACATGCTTATTTTAATAGCTTCATGCATTCCCCATGTAATAACAATTCTGGAGCATCTATTCTTATGTCTCTATGTTGTGCCATTCCTTTATTATTTGCACTAGAAGTTATGAATGAATTGCTATTTGTCTTCAGTAAGGGAACAGAGGGGAGGTAACCAGTTGGGGGTGTGTATCTGCACAGTCTGAACATGACAGCACTGATTGGATAGAGTCAGTCTGTGCAGGTCACACCCCAACTGGTCACCTCCCCTCTGTTCCTTTACTGAAGGCTAATAGCAATTCATTCATAACTTCTAGTGCAAATAATAAAGGAATGGCACAACATACAGACATAAGAATAGATGTTCCAGAATTGTTATTACATGGGGAATGCATGAAGCTATTAAAACAAGCATGTGAGGATTGGTGAAAGGTCCTCTTTAAACTGTATTCAGGATCATAATCCCTGACAAGTAGATCAGAGAGGAGGATGAGGCAGCTCTTTACCTCAGTGTTGTGAAGTAACTTGTGTGTACTAATAGGACAGCGGCCATTCTGTTTTTCCTAATGATTGCTCCCCAGACACAATGAGCTATTATAACTAATGGAAGGTATTGGGAATAAATTTATAATAAAGTAATATTTGAGTAGTTTCATTTTCTTAATTCCCAGAGAACCCCTTTAAGAGTGAAGAAGGTGTAGCCTGTGGTAGCTCCTCAGACCACTTAGAAATGTGGGGTGGAGATGGTGTGGAAAGTTCTGATTAAGGAACAGCTGACCACTCAAAATGTTCGATAAAGCGTACAAACTTTTAATACAGAGATCTTAAACTCGTGGCCCTACAGCTGTTGTAGAACTACAACTTCCATCATGCCAGGAGAGCCTACAGCTATTGGGGCATGCTGGGAGTTGTAGTTTTGCAACAGCTGGAGGGCCACGAGTTTGAGATCCCTGTTCTAATAGATGGGTTCCAGTTCCTCTCACCCAAGAAGTAGAACTTTATTTATATATCTCCTGGTGTCATCACAGACGGTCTTGAGGTTTTGAAGTCTACCCATATAAGGTTGTCCTCCAAGGTGTGCCAGATGGTAAGGTGAAGAGGGGAGTCTTAATCAGTTCTTTACATGATTATGATCGTTTGATTGCTTATAGTACACCACAGACTATGTGATAGATTCTCCATACTTCAAATAATGGAAGGTTTTAAAGATAATTTGTAGAAATCATGGACAACTAGCCACACAAAGAGCTGCTTGATCCTCGGCTGCCTCAGTATACCATTTGCATACCTTCAAACTTTCATGAGGAGGAACTGAGGTCCCCGTCCATGGGCCCCATGATGAGGTACTCATGGCTTTGGGCCTTTGATGCTAATACCTTACATTTACATAAAAGACAACCGCACTGACAAAACAGCATAAAACCGTGTATATAAAATCTTCATTTTCCTTGCTTTAGAGCAGAAAGCAGAATCCTTTGTCACCTTTTTTAATTTCCTACCAAGGAAACCACAAACCACCCGGCCATGATTTGGTGTCGCAACTATGAATGCAAAGCTCTCTCTGTGGTCAGACACTCACCTATTTTTTCCTGTATGATTCCAGTCTCAAATATGCAAGAGTAACGGCTAGTAGTAAAAAAAAAAATAAAGGACATTAAGTTCAGCAGGACCTAAAAGAGTGAGCCCCATATGCTGCCATCCAGAGGGAGGCCCCAGCACCCGGGGAACATGCCATATCAGATTTCCCTACACCCCTGGGTGTGTGGGACATGTATGAAGAAGTGAGGCCTTCACAGTAGTGGAAGCAGTCACTGTACATACTTTAAAGGGGTTTTCCAGTCAGAGACATTTATAGGATTAATCGACAGGATCAGATATTTAGGCCATAAATATCTCTAGAAGGAAAGCCCCTTTAAAGGGGAGACCTGCAGAGGAAAGTACTTACCTGCTCCCCGGCTCCAGCTTCCTTGCTTTGGTCTCCTGCTGTCAATATCTGCTTCGACACTGCTGCAGCCAATTGCTGACCGCAGTGACGATCTGACCCCTTATCCAATATCATACAACAGCCCCTCCATGTGCCGGGCCCCTCAGAGGTAATATACTTACCCCGATCCCTGCACCGCTCCTGGTCCCTGCACCGCAGCTGCTGCTTCTCCCTGTGGGGGAGGGAGCTACCAATGGCAGGCGGGGATGAGCCCGTCTACGCCTGCCATTGGCTGCCCCCCCCAACAAATACCAGATGTTTTCATCTGTGTACAAGGAGAAGCAGCAGCGGGGTGCGGGGACCAGGAGTGGCACAGGGAGCAGGGTAAGTACATTCCCTTTGAGGGCCCCGGCACATGGTGGGCTTTTGTATGATATTGGATAACCCCTTTAAATCATGTCAATTAGCCATGTTACCCAACTTGTTGGCTGCGGCGGTGTCAGAGTGGATTGGCTGCGGCGGCGGCAGAGTGGATTGGCTGCGGCGGCGGCAGAGTGGATTGGCTGCGGCGGCGGCAGAGTGGATGTTGACAGCTGGGGACCCAATCAATACTAGATAATCTAAGGGTCCATACAGACGTCCGTAGTTCTATTTTAATGGGGCCACCATCGACGCAGACAGCACATCCGTATTTCTGTTCTGCGGCCCCGCAAAGAAGAAAAAAAAAATAAAAGATAGGGAAAGAAAAGGACATGCTCTATCACAGGGGCTGGCCATGTGCGATCTGCAAAATGCAGAACGAACATGGCTGGTATCCGTTTTTTGCAGATCCGCAAAACATTTGCGGACGTGTGAATGGGCCCAGATTTATCATCCAGCATTAGCCACTGTGATAAATCTGTGGCATTTCTAGACAGTCTGGTCCGACAGTCAGAAAAGGTTTCCACTGTCTAAATCTTAGATACAATGAGTAAGTCTGCCCCATTGACATGAATGGGGACTGTGTAATGCTTCATTCCCCCTGTGGGGGCGCTGCAGGGAATTTGAATGCTTACAGCCAGGTTATCCATCAAATTACAGATGGTTCCAGGAGGTCTCAGCAGAGGAATGCTTTGTGATCAGCGTATTGTCAAGAGACAAATAGGGTTTGTCCACAGCGGAGAGCTTCTTTAAAGGGGATCTCTCACTTCAGCACAGGGCATTTATCATGTAGAGAAAGTTAATACAAGCCACTTACTAATGTATTGTGATTGTCCATATTGCTTCCTTTGCTGGCTGGATTTATTTTTCCATCACATTATACACTGCTCGTTTCCATGGTTACAGACCACCCTGCAATCCATCAGTGGTGGTAGTGCTTGTGCAATATAGGAAAAAAAAAAGCACCGACCCCTTTGCAAGGCGTGACCACGGTAGTGCACATAGGCTGGTGCTTTTTCCCTATAGTGTGCAAACACGACCCCTGCTGCTGGATTGCGGGGTGGTCGTAACCATGGAAACAAGCAGTGTATAATGTGATGGAAAAATTAACCCAGCCAGCAAAGTAGGCAACATGGATAATCACAATACATTAGTAAGTGTCTTGTATTAACTTTCTCTACAAGATAAATGCCACCTGCTGAAGTGAGACAACCCCTTTAACTTTCTCATTTGCTGAAGTGAGAGGACCCCTTTAAGGCTGTAATACGACTGGATATTATAGACACAAGGCCCTGACTCCCTGTCATTCTTCAGTCTCAGATCACAACCCCTACTGCCGGTTTTAGGGCTCATGTCCACCGCTGTATAATGGCCCATAGAAGTCTGCGGGGCCCTACTGCACCTCCATATGCCTCCATCAACTTCCATAGCCATAGTCGCCAACAGTCCTGAGTTTGCAGGGACAGGCAGTAATTTTGAGACAGTCTCTGCAAATTCCGACTGTCCGGGACATAAAATGGGCGTGGCTTACATAAACCCTGCCCTCAAGTGGGCGTTCCCATACATTTGGCCATGTTCCCAGGGGGTGGGGCCTATTTGTCCCAAATTTACCAAATGCTAAGTTGGTAAGTATGCCTTCGAAATATAGGCACACACCGGGTACCTACAGCAACGGGGACTCCATGCAAGCAAATTGCAACAAATGATCAACCTGAATGAGCCCATTAGATTAACATCTAATCGTGGCGGTCAATTCCACGCCGGCGGAATAGCAGCAAAACGCTACCCTGACACACAAGGGGTTAATGTAGTAGTTTATTGTATGTGTCAGGTGACGCTGGTGATCTGCCAACACCATGAGCGCTGGCACATGATGAAATGAGACGTTACAACCGTACAGCGCGGCGGAGACACCGGATACAGTTTTCTCAAGATTTACACTGGATTTTTTGCAAAAATAAAAATAAAAAATTTAAAATCACCTTGCTCTGACAACACGACCACAGCAACTTCAAGCATTCTTTTAGAAAAACTCCTGCCGTGCAATAAGAAAGGCGTCTGCAAAAGTGCTGGACTGATAAAGACGGGGACGTACCTGCCAGCGTGCCCATTGAGGAGGATGGGCGCCAGGCTTCGGATGGGCAGGGATGGCCAGGCCTCTGCCAGGCACCCAGACAAGCTCTGTCTCGCTCCCTGGTCTTCAGACTCACAGCTACAAACAGCAGCAGGAAGTGATTCCAACTCACATGGACTTTCTCTGACCTCACCCTCCATGGCAACAGGGAATTTAAAGGGACAGCTTTCCACGTCCTGCGGTGGGACAAAACTTTATTTATATTGAGTGTCACGGCGTCATAAAATCTAAACAATCATAGAAAAAAAAAGAAAAAAAAAAAAAGAGCAAAGCAATCATAAAAAAAAATTACTGTAATAAAATGTGTTAAAAAATAATCCTAAAAATAAACATAAAAATAAAAAAAGTGTTCCTTATATTCAGTTATTTCTCACTTTGTCATATCTGTTCCTGGGAAAGCTGGGTGTCTGTAAGGGCTCATGCACACAAACATATTTTCTTTCTGTGCCCGTTACGTTTTTTTGCGGACCGTATGTGGAACTATTTATTTCAATGGGTCAGCAAAAAAAAAAAGGAAGATCCTCCATGTGCATTCCGTTTCCTTATGTCCGTTTCGCAAAAATATAGAACATGTCCTCTTATTGTCCGCATTACAGACAAGGATAGGACTGTTCTATTAGAGACCAGCTGTTCCGTTCCGCAAAATACAGAATACGTCATCCGTATTTTTTGCAGACCGCAAAATACATACGGTCGTGTGCCTGAGCCCTAATCAATATGCCTGCCACTACAGCTCTGGACTCAGCTTTCCAAGAGTCCTGAAAGGTAAATCTGTCAAGTTAGGCATTAGCCTAGGAGGATGGGTGCAGTCCAGCTTTCTCTTAAAGGGCCCCTGTCATCACAAAGTGCAGTGCAATCTGACAGTAGGGTGTCATAGAGCGGGAGGAGCGGAGCAGATCGATACATGGCTTTGTGGGAAAGGATTTAGTATAACTTGTATATTACTCTTTTTTTTTTGCTATTTCGATGCTTAGGAGTCCGGTGGGCGGTCCTGTACATAGATCAGTCAGTGACTAATTAGCTCCGCCTGCTGGACTCCTAAGCAGAGAAAAAGCATGAAAAAATAAATACATTTCAAATCTATGCCCACAAAATGATATATCAATCTGCTCAGCTCCTCCTGCTCTATAAGCCGCTGCCTGCAGATAGGACCGCACATACAATGTGAAGGTTTCCTTCGACAGGCCGATTTTAGGGAAAATGCAGCATTTTTCCCCATGTTTGTTGTATATTTTTGTGACTTTTTGCTCCATTTTTGTGCTTTTACCGTTTTGTTCACATTTTTTGTGGCTTTTTTGCTTTTTTTTTTGCTCCATCTTTCTGTTTTTACGTTGTTGTTTTTTTTGTTTTTGTTTTTTTTTTCAAAATGGAGCATGCTCTAGATTTTTTTTACGTTATTTTTCCCCATTCACGTCTCATATCAAAACTCCAGTTTTTTTTTGTTTGTTTGTTTTTTTACAAGCTCCCTTTCCCTAAAAACAAAAGTGCCTGAAGGTTATTATTAAAGAAGTTCTCTTATAACCCTATCCACAGGGATAAAAGCTGATCAGCAGGGGTCTGGCCTCTTGGGCTCCCACCGATCATGAGAATGGGAGCCCGTGTTCCCCTGTTTTGAATGGAGGGGCGGACACGCATACACGCTTCTACTCCATTCAACTGTATGGGACTGCCTGAGATAACCGTGTTCAAGCGCTCGACAATCTGCAGCAGAATCCCATTGGGTAGAGGAGACGTATGTGTGTCTGTAGCTACATTCAAACAGGGGGACACGGGCCCCCATTCCAGTTGTCATTGGGTCCACAGCAGTTGGAGCCCCACTGAACAGGGCTATCTGGTGGATAGGGGATAAGTCGTTGTAAAGGGACAATCCCTTTAAGAGTTTAAAGAGGTGTTCCAAGTGAAGAAATCCAATTTTATTGATCACAGGGAAAAGTGTTGAACTTCCCTACAGCGCCACCTCTGGGGAAATTAAGATTGACATATTGCCCTATGAAATAAATGGCTATCCAGGAAATTCAACAAACTTCTGGGTCCTCCAGAGCAAGACGTGACCGGCTCCATGCTCTGACTAGCAGATGTTGTCCACGAGAAGATTACATTCCCCGTTGTAGCCATAAGGCAGGGGTCAGTACCCTCTGGCACTCCAGATGTTGTGAAACTACAACTCCCAGTACGCACATTTGCTCGGCTGTTCTCAGAAGTAAATGGAGCACGCTGGGGGTTGTGGTTTCACAAAAGCTGGACTGACGCAGGTCACTAATACCTCCACCCCAGGAACTACACCTGTAGACCAGTTTTCGGAAGACAACAAATTAAATGATTACATAATGTGATTATGTCAGGCCGTGTCAGGGTGGAGCGCCTACTACATGTATGGACTGGTAACCATACCATCATCCAGCCTGGTAGGTGCTATATTTGACAGCAGTGTCCGATGCGTTCTGCACTTGTAAACCAGCTCCCTGCGTCACATGAACATATCATGCATATCACATATCCTACAGGCATGTAACAATGACCACATCGCAGAGGAATGTGCTGTCCTAATATATCGGTGGGTGGGGAGGGGGAACAGGGTGTTCTAGATGCCAGGTTCCAGCTATATGCCCAGATGCCAAGCCTGCATTTATATAAATGTGAGCAATGGGAAGGGAACAGTCCATAGACAATGGAGACTCGAGTGGTTACAATGGACAACACTATATTTTCCTTTGCATTTCAGATATTATTATTACAGTATTTATACTGTATATACGCAGTGGCCGGGTTTGGGGTGGTCCCAATGCTACGCTGGGTCTACACTGTCGAGGTGTCACCACGTGTTGCTGCTCTCCGGGAAGAGATGGTAAGGCATGGTGCACCCCAATGGGAAATAAGTCCTGAGAGCCAGGGTCTGCAGTAAACCAGTCTGCTTCTTTTCTGGAGGAATTCAGGTGCAAAACAATACAGGTGATGCATAGGGATGGCTTCTCCAGTCTCCTCCTGGGCAGAAGAAGAGGGTTTGTTGCTGAGGAAAGGTCTGAGCTAGCTGTCCCTCTCTCTCTCAGAAGTCTTGCACCCTGGACAAAGGGTGGAGGTCCACAGTCTGTGCATCAGTAGTCTGGGTGACCCATGGTCTGTGGCTTAGCGTCCCCATCTCAGCATCTTCTTCTGGTCACTCATGGATATAGACATCAGTGCTTGGAAGGGAAGTCAAACTGCAGAACACTAGGGGCTCTGACTGTTCTCCTTATATACAGTTTTAGCTAGTCTAGAACCTTCTAGTGGGAGGTGTGGAGTGGAGAAGCTCAGCACAAACAGATACAATGTTTCAACTTCCATCTGTCATAGACTTACATTAGAGCTTCAGTGATGCTCAATGGAAATGACAGTTTTTCCAGACAAAAACAAGTTTCCAGACATAACAACAGAGCTAAAACCAGACCGTCACAAGGTCAGTCTGTCTGGGTTTGGCGGTAAACAATATCTGGCTTTTTCCCTCCAAAACCTGATCTTCTTTATACCCTATGGAAGCTGTGGAAAATTACCAGCTATTCATTAACCCTTTCCACAGAGCCTTGCAAATACAGGATATATTTCACAACATATACAATGCAGTTACACAGTATTAAACAGTGCACGTTAATCCTTTCAAGTGAAATAAAGTAAGACGTTTATAACTTTGCATAGGGGAAGTAGGCAAAGTAGGAAATGTCCAAACGTCAAAGTACCTCCCGCTCCAGGGCACTACATATGCAGCATCTGGAGGTGGAATTTTTTTACTAAATGGCGTAGCAAAAAAAACAAAACAATGCACCAAAAAACGCAAAATCTGGAATGTATTGTATAACAATGGCACCATTATGTCAGAGTTATACCAGACATAGCGTCATAAATCAATATAATGCTATGGGACATTGTCAGTGCTGGGAGGTCAGGACGGATGCACTCGCTGACACATGCTGCGAGTCCACCCCCACCCAACGTTTTCATCATGTACAGGGAGAAGCAGCAGCGGGGTGAGGGGCCCATGTCAATTCATACTGCGGATTTCACCTCTTCCAATGCAAAAATTAAACCGTCTAACCTGCAGCTTTTCTGCAACAAAATTTGCAGTGTGTGAACGCACCCTGTGGGCAGAAAACCCACAGCTTTTCAGAACCCAGCCTAAGGGCTCATGTACATGGCCATATGTGTGTTTTGCCATTCGCAGATCAGCAAAACACGGATACCGGCTGTGTGCATTACGTATTTTGTGGAACAGAACAGCTGGCCCCTAATAAAACAGTCCTATCCTTGTCCATCATGTGGACATTTTTTTTGCAGAGTGGAGATGGTGACATTCGGAAAAGGAATGTACAGAGTCATTTCCGTTTTTTTGGGGTTTTTTGCGGCTTTATTGAAGTGAATAGTTCCACAAAAAAAAAAAAAAAAAATGGAACGAACATGGAAAAAAATCCGTTTACGTGCATGAGCCTTTAAGCTGTGCTTTAGATTATAAAACACAGCAAATCTGCAGATGTGTCGCACGCAACTTGATTGAAGTCAGTGGAGTGAACGTTGCATGTGACTTGTGACATAAAACGACACTTGCGAGTTGCGACACCATAGACATACATGACATTACATGACGCCATGTAGCCTTATCCTAAAACCCACAATAAACGTACAATACAATGGCGTGCCTCTGTTGCCGACTAATTCTCCAGAGCAGCGCTCACTACTTAGTGGGAAGGAGTGTAGCTTGACAAAAAGAGGGGCTCATCTGACCTTCTGCACTACAAGACCCAACACCCGCTACAAACAAGGGTTCCTGCATCTGACTTACCTCATCCTACAGACCTGGTAGAAACCCATGAGTGGTTGGTGTCCAGAGGGCTGCAGGGCCCATATACAGCTCCAGACATGGAGGTAGAGATGTTCCTGCCTGAGGTTTGGAGAACCTGCTCCTGACACACCTGGACCAGAGCTCACAGATCTCCAGCCCCTGCACCTCGTCACACCTGTGCAGGCTTCACTTGGATGAAAGCATGGCCAACATCTTTAAGATGTCTACAGATACTTCCCTGCTGCAGATATGGATCTCCACTGCTGACTATACGGTAGGGGTTGCCCTATAAGCCTTTTTTAAGGTTCCATGTGATATAATAGCACTGAGGACTGGTGTTATGCATTATACAGGTTCCAGGCACAGTGGTTGTACGATAAGGTCGGGGCACCATGGTGATTTCTTGCACATGTTAAGGAAACTGCATTGCAACAAAACCTACCGCCATCTCCAAAATTGTTTGGCATTGTGCAATAATGACGTAAAGGCCAAGTGAATACCCTCTCACTACTTCCTATTAGCGTGCAGGTTGGAACTGCGAAATACCATGTCTTATAGTACGTCGTCATGGAGTCCCGGCCTTGGGCTAACTGCACACGTTGCGGATTGCGCGTGGAAAAACCGCAGTACCAGAAAAACGTATGAGATCAGACAAATCTCATGCACACTTTGCGTTTTTCGTTCCATGCAGAAATTAACCTGACGTGTGGATTTTTGGCATGGATTCACTTTTCAAAGCAAGGGTAAGATCTGCAGCAAAACTGCATGAAATCTGTACAGGGGCGTAACTATAGGGGGTGCTGAGGTAGCAGTCGGGCCCAGGAGCCTGTGGGGGCCCAGAGACCCTTGTGGTGCATAAGAACACACTGGTATTATAGATAGTGTATGCTGGTCAAGTCACACCTCTGGCTGGGGTTAGGTCAAAAACGCGGCAGGGGGGGTGGCGCGTGCGCCGTTTCAATTTTCAGAAGTACGAAGACTATGTGCGTCCCTGCCCCTGGCTACAAAGCACTGAGGGAAGGGGGGACAAGCTGAACTCCTGCACCAGGGCCCGTGAGCCTTTAGCTACGCCCCTGAATCTGCACCAACCACTACAAGTGACACGCGCAATTTGACCTGCAGGTGCTGGCTCCATAAGAACATGCGATAATCCATCTTCACCTCCCCCCAAAAAATGGAATAAAAAATGACCAAAAAATGCACACCTGAAGATGGTATCACTGAAAATGACAGATCACCCCACAAAAATGCCCACGCAGCTCCGTAGATAGAAATAAGAAAAATAGGGGAGGGGGGGTGTCAAAAATAGTGATGCAACGTCAATTTTACCATGAAGGGAACAATGTAAAAACTAAACCCATAAAACTATGAGGCAATTGTATTTTTTCCAGTTTCACCTCATTTTGGAATTTGTTTTCCAGCTTCCTTCTACTTTGTATGCAATGGAGACACAATGAAGTGCAACTTGTCCCACAAAACAAAAAACATTACCTCAGACATCTATCTGAATGGAAAAATAAAAAAAGTTACGGCTCCAAGAAGGCAGGGAGTGAAAAAACGACGACACAAAAACGGAAAATCGCCCAGTCCTCTAAGGGTTAATGGGCGAGTTTGGTCTGGATCACGCGCCAACACATTAAAATCAGGGATGAGCGAACTTGTGTTTTCAAGTTTGGCATATAAGGTTCGGGTTATCTAAGAATTCCGTTATGGATTCCGCTACCATGGACTGTAACGGAATTCTATGATGCACCACGGAAGCCGATAAGAGGCGTTCCGTCATAATAGAAGTCTATGGACCTCTTAAGCCTCATTCACACGTCCGTGCTCAGATCCGTGAGAAAAATCAGTGTTGGGTTCGTCTGTCCGTTTTTTGCTGTCTGTGTGCCATCCGTGTTTCACTAAAACAATTTTCAAAGCATCTCTTCCTAATGATCTGTGAAACACAGATTTCATCCGTGGTTTTCACTGACACATAGACTATAAGGACCCTTGCAGACAAGTGTAACACACGCACGTCTCCTGAACTCCCAGCACTGAACGGGATCCCATAGCATTATACTGAGTTATGATGCTATGTAACCCTTAGGCCTCTTTCACACGAGCGTGTCCGGATTTGGTCCGGAGGCGTTCAGGAAAATCCGCACGCATCCGCACCAATCCGCACGCAATCGCAGTCAGTTTTGACTGCGATTGCGTACGTTCGTTCAGTTTTTTCCGCGCGGGTGCGAAGCGTTTCAATGCGTTTTTCACGCGTGTGAAAAAAAACTGAATGTTTACAAACAACATCTCTTAGCAACCATCAGTGAATCACGCATTGCATCCGCACTTGTGTGCGGATGCAATGCGTTATTCACGCAGCCCCATTCACTTCAATGGGGCCAGGGCTGCGTGAAAAACGCAGAATATAGAACATGCTGCGATTTTTACGCAACGGCGAACTGCTGCGTGAAAAACATTCTATATTCTGCGTTTTTCACGCAGCCCTGGCCCCATAGAAGTGAATGGGGCTGCGTTAAAAACGCATTGCATCCGCAACCAGGTGCGGATGCAATGCGTTTTTCACTGATGGTTGCTTAGAGATGTTGTTTGTAAACATTCAGTTTTTTTTCACGCGCGTGAAAAACGCATCAAAACGCATTGCACCCGCGCGGAAAAAACGGAACAACTAAACGCAATCGCAGACAAAACTGACTGAACTTGCTTGCAGAATGGTGCGAGTTTTCCTGAACGCATCCTGAACGCATCCGCACCATCCGCACCCGCCACCATCTTGGCAGAGAGAGAGAAAGTGTTTACTTTGGTTGGTTGGAAACCAAAGTAAACACTTTCTCTCTCTCTCTGCCAAGATGGTGGCCGCACAGATTTATACTGTATTTGCCCCTTGTATGGGCAGGTTTTGCCTATCCTTCCTCCTCAAGTCTTGAGCTTCCTTATCCCGCCGTACGTTTCTTGCGAGACATCGGCGTTGTACAACACCTCAGAGAATGGATGAAATATAGATAAAATGCTGAGGGCTAGGATCCTCGCATTACAGGAGTTAAACATTAATGCGCTACCTGTGGTGGTCTGGCGGATGATACCGTGTTTTTTACCCTTGTTAAATTTAGAAGACTGGGAAGGAAAGCTTGTAGCTGGGAGGCATGGCTCCTTAAATCATTAGTTCCCCCGTAGCCTGCAGCAGAATTGGATCTCGTCTCGGCGCTGTCCACAGAGATGGTTTTGTTTTGCTTGGCCTGCAATATCTTGACAGATTTGACTCCATCCCGGAGCTGCGTCTCCGAGACCGGTGTTTTAGGAACAGAAGCTTGAAGGTCTTAAAACAGACATTGGAATTTTCTGACACTGCAGTGTGTCAGGTCACGGAGACGGAGTCGCACAAAGTGCTGTACGCATGGAAATAGGAGCCCCGCTTTTTGCTCCTAGCTCGCATCCATCTGCTGCAATAATAGGAATCAAGATGGTGTTTGTTGCTCGGGAAAAATCAGACATCTGCTCTTGCAAAGATCATTTGCTGCCAGGGTGTTGCCTCGAAAAAAAAAAAAAAAGGCGCTGTAGTGGGGATGAGCCATCTGCCACTCAAAGAGTTAAACACCTAGTCCCGGCAGTTTCTAATTTATTGTCATGATATTATAATATAGTGATAGACATGGGGTCGGCCTCAGGGGTGCACCACCAATGAGGCCAGGTGAGGCGATTGCCTCAGGCAGCACCACGTAGGGGCAAGAGAGGGGCAGCTGAAGGGCCATGGGCTGAACGGAAGGGGTTAGGTTAAGAAATTGGCATTGGGGAGGGGGGCGCCATTTCAGTTTTAGCCTCAGGCAGCAGAAAGGCTAGGTGCACCCCTGGTCAGCCTGCGTGGACACTGGTGCTGATGGAGGCCATGGCTTGTCACCTGAGTTAGATATTGTGTAGCATTGATAATGCGGTATACAGATGTTACTTGGTCACTATATGTTGGTATTATATGAGCCCTGTTTGGTGGAATTTACTTTTGCTAATTGTGTGGCACTGTGGGGGATATTTACTAAGACAGTTTTTTACTCCCCCCCTGTGCCGCACCTCGTCATAAATGAGGCGCATATGTGGCAGTCCGTGCACCTGTCTGGTGTAGTTTTGTTCATCTACTTTTTTCACCTAATTCCAGACGAAAAAGTGGTAAATTTGTCAGGGCCGAGACTCTCTGCCCCTATCCTGCCCATCTGTCATGGTTGGCGTAAAAATGGCATTTACGACTATTTTTACGCCAGACATTCTTAATAAATGACCCCCAGTATGTTATTTTTTTCAGTATATATTGATGATGGTGGCACCGAAGGGCATGTCTGTGATGATGAAAAGATGGTCAGTGGTTCGTCCATTTTTGGTTTTACGTCCGTTTTTTGGCCTCCGTATGTCATCCGTATTCCATAGAAATTGCTAGGCTGAAAATTAATTTTCAAAGCATCTCCTAGCCACAATCCATGAAATGGCATGTGTTCGAGGGATCCGTATTTGTATTTGGACATTATATTGTATGGATATGGTATGACGGTACACAATTTGTGAGGGGCACCAACAGTAGCTAGCACACAGGGGATCATCAAACATAAGCCCGTCCAGGGGCGTAGCTAAAGGCTCATGGGCCCTGGTGCAAGAGTTCAGCTTGGGCCCCCCTTCCCTCAGTACTTTGTGTGTCTTCTTATGAGGCACAAGGGTCTTTGGGCCCCCTCAGGCTCCTGGGCCCGGTAGCGACTGCTACCTCTGCACCCCCTATAGCTACGCCCCTGAGCCCGTCCAAGTTTGTACATATGAAGTTCATAGTTCATGACGTACCAGTCAAGTGGAGAAGCCAGACCCATTTTATGACTTTTTAAATAATGGGCCCTGAAGCGGGGGTACTTTGAAGTCTGGACATTTGTGAACATTTCCCCTATGCAAAGTTATAAACTTCGTATTTTATTTCACTTGAAAGGGTTAACACACACTGTTTAATACTGTGGTAACTGCATTTTATATGTAGGTTGTGATATATGTCCTGTTCATTATCACTGTATTTGCGAGTCTCTGTGGAAAGGATTAATGAATACTTAAAGACTTTTGGAACTTTGAATGAGAAGTTGGTCATTCCACAGCTGCCATAGGGTTTTTAAAGAAGAGCATGTTTTGGAGGGAAAAGGCCAGACATTGTTTACCACCAAAACCAGAAAGACCGACCTTTGAATGTCTGGTTTAGCTCTGTTGTTATGTCTGAAAACCTGTTTTGTGTCTGGAAAAACTGCTGTGTGATTGCCATTGAGTATCATTGAAGCGCTAATGCAAGTCTATTAGATACGGAAAGTGTAACATTGTATATGTTTGTGCTAAGTTTCTCCACTCCACCCCTCCCACTAGAAGGTTCTAGTTTAGCCAGAAACTGTATATAAGGAGAGCAGTCAGAGCCCCTAGTGTTCTGCAGTTAGGGACCAGTGCTTGGAGGGGAAGACTCTACCAGACTGCATGAGTGACCAGAAGAAGACGCTGAGATGGAGATGCTGAGCCACAGACCATGTGTCACCTGGACTTCTGAGCTACAGACCGTGGGCCTCCAGCCTTTGTCCAGGGTACCAGCCTTCTGAAGAGAGAGAGGGACAGCTTGCTTAGGCCTTTCCTTATTTTGCCTAGGATTAGATTGGAGAAGCCCTATGCCTCGCCTGTATTGTTTTGCACCTGAATCCCTCCAGTAAAGAAGCACCCTGGTTACTGCAGACCCTGACTCTCTGGACTTATTTCCCATTGGGGTGCACCACACCTTACCATCCCTTCTGGAGAGCAGCAACACGTGGTGACACCTCGACCGTGTCCTTGGGGACCCAGTGTAGCATTGGAGCCACCCCAAACCCAGCCACGGCATAAAGCTGCTATAACGCTGAATGTCTTTGCTCACATAAACGTGCATGCTCGGACAGGCTGAGCATGCGTGTTTACCTCCATAGAATAAGTAGCCGCTACATAGCATTGCACCATTAAAAAAAATCCAAAGTGCCCAATACTTGGTGCAGTTTTTGGGGGTACAGTTGTTCTTCCTTTAGAGACATTAGATCATTATGACAAGCCTTTAGTTAGTTTTGGCTAAGCTTCATATTCGTATCCTATGGGACCCACAGTACCTCTTCGGGCTTGCAACAAAAAATAATTGTAAAGTGTGACATATTACAAAGATGTTTGATTATTGAAGTGAGGCAGTGCCATACGGTGGGACACGGAGTGCCCAGGGGCCCCTAATCCTGCTTATATAGGGTGCTGCAGTAGAGGAACTGAAGCCTACGGCCAAAATATGGATATCGTCATTAAGCACTGCTGTAACTGTGCCGATGATCAATGGGGCCTCCTGGTGGTCATCTCAGGAGTTGTCGTCTTGCAGCACTGGGGTCTTCAGCTCGAAAATCTGCAGGAGGCTAGTACTATATGTTCTCCTTCCCTATGTGCAACTTTCCTTCTAGTTAACCCCTTCATACCCTAGGAAATTAGACTGCGAGCCCCAATGGGGACATAGACCGATGTGAGTTATTATAGTTGTGCACGGACAACGGAAGCAGCCGCCCCCATAAATGATTGGGTAATGATGCCCTTTCCATAGCGGGCGACGTTCAACGTATCGGAATCTCGTTCCGAGGAAGGTTAAACCCCCATTGACACCTTCCTTGTAGGCTCCTTAATATTTAATCTCCCGTGTCTAATTCTGCGTCGTCACCACTATCTGCACAATTAGAGGGATCAATAGGATTGGGGAACGTTACGAGCAGCACTGACGACGCTCCGGCGGTGAAATAGCAGTAGACGGGAAAAATAATGCAGTGTTTAACATCATGCTTTCTACTTTGATTACCAGAGAAAATGTTATAAAACTTTACGAGGGACTATTTGTCACCAGTGGAGGAATATTATGAAGCTGCTCAAATGCCCCCAAGGAAATGAAATGGGAAATATAAGGACAGGCTGTGAATCTCAGCGCTGCAATTTCTTTCTAACATTTTAAGAGGTTCCCATTAACATTACAGGGCGCTGCTAAATATTCATGCCATTTAAATATTCTCTGATGTGCCAAACGAGGGAGGGGGAATTAGACGCTATAGATAATGGGATATGTAAATATGAATAAGACAGGGTATTTGCCGTTCCTCTATCTTCAGGGAGCCGCAGGTGCGCCGGAGGAAGATGGCGTCTGTGGGTCTTTTCCGTGCCCTGAGCTCTTAACTGCATTAACCCAATCCATGCTGGGGGTTCTCTGTGCTTTTTGTAAGGAAGCAATTAAAGGGGTTGTCCCGTGAGGTACCCCCAAAAAACATACCTAACAGGGCATATGGTTGTCAGAGGGGGTTATTGGGACCATCACAAAGAACAGTTCATACAATCTAGGACATTTTGAATGTCCTCGTTTGATTGGGCAACATGCAACACTATTGCATTTGATATAGATGTCTGACAGGGGCGTAACTACCATAGCGGTAGACCATGAGACTGCTATGGGGCCCAGTGCAAGAGGGGGCCCAGTCTTAGCTGGGATTATCTCCTCTTCTACTTGGTCAGGACTCTACCCTCTGAAGGAACAACTTTTAGTAAATGAAGCAGTGGAAAAAATGGTCCAAGGGTCATTGAAAAGAGTTTAGGCAGAAACCCTTCTGTCCTGTGTGGGGGCCTGGTTTGATCCTTGCTATGGGGCCCTTACTTCTCTATCTACGCCACTGGTATCTGAGCATCTGATATGGCGGTTTGAATAGAGGATCTGATATGGGGGTCTGAGCCTCTGATGAGGTCTGATCTGAATGGAAGGGGGGTATTTTTTGTATTGTCACACATTATAGGGGGGCGTTTTTTTACTGGTACACATTGTATGGAGAACTATTACTACTGGGAGACTGCGGGGAACATGATTAGTAGTATGGGCACTATGGGAGAATTATTACTTTTGGGGCACAATAGGGACATTATTACTATTGGGGGCAATCTGGCAGATAATTATTTCTATTGGTGGGGGGGGGGGACCCTGGCACAGTATCAGCTTGGGGGCAATTATTTTCGGGGGACATTATGGATAACTATTACACTGTAGTGGAGCCCACGGACAGTACACGTCCATGATTCAGACATATGAAAGAGGCCTTACCCTCCAGTCATAACCGCTCGCTATAGACCTTTAGCGCCGTTCACTTCCCAGTGACACCCCGGAAGTTTATCCTGCCGTGCTTTTTCTCACTCGTTAACATTTCTGTGTCCATTTGTTGTCAATGGCAAATCCGTCTGTTTCATCTGTGACGATATCTGTGAAGTATCCATGTTTGGTCCATGCATGGGCAGATTGGCCATAGACCTTACAGGGAAATTTCCCGGTGGGCCGATGCCTAGGGGGCTGCATGAGTCCTCCTCACATCCGGCCAGTGGAAGTTTTTGGGGATGTATTTTGTGCTGCTGGCAGTATTCTGTGATGGACTGTGGTATTTGGCTCTGGGGTGGTATAATCTGCCACAATATGGTATTGCTGGCCCTGCCTTACATCAATTTGGACCCAACTACAAAACGGGCCACTTTAAGTTCACTGTCCGCCCCTGGGTCCATGTGTCATCTGTATTCCACAGACATTACTCAACTCCTGAACATTTCCTATCAATGGTCTGTGAAGCACTGACAGAACATGGATGCCGTCTGCGTCGTCGGTGGTTTTTCACAGACCCATAGACTTCACTGGGCGTGTTTGGGCCACATCACAGACCAAAGTGGTGTCTATGAGATTTTTTAGGTCAGTGGAAAACCACTAATGTATAAACAAAATCAATGGGTACGAGCTGTCGGCAGGGTCGCAACACCAATGAGGCCAGGTAGCACCTGGAAGGGGCAAGAGGGGGGGCAGCGGCCATGGGCAATAAGCGCTTTCATTGTGGCAAAGGGACTAGGTTAAGAAATTGGCATGGGGGGGTGCCCCTGTCTGTCCCTGGAAAACGTGGATAACACATGTGAACGAGGCTTCACTCGGCAAGTCCTACAAATCCGCGTACCAGTCTCCTGGCATCGGTATCAATCTCAATCCTTTTTTTTTTTTTTTGTCCCCCAGCGATGTAAATACTTTTAGCGGAGCAGCACAGAAGGACCCATTTTCTGTAAATCAGCGCGTTAAGTGTTAGTGAGAAGTGATTTCTGCTCCAACCTGATGCGGCTGCAAGTTTAACATATGGCGACTGTAGAGAAACACTCTTATAATCAGGCAGGAAGGCGCGCAGATATACAATGGGTTTTGGCTCGCTCACAAACTATCTCTAAGCACTACTTCAGCCACAGCACGCTCAGTGGTCCCGAGGACTGACGCCATCCATACAGGACGCTCTCTCTCTGCCCGATGACGTCATCCCTGGCACCCAGGGTTTATTTTATTTTTTTAATGAGCATTCATGTAGCATTTCAGTCCAACGCAGTCATTAATATTCCGATAGAGAACAACGCACGTCCCAATATAATGAACGCTTTCAGAAATGTATTTCGGAGCTAATATGACTGTCGGCTTGTGCAAATATATTCAGATTAAACCAGATAAAGAGCAAAGAAAGGACGGGTCGGAAACAAAAAGGAATATTCATTCGGTACAGATATTTATAATTGAGCTATTCAGCCGGTGTATCTTTAATGGCGAGACGTGGAAGGAGGAAAATTAATTTCATATGAATGAATTTAAGATTTTGCCGGGGCAGTCGTAGAAAGAACAATCCCAGATGAAATATTAAAAAGGAAATGTTTCAGAAATTTGCATATTTAAAGGAATACGCCGGGGTCAAACTGATGCACTGGTTCAGGGCTCATGCACACGAACGTATTTTCTTTCCGTGTCCGTTCTGTTTTGTGTTTTTTTTGCGGACCGTATGCGGAACTATTAATTTAAAAAAAAAACAGAAGTTACTGTGTGCATTCCGTTTCCATATGTCTGTATTTCCGTTCCACAAAAAAACTGATTTCCTATTATTGTCGGCATTACGGACAAGGATAGGACTGTTCTATTAGAGGCCAGCTGTTCCGTTCCGCAAAACACGGAATACACACGGACGTCATCCGTATTTTTTGCGGATCTGTTTTTTTTTGGACCATATAATACATACGGTCGTGTGCATGAGCCCTAAGGCTCTGGGTCAGAGCATGTGGTGTATAAGACAAGGGGTTGGCAACCTCTAGCACTCCAGCTGTTATGAAACTACAACTCCCAGCATGCTCCATTAACTTTTACGGGGGTGAGAACAGCCAAGCAAGTGTGCATGCTGGGAGTTGTAGTCTCACCACAGTTGGGGTGCCAGAAGTTGCGGATGCCTGGCCTAGAGTGTTTCTTTAAACCAGGGATGCCCAACCTGTGGCCCTCCAGCTGTGGCAAAACTACAACTTCCATCATGCCTGGACAGCCTACAGCTATTCGGACATGCTGGGAGTTGTAGTTTTGCAGCAGCTGGAGGGCCACATTTTGGGCATCCCTGCTTTAAACTAATGGTCTTCAACTTGTTGCTGAGGTCTATGCAGCACGAAGGAGGAGGATGGGAGGAGTAGCTGTGTTGGCTGGCCTCGTGAGTCACTGCTGGGAGTGGTAGTTTTGCTTCTTTATAGGAAACCTGTCACCAGATACATCGTCATGACTACATCTTACATAAGAGATGATTACTTATCAGTACATTGCATTGGTCTTGGTCCTATTTTGATAGGTGGTGTCTTTTTAATTTTATGCTAATTAGCCCCTGGGTGCAATGAGGGCAGTGCCGTTGCACCCAGGGCTCCGCTTATTTCCTTCCAGGCTGCACACCCACCGTTTTGACTGACAAGGCCAAGCAGGGTAGAAGTACTCGTTTTCTGGTCCTAAAGTCTCGCGGCAGAGCTTTTGGAGCATGTGCTGTACATGGCTGGAGTGCCTGGTGATCTCCAGCCATGTACAATGCGTACGCTGAACGCACTGCTGTGAGACTTCAGGGCCGTCTATACTGCCCGGTCCTTAGAGTAAACGCCAGGAATGAAAAGAAGCAGAGCCTTGGGTGCAACAGCACTGCCATAGTTGCACCCAGGGGCTAATTAACATAAAAAAGCATTTGTGCTATGTGTGAATACTACCTTAGACCTCAAGGTCATACAGAAAATGACTACTTTCACTTTACTGTACTGTTGCAAAAAATAATTGTGGTTTTGCAGACAAATAATTATCCAATATCCATTCACGATTGGGAAACTATTTTTAAAGGGTCTACAAATACTTTAATGTCAGATCCAGACCTGGATTTCCCTATATGACTTAAAGCCCACTTACACATTTGCAGCATTTCATTGCCCAGCGTATTGAAAATAAAGCAAAAAAAGTTGATACCATTTGTTCTATACAACTCTATGCATCTCCATGGTAACAGACTACAAACAAAGCCCGATCCTGTAGTCAGATGTTACAGTTAGTTAGAAGATGGGCAGATAGACATTATAGGTCTGCACTGGAGCAAATGTTAGGATATTAACACAAGACTCTACCTTCAGATCAGTCTGAAGTAAAAATTCAACTAGGAAGGGACGTAACCTTAGGTTTTTGAAGTTTTTTTTTTTTTTGCTAAATTGCATTGAAGTAGATAAATTTGATTTCTCAGTCCATCAGCGGCCGGGAAGAGGAGATTATGGCGTTTCTCCGGAATTAATCTCCCTAATTGTCAAGCAAAGCGTGTTCCCATTACTTACTGGTCTGTGGGGAGGGGAATGAATACAAACAATGTCCTGTCCCTGAAATAGGTGGGGAGTCGCACCACGTTGCTATGTCAACAGTCCCACTCTACCAGGCCCCCGGCGCTGGCATGTTCTAGACGTGGGCATGCTCACCTTCTGGTCTACATCCTGCTAGTGTCTAACCTCGGCCTCCATGTTCTGAGCTTCATCCTCACTTCCTTCTGATTCATTATCAGCTGGGGCCACAGGGACGTCGAGCCAGATTCTGTCTAATGATCGTTTGCGATAATAGGTCCCAGTTGCCCGTTTGCCTCCATCTTTCATTCCGAAAGTGGTGAGATCGCAACTGCCGGCAGTAAATCTCTTTGCAGACCCCAGACGGAAGTTATGTGTGATGGGGTATTTTTGGGGACATCCGACACCCCATCTCTGCGGGGTGTCCTGTGGCTTTATACATGCGTGATGAGACCATATAGGCCAGAAAAGTGTGAGCAATGGGGGTCTGACTGCTGGGACCTCCTTCAATCACAAAGACGAGGGGGCAGAAGCAGAGTGGGAACATAAAGTGGCCCTGGAAAAGAAAAAAGGAAGTGGCCCCATGTTGTAGGAGGGTCTAAAGTGACAAAAGGCTTGGCCAGCAATACCACAGTGCAGCACATAATACCACCCCCCGCAGAACCAAATACCACAGTGCAGCACAAAATACTGCCCCAGCAGAACCAAATACCACAGTACAGCACAAAATACCACCCCAGCAGAACCAAATACCACAGTACAGCACAAAATACTGCCCCAGCAGAACCAAATACCACAATACAGCACAATATACTGCCCCAGCAGAACCAAATACCACAGTACAGCACAAAATACTGCCCCAGCAGAACCAAATACAGTGCAGCACAAAATACCGCCACAGCAGAAACAAATACCACAGTACAGCACAAAATACCGCCACAGCAGAACCAAATACCACAGTACAGCACAAAATACCACCCCAGCAGAACCAAATACCACAGTACAGCACAAAATACTGCCCCAGCAGAACCAAATACCACAATACAGCACAATATACTGCCCCAGCAGAACCAAATACCACAGTACAGCACAAAATACTGCCCCAGCAGAACCAAATACAGTGCAGCACAAAATACCGCCACAGCAGAAACAAATACCACAGTACAGCACAAAATACCGCCACAGCAGAACCAAATACCACAGTGCAGCACAAAATACCACTCCAGCAGAACCAAATACCACAGTGCAGCACAATATACCGCCCCAGCAGAACCAAATACCACAGTGCAGCACAATATACTGCCCCAGCAGAACCAAATACCACAGTACAGCACAAAATACTGCCCCAGCAGAACCAAATACCACAATACAGCACAATATACTGCCCCAGCAGAACCAAATACCACAGTGCAGCACAATATACCGCCCCAGCAGAACCAAATACCACAGTGCAGCACAAAATACTGCCACAGCAGAACCAAATACCACAGTGCAGCACAAAATACTGCCCCAGCAGAACCAAATACCACAGTACAGCACAAAATACTGCCCCAGCAGAACCAAATACCACAGTGCAGCACAGAATACCCCCACCTCTGCCGCAGTATTCAACTGTATCACCGTCCTGAGGATGGCAATACTGCTGAATTCAGTAGGGGACCAGGTCCATAAGTACATAATGCTCCTACCAACAATTAAAGGGGTTGTCTCCTCCCCCCCGACAAAGGGGGCATATAGCTAGGATAGGTGCGGGTCCCACCGCTGGGATACTACCTATATCGAGAGCGGAGTCCCGAAAGTGGTGGAGGGTGCACTGTGCATGCACAGCCGCCCTCCATTCATTTCTATGGGATCGCCAAAAATAGACGAGAAAATATTGGAGCAGTTTTCATTATCTAAGTTTTTTTCTTTAATAAATACCTAAATACCTCCTCTTAAAGGGGTTGTTCAAAATTTGGAAAACATGGTTGTTTCCTCCATAAACAGCCTTATACCTGCCCATGGCTTGCGTGTGGTATTGCAGTTCATCCCTGTTAAGTCTAAAATCGACTAAGTTGCAATACCAGACTCAACCTGTGGACGGATGTGGCGCTGTTTTTGGAAGAAAGCAGCCAACGTCACTTTAGTCCGGGACAATCCCTTTAAGGCGAATCTGCTCAGCGATGAAGCAGTCCAGCTCGGCTCCCTTCTTGCTGCATTACTTGTATAGATGTGCCGCTCAGGGACGACCCTAGCGGAAGTTCTGCCAGCGGCCACATTGGATTCCTGGAAAACGGAGAAACGGCCGAATAGAATTTTTAACCATTTGATATAAAAGGACTGGTGAGTTTTACAAGGAGCTGGTCCTTACATGTGACACCCGGCCTCCCTGTGTTGTCGGCAGCCCCCCTCACCTTTCTGTATCCACCGCACTGAGCGGGTAATCTGCTCGCCCTGCGCGCTCACGGCACTGCAGTTTTTCCTCTCCCAGAACACGGTTAGAATTTTTGATTTGCCGCTGATAAATTTGCATTGCAGCTAATGCGTGTGTCTAGACAGACAGCAAACTGAAGTCCTTTGTTCTCGCATGTAACACGCATAGCTTAGCGGGATCAGCCCCATTGTTTGGAGAGTGCTTTAAACTTCAGACTCGCACAACCCTTCCAGCTTCCTGCGCAGGGACAGCCAAGGTTAAACTGCGCTGTGGGCCGGCCGAATGGATACGGGGGATGGGAACGGACCTCGTAGTTCTGAGAAAGTAAAAAAGCTTAGTAACTCCAGAGCACAAGCCGGTATTAAAGGAGACTTAAATATTGATGACCTAACCATTCATATCAGATCGGTGGGGGTCCGACCAGGGGTGCACCTAGCTGAAACGGCGCCCCCCCCCATGCCAAATTCTTAACTGAACCCCTTTGCCACAGTGAAAGCGCTCATTCTCCATGACCCTTCTGCTGCCCCCCTCTTTCCCCTACCTGGTGCTGCCTGAGGCAACTGCCTCACCTCGCCTCATTGGTGGTGCACCCCTGGGTACGACTCCAGTCACCCCTGCCCATAAACCGAGCGCTGCAGCCGCCTGCTGGGGAAGAGCTGTGAGGAGGATAGGAGTAGTAGTGGTTCACAGTGGCTCTCCTCACGCTGGTGCCGTGCAGCAGTAATGGAGGCAGAGGTGCGCCAGCAATGAGGCCAGGTGAGGTGATCGCCTCAGGCAGCACCAGGTAGGGGCAGCAGAAGGGCCGTTGGCTGAAGGGAAGGGGTTAAGAAATTGTCATGGGGATGGGGGGGGTCTGTTTCCGTTTTCGCCTCAGGCAACAGAAAGGCTAGGTGCACCCCTGAATGGAGGGTGCACCTATTCTTCCCTCAAGTCTTTTGTTGATTCCCGCCTGGTGGTAGTTGGGTTGCCCTTTATGGTATACAATTAGCAAGGGCACAAGGCCAGAGGGCGGGCGAAAGATTAATGGAGTCAATGATCAGGCTCGTTTAGTCGCAATAAATAAAGTTCTCTCTTTACTCAATAGATGATGGGAGTAGTAGTTCATACTGTAGTTAAAGGCACAGTTCTGTGAGATATGCTACAGAGTAGGATTCTCCCAATAGATTTGGCAATGATGGTAGTCGTAGTCCTCAGTTTTTCTCTAAACACACTAAGCAGTTTCCCCAAAAAAAACACAGGTGAGAAATTCCGTTCTCAGCTATTCCCATTCTCTTTCAGCGATTCCCAGTCCGATCTTAGATTTGGATGGCCAGTCCGTCTCGATGTATGATATTAACCTTTTTCACAAGCAGTAAAGTCTTAATGCCATAAACGAGCATTACCTTACTGTCTGAATACAGTGCACAGCCTTGATGGTTCTAGATCAGGGATGCCCAACCTAAGGCCCTCCAGCTGTTGCAAAACTACAACTTCCATCATGCCCAGACAGCTATCAAGGTTCGCTAGGAGTTGCAGTTTTGCAACAGCTGGAGGGCTGCAGGTTGGGCATCCCATCTAAGATGCCTATTTTCTTTCCTCAGGGGTAGTCTCAATTAAAGAGGACCTTTCATCACTCCTGACATGCCTGTTTTCATAGCGTCTTGCATTCCCCATGTAATAACAATTCTGGAGCATCTATTGTTATGTCTCTATGTTGTACCATTCATTTATTATTTCTAGTAGAAGTTACGAATGAATTTCTAGCAGTCTGCAGTAAGGGTACAGAGGGGTGGTAACCAGTTGGGGGTGTGTACCTGCACAGTCTGAAAATTATAGCACTGATTGGATAGAGTGAGACTGTGCAGGTACACCCCCCAACTGGTTACCTCCCCTCTGTACCCTTACTGCAGACTGCTAGCAATTCATTCATAACTTCTAGTAGTAATAATAAATGAATGGTACAACATAGAGACATAAGAATAGATGCTCCAGAATTGTTATCACACGGGGAATGCATGAAGCTATTAAAACAGGCATGTCAGGAGCAGTGAAAGGTCCTCTTTAAGGTGTTCTCTGGCAGCTGTTTAGTCTCAGGAATGGGGTCTCCTGGAGGAGTCTTCTCTTCGGGCCTACTTTGCAGGAGCTCACACTTGTAGGTATTGCTTCTAGCTCAGCTCCGCCCAGTCTCTCTAACTGACCAGAGGAGGCTGGACCAGCCCAACCTAACTAAGGCTGCCAGTGTTAACTCTTTTATGTCCATACACAACCATTTGGAATACAAGGCACACAGAGAGAAGAGCTTTAAGCATTCAATCACATTTAAACTTTTGCAAAAAATGAACCTGATCCACTGGTTCACTGCACAGCTTCTTCATACTGTACCAAGAACGGCGTCGTACATTGTATAGTGGCTGCGCTTGGTATTGCAGCTCAGTCTTATTCACTTGAATGGGACCAAAGGACACGACATATGTGGGAGGAACTAACATGTTAATCCTAATCTTCCAGGTCCATGAATATAATGCAAGAACTAAAGTAAAGACTGACACAAGCAGAGAACAAGGGGGAGCAGAGAAGGTAAGACTGTGTAGCAATTCAGATTTATATGTTAAAGGGGATCTGTCGCCTCTCCTGACATGTCTTTGTTCATAAAGGAGTGGGGCTTCGATTCCAGCGCTGTGCTGTTCCTCCGTTATTCCTCCTACAAACTTGTGAATAAATTGCCAACTAGGTTTTACCACTTGCACGATGCCCAGTCGGTGCTGCCGGTGTCAGATTGTGTAGATTGAACACACAAAGGGAAAGGGATTCTGAAATTTCTAGGAAGAATAAAAGAGGAACAGCACACTGAAGAGTGCTTCATGGGGAATGCAATTATTTACTAAAACAAACGTGAAGAGAGGTGACAGGTCCTCTTTTAAAGGGGGTTGTAAGGTCAACCCTAATCCTTAAAGGGATTGTCCAGGGTTTTACCATTGATGATCTATCATCAGGATCGGCGGGGTCCAACTCCCGGCACCCTCTCCGATCAGCTGTATGAGGAAACGGCATGCGCACATCTCAGGATAGGTCATCAATAGTAAAAGCTCAGACAACCCCTTTAAATTTACCCATAAAAGGGTTGTCTTACCTCAAACATTGGCGGCATATCACTAGGACAGGAGTCAGCAACCTCCAGCACTCCAGCTGTTATGGAACTACAACTCCCAGCATGCATAATTGCTTTGCTCTTCTCAGAATTCTCATAGAAATGAATGGCGCATGCTGGGAATTGTAGTTTTACAACAGCTGGACTGCTGAAGGTTGCTGATCCCTGCACTAGGATATGCCCCCAATGTCAGATAGGTGCGAGTCCCATCTCCCATTAATTTCTATCGCAGTTCGCGATGTGCGCCCCGTTAATTTCTAGTTACATAGAAGTGAATGGAGCGGTGACTGCGCTTGCGCAGTGCACTCACCATAAATTTCCATGGGGCATTTTGGCACTCCCATAGAAGTGAACGGATGGCGGTTGCGTATGCGCAATGCACTCTCCTTCACCTATTCTATAGATAGGCGTGGGTCCCACCTATCTGACATTGGTGGCACATCCCTTTAAGAGTAAAATAAGATTATACCCTTGAATCTGGACCGGCTGAACCTCTGAGAACACGCAGTAAGTGTCCGCCACGATGGCACCATGCTATTATATATCGCGGTTGTCACTTTTACAGTTGCCATGGTGATCCAGGGCGGGACACACCTGCCATTAAATAATCGTCGATGTCATGGTGTACACGGCGAGAGGCTGCAGTAAGATGCATCATTTCTGAGATCCAGAAAGCTTGTTAAACAGTCGCCGGACACTCCGTAAAAAATTATTGTCAGTTAAAGTTCAGGGTAATTAAAATGCAATTCCTGCTCCATATATCAAGTGATCTCTCTGCAGCAGAAACACAGCCGAGCTTCAGAACACAGAGGAAAAAATGAGTTCAGTGGTTAAGAGCGCCAACTCCAACATTACAGCAATGTAACGCGCCCCCCATTAGGTATAATTCTGCATCCTGATTTGGGAGGACTGCTGGCGACCATAGGAATGAATGCAATGGAATTCTGCAAGAAGAATGAACATTTGAAGGGGTTTTCTGGGATTTAACTACTGATGACCTATCCTCAGGATCGTTGGGGGTGCCAGGGTTCGACACCTGGCACCCCCAACGATCAACTGTTTGAGAAGGCACCGACACTCCCGTGAGTGCCATGGCCTTCTCTTAGCTTTTCCTAGGCCAGTGACATCACGTTCATCGGTCACGTGGCCTAGGAACGGCTCAGCCCCATTCAAGTGAATGAGGCTGAGTGCGATACCAAGCACGGCCACTATACAATGTATGGCGCTGTGCTTGGTGATCTGAGAGAAGGCCTCGGCGCTCAAACAGCTGATTGTCGGGGGTCCCAGGTGTCCCAACCCCACCGATCAGATACTGATGACCTATCCTGAGGATAGGTCATTAGTAGTTAACTACCGGAAAACCCCTTTAATATAAGAGGGGGTCCCTAATTTTAGGACAAAAGGAAGCACGTGCCTCCATACATTTTGTTATTGATTTCAAGGTAAGCCGTGTAATACTCCATTACTACTGTGGGGGTGCTGTAGGTGTATTGAGCACCCGCAGTCTGGCTCCCACCACAGATTACAAACAAACGCTAGGGGTCTGAGTGGCAGGGAGGCCTTCTTAAAGGGGTTATCCCATGACTAATGTTAAAATGATAATCAGATATCATATAGTACATGACAACCTCTTTCTAACACAGCTAGAACTAGCCCTGTACCTCACATGGATCCAAAGATCTCCACATTCATTGCTCTGCTAGATTTATATCAAGCTCAGCTTTGGGGGTTGTGTTCGTTCTCAGGACGTGTGTCCCTTCAGCTGCATTCTTCTTGAGGGGGGGTGTCCTTTCTGCCGCAGCTGGTGGACATTGAAGTTGGCTCTGAGCATGTGCATCCACCTTAGTGAGGTGGTGGTCAGAAAAATTAGAAAAAGAACAACAAACAGCAGGTGGCGCTATACAGATAAGACTATATTCAGAATCTCAGTAATTTTTAAAGGGAGTCTGTCACCTCATTTTCACCTATATAGCTAACAGCACTGCCCCACAGACGATTGCATACACATCTTAGACATACCTGTGTGCACTGTGTGTGTGTATTCCGCGTTCAGAAAAAGCACTTTTATTCTGCAGGAAAACAGCTCCCAAGTGCCCGGCTCTGCTGCTGCTGCAAACCAGACTGGAGGGGGGAGGGCAGCTTTAGCTGCTCATATCTTGGGATTAGTAGCAGATAGAACAATGGCCTTGACCTTCTTTGAAAGCTGACATTCCAAGCTTTAAAATGATACCAAAATCAGCATTATTTTCAGTATATCAGAAGATATAGCTGTTAGAAATCGAGTCAGGAGAAAAAGCTGTTTTTAGTTTCACTTTCAGCCGGGCACTTGGGAGCTGTTTTCCTGCAGAATAAAAGTGCTTTTTCTTGACATGTAATACAGACACACAGTGCACACAGGTATGTCTGAGATGTGTATGCAATCTTCTGTGGGGCACTGCTGTTAGTTATACAGGTGAAAATGAGGTGACAGACTCCCTTTAATTACGTGCAGTTACAAAAGTTTTCGGATCCAGGTGGTGGTTTGAAAACTGTGGGGGTCATTTTTTCTAACTGGTAGAAAGTAGAACTGGCTTTAGTTGCCCATAGCAACCAATCAGATTCCACCTTTCATTTTTGACAGCTCCTTTGGAAAATAAAAGCTGGAATCTGATTGGTTGCTATGGGCCAGTTCTACTTTACACCAGTTCGATAAATCTACCCGTCTACTGAATTTTCACAGGACATCCCCTTTAACTAAAAGGGGTTATCTAAATTGTAATTGCCTGGATAAATACCGCTTTATCGAGGGGGTCAACACATAAAGGGGTTTTGTAAAGCAAAGTGTCTGCGGAGTGTGTGTGTCATCTTACCACTTGTGTCTACGGCAGGGTTCAGCAACCTCAGACACCACAGCTGTTTGACAAAAACAAAAGTTTAGAAAAGCATGATAATGGTGAAAACTAAAGTCCTATCCCCCTTCCGCTCCTGTTCTCACGTTTCTTGGGTTCCTGGTTGGTCCTTGGTCATTTCCTGCTTGTCCGAAGGCGCCAGGAGGCACTCAGTGGTTGGGGTGGGCACCTGGAAGTAGAGACCCACAGGACCTGGGAAGCGGTGGAGAATCGGTGAGGACGGTATTATTGCTTTTACCACAATCCTTCCCCCCACCACTTTTCAGGTCCCCTGTGGATAGGGGTGCACCATCAGTGAGGCCAGATGAGGCAATCGCCTCAGGTAGCACCAGGTAGGGGCAAGAGGGGGGCAGCCGAAACATCCTGGGCCGAAGGGAAGGGGTTGGGTTAAGAAATTGGCATTGGGGAGGAGGCGCCGTTTCAGTTTTCGCCTCAGGCAGCAGAAAGGCTAGGCGCACCCCTGCCTGTGGGTCTCCACTTCTAGGTGCTTCTCCAAGATGACCAGTGACCCTCCCCAACCACTCATCGCCTGGATAATCAGCTCCTGCGGGTCAAGAGGCTTATGGAGACAGAGGGGCACATTTACTAAGGGACTTGTGACTATTTTAGGCAGTTGGGCAGGATGAAGGCAGCTGTGGGTGTGTCAGGAGCCCCAGCATTTGCCATTAATGACGAGGCGCGCCATTCTGATGCTTTTCTAAATAAGGCCGACATTTTTTTTTAACCCCTGTAAAAATATCCTGTCCACGAAACGGTCACGGATAGATAGTAGACTGAAAGATGATAGATCTTTTTGTGGGCCTGCAGAACGGAAAAACGGATGCAAATACTACACGGTATGCGTCTGCACTTTCTGAAGCCCCCTCGGAATGAATGGATCCACATCTGATCTGCACCAAGAATACGGCTTGGTGCATGGGGCCTCATTTGCATCGCCCAGATAAAAAATCTATAAGGCGGGCACAGAAAGCAATCTAATATACAAATCCTGCGCCGCAGCCTCCCCGCTATCGCCCTGTGTTACGTAACCTGCACACTGTGCTGCTCTGTACCCAACATTTAATTTGCTAGTGCTGACCTGCAGTATGGATTTTTTCATAAAATTTCATTAAGCCCTTTATTTCCATAAGTCAGATGGTACACAGGGTGCGGAAAGATTTACGATTTTCCCAGTAACCCTTGGCATACCAGCAACTTTTTTTTTTTTTTTCCATGTCCTTCGAGCACAAGACGTCTTATGGCGCATTCACCCTGAAGGGATGTAATTGACAGTCTTGTAAGATCCAGGGTGAAGAGTCAAATGCAATTGGCTTTGGCGGCATTTTCCCACTGCCGAATGGCCGCTAGAGGGCAGCGTCCTGACAACACGCACCCAGGATCTGTAGTCTGACACCTCTTGCTGGAGGAAGCAGTAAATGGATTTGACCTCCGTAACACCAAAGTGAAATGAGCCCAAAAGCTGGTGACCAAGTGATGGTCCAGCCAGTGGCTACCTTTGTGTATGTGGCAACCACGACGAGCATTTCAAAATGGCGTCTAGACTGGTTGTCAGCTTTAGTCACTCTTGGGTGTTTTGCTCACTGCAGTTTGACTTCATTTACACTAGTGATAAGACCATTTAAGGGCTCATGCACATGAACGTATTTTTTTTTTTTTTCTGTTCCGTTTTTTTACAGGACCGTATGTGGAACCATTCACTTCAATGGGGCTTGAAAAAAAACGGAAATTACTGAGTGTGCATTCTGTATCCGTTCTGCAAAAAAAATAGAACATGTCCTATTCTTGTCTGTTTTGGGGAGAAGGACAGGCCTTGTTACAATGGATCCGCAAAAAAAAAAAAACAGATGCAACACGGACGTCATCCGTTTTTTTGTGGATCTCTGTTTTGCGGACTGCAAAATACATACAGTCGTGTGCATGAGCTCTAATATCTATAGGGGGAGACGGGTCAAGTGTGTTTGATTTCAACATGCCTGATCCTTTGTCCTCACAGGAGCCAAGCCGCGGCTTACTCCCCTCTCCCCATTGACAACACATGCATCCTCAGCCAACCTAAAGCATGCATGTGTATCAGGTATTGGGAGGAAAAGAAGGGGTACCTTTCCGGTAATAATGATCTTCTGTTCCAGGGGGCAGGCTGCGGGCACTTGCTTAAAAATCATTATCTGATCAGCGGGGCCCAACCACAGGGGCCCGTGTTCCCATTTGAATGCACAGCGGTCATGCATGTGCGCAATCAGCTCTTTGTCTGATCAAACTGAGCGTTTGTAGCTGACCATCTGTCCTATAGAGTCGAATGGAGTGGTAGACATGCATGCTTGTCTGCTACTCCACTCAAACGGAGAGCACGCCCTCCCCCATTTCTTGTGATTGGCGGTCAGACCAATAGTTGAATTGGGACAACCCCTTAAAGTATTGATGACCTATCCTCAGGACAGGTCATTTGTAAAGTATAAAATTGGTGGGGGTCGCACTGTTTAAAGTGCTGCAGCCTCTTCATAGCATACCAAGCACAGCGCCGCACATTGTATAGTGGCCGTGCTTGGTATTGCAGCTCAATCCCATTCACTTGAAGAAAAGCAGAAAGGCCACGTGACCAATAGACATGATGTCACAGGCTGCAGCGCTCACACAAGCACCAGATGGTCTACCCTAGGACAGGTCCTTTAACACTTTGCGGTCTTCATCTAACGGTGCTGGAGATGGTGATGTATGATTAGCAGCTGCAGATAGAATTACAGTCCCTGCCTTTGGTTTATCCTAAAGCATCACTGAGGATCACGCCCCCCTTATCCATGTCCTGACACTGTTAGTAGACTGGACCATCCGTGATGACAGCCAGGAGGCAGGTGTGGGTTACACAGCACCATGATGACAGTTTTAGTGACTGGACAGTATGCAGAATAGAGGACAGAGACGCTTCTCCGAGACGGGCGCTAAGGCTAGCTGTAAAAGGTGACATGGCTCAGATACTGCATCAAAGTGACCGGGGTATCCCCAGGGAGAGGATCAGGTGCTACTTAAAGGGGTCGTCTCGCTTCAGCAAATGGCATTTATCATGTAGAGGAAGTTAATACAAGTCACTTACTAATGTATTGTGATTCTCCATATTGCTTCCTTTCCATCACATTATACACTGCTTGTTTCCATGGCTACGTCTACCCTGTAATCCAGCAGCAGTGGTCGTGCTTGTACACTATATTAAAAAGTACCGGACTACGTGAGCTCCCACGGTCCCGGCAATCAGATAGGCTGGCGCTTTTTCCTATAGTGTGCAAGCACGACCACCGCTGCTGGATTACAGGGTGGTCGTAACCGTGGATACAAGCAGTGTATAATGTGATGGGGAAAATAAATCAAGCTGTACGAGGAGAGAGAAGTGCTCACATATCACGCTTGCTCATCTCGCTACAGGAGATGGGCTCAGTATGAAGCCTATGGGCCCGTCTCGCTTCCATCTCCTGAGGCAAGGTGAGCACGATATGCAAGCACTTCTCTCTCCTTCTTCTAGCAGTTGGTGGGGGTCTTGGAGGTAGGACCACCACCGATCAGAACTTTTCATATGTGATCTATCAAGTAAAACTTAGTGACCCTTTATGTCAGATTGGTGGGCCTCTCGGCCTCCCCCTGCTGATCAGGTGTTGGAAGGAGTAATGGCGTTCAGCCCTGTGCCGTCACATCCATCAATCACACGGCCTTTGGGCAGCTCCATACCACTTAAAGGGGTATTCCCATCATAGACAATGGGGCATATCGCTAGGATATGCCACCATTGTCTGATAGTTGCGGGTCCCACCGCACCTATATCAAAAACAGAGCTGGAAGCGCTGTGCCTGGAGGACCCCGGGTATCCTGGCGTCCGGCCACCATCAGGCGCAGCTCGCATAGAAATTAATGGGAGAATACAGCGCATGCGCAGCCACTGCTCCCATTCATTTCTATGGAGCCGACAGAGCACTGGCTCGGCTATTTTCAGCAGCCCCATAGAATTTAATGGAGGGCGGCTGCACATGCGCACCTAACAGACAATGGGGGCATATCCTAGCGATATGCCCCCATTGTCTAACATAGTAATAACCCTTTAAATGAATGGGACTGAGCTGCAATGCCAAGCACAGCCACTATACAAACAGCTGATGGGCAGGAGTCAGATATTGATGACCTATCCTGAGAAGATGAGCTCTTGACCGCTGAAGATCATGGTCTTGGTCCCATCAGCCTCCGTTCCCCAAAAAATTGCACTTTGGTAATATGCAAATGAGCCCCAAGGAGCAACAGAGACTGAGTGCTGTTAATCCTCACTGCTCTGAGGCTCCGCTCACTCCTCTTTATGCCACGCCCCCACTACTAAGACTGACAGGCAAGACAGTGAAAACATATTCATGCCTAGCCATGAAGTCTTGCAGGAGCACATTCAGCGCATGCGCAGTAAAGGGATGGAGACTGAGCATGTAGAATGCGCTCCCGCGAGACTTCAGGGCCAGGCGTGAGTATGTTTTGACTGGCTGGCCTGTCAGTCTTAGCGGTGGGGGCGTGGCATTAAGAGGAGTGAGCTGAGGCTATGGGAGCAGCAAAGCTTAAAGGGGTATTCTCATCTCACAAATGTAGTCTGTATAGTTAGATATAGCCATACCAGTATTATTACTAATAGAATGTATTTATATAAAATGTACCGTTTAGAAGATTTTCCTATTTGTATATCCATTGTCCCACACACATCAGTCAGGCCGTTGCCCCTAGTTACGACCACCGCGGCCTTGTAGTAGTGGTGGCCGGCTTGATCCTGTTCAAACCCGCTCTGAGGTAACTGCTGTATTGTGAACGCACATTACATGATCATGCGGAGACACATCTTAGGGTTGTAGCAGTTTTGTCTGCTCTTCCAAAACTTAGAGAAACGGATCCTGTTCCAAGATCAATTCATCTCTGTGGAGCAGGATCCGTTTATAAAGTCTGCGTTTTGGATGGATCCTGATCATTGTGTATTGGACTGGTAGCGTCCATAACGTAGATGTGAAAGTACCTAAGATGTGTCTCCACATGATCATGTAATGTGCGTTCACAATACAGCAGTTACCTCAGAGCGGGTTTCAAAAGGAGCAAGCCGACCACCACTACTACAAGGCCACGGTGGCCGTAACCGGGGGCAACGGCCTGACTGATGTGTGTGAGACAATGGATATACAAATAGGAAAATCTTCTAAACGGTGCATTTTATCTAAATACATTCTATTAGTAATAATACTGGTATGGCTATATCTAACTATACAAACTACATTTGTGAGATGGGAATACCCCTTTAATGGCAATGTCCTCGTTGCTCCTAGAGGCTCATTTGCATATTACAAATGGGCAGTTAGATAATGAGTGCAATAACGGAGGCTAATGGGCCCAAGACCATGATCTTCAGCTGTCAAGGGCTAAGGCGAAATGGATTTAGTTCCATGTTTCTGATGAGAAGAGCTCTTTAAAGGCTATGGACACCTTTTGGGGGCAATATTTTTATCATTGCATTGTACTTATTTTGGGCTAAAAATAATTTTTTCAGTAGGTCAATATTACAAATGTTGAGCCCCTTTCTCTGTACAGACTTGAGATTCTCTAATATCAGGCTCTGTATTTTTTAATCTGTTTCGCTGACGGCTCCTTATCTCTGACCTTATAAACACTCAGTTCTTATCTTACTGATCAGAATGTGGCTTAAATAAGTGTTTGCGAGCATCTAGAGAAAAGGTTTATTAGATGACCGGCAACTGGAATACCCCTAACACTGCTAGACAAATAGTTAAAGGGGTATTCCAGTTATAACGGATAACTATTAGATCGGTGTGGGGGGGGGGGTCCTATTAGGGTTGGGCGATTTACCAGTATTCACAGTATACCACGGTATTAAGAAACGGCGATATGGTGATTTCGTCATTTCTTAATTACAGCGGTATTTTAGTGACGTCATAGGGGCAGTCGCACTTGAGTGCTTACTGCCTCTACAACGTCCGGGGAACAGCCGGCACAGTGGAGAAGGAGAGAGTCCCTCCCCACTGTGATCTGGCTGCCGCTGCCACCAATGAGAGGTGAGGAGGGGCGGGGCTGTGGCTGCTGATCCACCAATGAATTTATCTCTTAATACAAGTATAGGCAATAACAGACGGTGGCGCACCTAAGGGGTTAATTGCCGCGGTTTGCGGGATCACCGCCGTCTGTTATTGCCTATACTTGTATTAAGAGAGAATTAAATTCATTCGTGGCGCAGTGCGCCCCCCCAATACCCCAGTATAATAAACATTGGTGGCAGTGGCCACAGTGTCCCCTCCCCCTTTCATTGGTGGTGCAGTGGTAGCTTCTGATCGGAACCCCAGCAGTTGGGGCTCCGATTGGTTACCATGGCAACCAGGACGCTACTGAAGTCCTGGCTGCCATGGTAAGCTCCCTGCTGCCCTGTGTACAAAGCCCAGGACAGCAGGGAGAGTGTAAGTCCTATGCACCCTAATAGAGTTCTATTAGGTTGAATAGAACATGGGATTAAAAGATCCCAGGATCTAGCCCCAGGGGGCTAATAGTTATTAAATAAAAAGTAAAATAAAAAATAAAACACCAAAATATTAAAAAATTGCCCCCTTTCCCAATTTTACATATAAAAATATATAAACAATAAAAAAACAACATATTACATATCGCCATGTCAAAAAAAGTACAAGCTATTAAAGTATTAAAGAATATGTCCTATGCGGGGAACACTGTAACAGAAAAAAACTGTTTTATTTTTCTTTCCCGTGGTATCGAGTATCGCAATACTTTTTTTATGGGACCGAAATTGAATAAAAATGTTGATATTGTGACATCCCTAGTCACGTGGACATAACGTCATCTCAGGTCCATTAGGTCACAAAGAAAGGGCATCTAACGGGAGCGCCGAAGCTATCTCCAGGACTCCCATAGCGACTGAATAGAGCAGCAGAACGCACAAGCGGCCGCACCATCAGATTCAGGGGAACGGTGACCGCTCTTGGTGGGGCATTATCACGTATGGGGCAACAAGCAAACACGAGTATGTGTTTTTTTTTTATTCTAAATAAGCATTTATCGCGATATATATATCGTTATCGCGATAAATTTCTTAATATCGTTATTGTGGGAATATTTTTGATATCGCCCAACCCTAGGTCCTACTGCTCGGGCCCCATTCTCCTTCCCCCCCCCCCCGAGTGCTGTACTTGGCTATCTCTGGAACTCCCATAGAAATGAATGGCACACGCGACCGCTCTTTTCTTTTCAAGGGAGCTGTAGGGGCTATGGGGACCTGATCAAATAAGTTATCCCCTATCCTGTGGACAGAGGATAACTGGTAACAACCGGAATACCCCTTTGCGACAGAATGGCTGAATATTTTTGAAAAAAATGATTTTATTAGCCCCAAAATGCAATCATAAAAAAAATAAAAAATTTGCCCCTGAAGGTGTCCCCTCGTATACATTATACTTACCTGCCCCGCTCCGGATCCCTACATCTTCCCGTCACGTAGATCAAAGCATTCGGCAATGGGGGATACTAGGGAGGCTTGTCCCCGTTGCGGCCTGCTATTGCTGGCTTTCCCACCCCCTGTGGCCAGAGGCTTGTCCACGTCGTGGCCTGCTATTGGCTGTTCCCACCTGTGGCTTGAAGTTTTGATCCGCGTGACGGAGAGATGCAGCGGCGGCCGCGCAGGGATCCAGAGCGATGCGGGTGGGGCAGGTAAGTATAATGTATACAAGGGGCCTGGACAGTGTGGGGGGGGGGGGTCTTTTAGACTTTGGATAACCCCTTTAATGCTCCTTACGTTTACCCCTCGTTGTGAATGCTCCCCATCAATCCAACCAGGACGAGAGCCGCTTCTGTAGAAGTCTGAGCACATACTTAGGATATGATGTGTGGATCGGCGAGAGGATGTTAATAAGATATATTACCACCCTGGCTTGATTGACGCTGCCGGATACTTGACGTGTATTTACATGCCTTTATTAAAAAAAAGACTAGCCTCGCACTGATGAATAAAAGAAGAACAAGACCGACTCCTACTAAAACTGCCCGGGAACATCGCTTTCCCCCCGCATGCATCTATTTACATATCTATAAACACCATAAAACACCAGCCCAGTCCTCCGACGAGCAGCATGCTGACGTGAACCCCATAAATAAGCAGCTGGTTCACCAGGCTAAAGTCGAGCCGCCTCCGCCCCAGCAGCAGCAGGATGATGGACAGTTTGTACTGGAATCGCAGGAACACTCGGATGCCCAGATACTGAAGGCAAAACAGGATGGAGAGTGCCACCCAGAGGATGGACGTGAAAAGGCTGCAGCTGAAGTACAGCAGGAAGCGGATGAAGCCGTACATCCATCTGGACTTCAGGTAGATGTCAAAGTTGTTGTACTTGGTGCGCACCAGGTGCGTCGTCCGGACCGGTCCGCAGGCCGAGTGCAGGCAGGTGGTGTGGGGGCCGTGGAATGACCGAACGCGGCGGGGGATGGGGATTACAGGCATTGGGGACTCCACCTCGTGTAGAGTCTCATGGGAGGTCTTGGTCGGGTCATATCACCAGGAATGAAGCCGCAAAGAGGAGGAAAACTGCTGGGAGGTCGTGGAGCTGGACTGGTGTATACCTGCAAAGCAGAAACAGTGGAGTCACTGGCTCATGTAGAGAGATAGATATATATATATGTATACAGTGCCTTGTGAAAGTATTCAGGCCCCTGGAACTTTTCAACCTTTTGCCACATTTCAGGCTTCAAACAAAAAGATATAACATTTTACATTTTTGGTGAAGAATCAACAACAAGTGGGTCACAATCGTGAAGTGGAAGGAAATTTATTGGATCATTTAAACTTTTTTTGTAATAATAAAACTGAGAAGTGGGGCGTGCAAAATTATTCGTCCCCCTTGCATTAATACTTTGTTGCGCCACCTTTTGCTGCGATTACAGCTGCGGTCTCTTGGGGGATGTCTCTATCAGTTTTCACATCTAGAGACTGAAATTCTTGCCCATTCTTCCTTGCAAAACATCTCGAGCTCTTTGAGGTTGGATGGAGACGTTTGTGAACAGCAGTTTTCAGCTCTTTCCACATATTCTCCATTGGATTCAGGTCTGGACTGTGACTCGGCCATTCTAAGACCTGGAGACCTTTATTTTTGAACCCTTCCATTGTAGATTCTGCTTTATGTTTGGGATCATTGTCTTGTTGGAAGATAAATCTCCGTCCTAGTCTCAGGTCTTGTCATCCAGAATGGTCCTGTATTTGGCTCCATCCATCTTTCCATCAGTTTTAACCATCTTCCCTGTCCCTGCTGATGAAAAGCAGGCCCAAACCATGATGCTGCCCCCACCATGTCTGACAGTGGGGACGGTGTGTTCAGGGTGATGAGCTGTGTTGCTTTTACGCCAAACATATCGTTTTGCATTGTTTCCAAACAGTCTGATTTTGGTTTCCTCTGAGCAGAGCCCCTTCTTCCACATGTTTGGTGTCTCCCAGGGGCTTGTGGCAAACTGTAAACCAGACTTTTTATGGATATCTGTGAGAAATGGCTTTCTTCTTGCCGCTCTTCCATAAAGGGCAGATTTGTGAAGTGTTGGACTGATTGTTGTCCTATGGACAGACTCTCCCACCTCAGCTGTAGATCTCTGCAGTTCATCCAGAGTGATCATGGGCCTCTTGGCTCCATCTCTGATCAGTCTTCTCCTTGTTTAGAGGGACGGCCGGGTCTTGGTAGATTTGCAGTGGTCTGATACTCCTTCCATTTCAATATGACGCTTGCACAGTGCTCCTTGGGATGTTTAAAGCTTGGGAAATCTTTTGGGATCCAAATCCGGCTTTAAACTTCTCCACAACAGTATCACGGACCTGCCTGGTTTGTTCCTTGGTCTTCATGATGCAGAACCCTGAGACTATCACAGAGCAGGTGCATTTATACGGAGACTTGATTACACACAGGTGGATTCTATTTCTCTTCATCAGTCATTTAGGACGACATTGGATCATTCAGAGATCAGAGATCAACTTCTGGACTGAAAGGAAAGGGGACGAATAATTTTGCACGTCCCACTTCTCAGTTTTATTATTACAAAAAAAGCTTAAATGATCCAATAAATTTCGTTCCACTTCACAATTGTGACCCACTTGTTGTTGATTCTTCACCAAAAATGTAAAATGTTATATCTTTTTGTTTGAAGCCTGAAATGTGGCAAAAGGTTGAAAAGTTCCAGGGGCCTGAATACTTTCACAAGGCACTGTGTTTATATATATACACACACAGTAACGGCAAAGCAGCCGCCCTCTTTAGACGGGCAAATTGCATCATCGAGACCCCTTCTTATTCTCACCGGGGTCCTGAGGACCCCCCTCCGTAACATTCATATGTCCCAACAGGGCATGTGGAAAGTGCATGTCTCCAAAGCACAGGAGCGGGGAAGATACCAAGGACACTTGATGAGATTGGCACCGCCCTCAGGGCACTTGCCAGCTAATTTGCATACATTTCCCTTACCTTTGTGAAAGATAAAGAGCCCTATCATGTAAGTCAATGACTTGGGGTGACCCCCTGCTGTCACCAGAGATGCTTCTCCTCCTACATCTCTATCTGCTACTAGGAGCACGCCCCTATAAAAGCACCGATAAACCGAATTATAGACCCATCATTGGAGCCAGAGTCACACAGTGCCCCCTGCTGGTGACCAAGATGTCCTCACTGATTACAGAGCATCCTCAGCCCAGTCTATTACCTCCGGAGCTATAGCCCTCATACAGCACCCCCCGCAGGTGACCCCCTCTCACGCAGCACCCCCTGCAGGTGACCCCCTCTCACGCAGCACCCCCTGCAGGTGATCCCCTCTGACACAGCACCCCCCGTGGGTGACCCCCCCTCTCACACAGCACCCCCGCGGGTGATCCCCCTCATACAGCACCCCCTGCGGGTGATCCCCTCTCATACAGCACCCCCTGCGGGTGATCCCCTCTCATACAGCACCCCCTGCGGGTGATCCCCTCTCATACAGCACCCCCTGCGGGTGATCCCCTCTGACACAGCACCCCCTGCGGGTGATCCCCTCTGACACAGCACCCCCTGCGGGTGATCCCCTCTGACACAGCACCCCCTGCGGGTGATCCCCTCTGACACAGCACCCCCTGCGGGTGATCCCCTCTGACACAGCACCCCCTGCGGGTGATCCCTCTGACACAGCACCCCCTGCGGGTGATCCCCTCTCATACAGCACCCCCTGCGGGTGACCCCTCTCACACTGCACCCCCTGCAGGTAATCCCCTCTGACACTGCACCCCCTGCAGGTAATCCCCTCTGACACAGCACCCCCTGCAGGTGACCCCCCTCTCACACTGCACCCCCTGCAGGTAATCCCCTCTGACACTGCACCCCCTGCAGGTAATCCCCTCTGACACAGCACCCCCTGCAGGTGACCCCCCTCTCACACAGCACCCCCTGCAGGTGATCCCCTCTGACACAGCACCCCCCTGCAGGTGATCCCCTCTGACACTGCACCCCCGGCAGGTGATCCCCTCTGACACAGCACCCCCCTGCAGGTGATCCCCTCTGACACAGCACCCCCTGCAGGTGATCCCCTCTGACACAGCACCCCCCTGCAGGTGATCCCCTCTGACACAGCACCCCCCTGCAGGTGATCCCCTCTGACACAGCACCCCCCTGCAGGTGATCCCCTCTGACACAGCACCCCCCTGCAGGTGATCCCCTCTGACACAGCACCCCCCTGCAGGTGATCCCCTCTGACACTGCACCCCCTGCAGGTGATCCCGTCTCATACAGCACCCCCTTCAGGTGATCCCCTCTGACACTGCACCCCCGGCAGGTGATCCCCTCTGACACTGCACCCCCGGCAGGTGATCCCCTCTGACACAGCACCCCCCTGCAGGTGATCCCCTCTGACACAGCACCCCCCTGCAGGTGATCCCCTCTGACACAGCACCCCCCTGCAGGTGATCCCCTCTGACACAGCACCCCCCTGCAGGTGATCCCCTCTGACACTGCACCCCCTGCAGGTGATCCCGTCTCATACAGCACCCCCTTCAGGTGATCCCCTCTGACACTGCACCCCCGGCAGGTGATCCCCTCTGACACTGCACCCCCGGCAGGTGATCCCCTCTGACACAGCACCCCCCTGCAGGTGATCCCCTCTGACACAGCACCCCCTGCAGGTGATCCCCTCTGACACTGCACCCCCGGCAGGTGATCCCCTCTGACACAGCACCCCCTGCAGGTCTCCCCCCTCTCACACAGCACCCCCTGAGGGTGACCCACTCTGACACAGCACCCCCTGCAGGTGACCCCCCCCTCACACCGCACCCCCTGCAGGTGACCCCCCTCTCACACAGCACCCCCTGCAGGTGACCCCCCCCCCCTCTCACACCGCACCCCCTGCAGGTGACCCCCCCTCACACCGCACCCCCTGCAGGTGACCCCCCCCCCTCTCACACCGCACCCCCTGCAGGTGACCCCCCCCCCCCTCTCACACCGCACCCCCTGCAGGTGACCCCCCCCCCCCTCTCACACCGCACCCCCTGCAGGTGACCCCCCTCTCACACCGCACCCCCTGCAGGTGACCCCCCTCTCACACAGCACCCCCTGCAGGTGACCCCCCTCTCACACAGCACCCCCTGCAGGTGACCCCCCTCTCACACAGCACCCCCTGCAGGTGACCCCCTCTCACACAGCACCCCTGCAGGTGACCCCTCTCTCCCCACCTCCCTGTCTCACACCAGGCCGCCCCCGGTGCTTCCTCTTCCAGCTCCTCTATGGCATAGTGCCCCCTGCTGGTGACCCTGCCCTCTGCACTCGGTAAAGCCTCCCCACCCTGATAACACAGCGCCCCCCCGCAGGCCATAAACTTACAGCAGGTGTCCGCACTGCTCCCAGTCATCAGGGGCCCCGCTGCCTTCAGCCCCTCCATCCCCCACTCTTCAGGCTCCGGCAGCCGGTATCACGCCCCCCTTCACGAGCCAGACTGCCCACTGCCCCTCTCTCACTTCCTGCTTCCTGGTAGCAACCATCGCGAGAGCAGGAGATCAGGTACCGTTTCCCAGGTTACTAGGGAAGAGATTCGGTTACCATAGCGACAGCCGCAGCAGCCTGACTTATACATTTGCTGCTGGGAGTCCAGTCCCAGACATGGGGGGTGCAGTGTGGATATTAGGGTGTCCTGTCTCCTGTTAAAAATACTAATGAGGCTGTGATAGTGGCAACCAATCAGAATTAACTTCACTGCCAAGTTAAAACATGTCCTGGTCGGTTGCTAACGGCTTCTATGAGCGTACACGGCAACTTGGACAAAAATTTGATGACGTGTGACCAAATAAAAAAGTCGCAGATGCCCATGAGCAGCAAAGTCCGCCAATATAGAGTCATCACCTTTCCGAACAAAAAATGCCATGTTTGCATGGATAAAGGGGCTTGGCTTAATACTGGATGTTATATATATTTTATTTTTTTTTTAAATAAAACTTAATTTAAACCCCTGTTTATTAAACATTTATTAATCTCTATTTTAAAGATGTCTCTGCGGGTATCGAGCCCATGACTTTCTGTATTGGAGGAAAAGACCATCCGTGCGCCAACTGCATTTTTTGCAAACCCATTAATGGTTCCCTAAAAAGAAACTCCCATACAATGTACTGGTATATAGGGAGATATCTGTGGATTCCAGTACATTATACTGAGGTGTTTAGTCATAGAATATCTTCCATTTACTAGCATTGAGCTCTGTGGCTCAGTGGTCAGAGTCTTTGCCTTCAACGTGAAAGGTTGTGGGATTGATTCAATTTAATAATAGAGACTGAATGAACGTTAAATACTCAAGGGTGTCCCCAGGCTTACTGATAGCATTTGGAAATACCCCCTTCCAGAAACTCTGTGCCTGTCCTATTCTGGTCGGGTTAGCAACTGGCCGGTACTTCTTGCCTGTCCTGGTAGGGTTGCCAACTGGTCGGTATTCCTTGCCTGTCCTTTACTGGTAGGATTGCCAACTGGCTGGTATTCTGCCCAGACTGCCAATACCATATTTTCTTTTTTTTTTTTTTTTTACCAGACGATTGACTTGCACTGCCTGAGAGTCCCAAGCAATGCAAGTCAATGGTCCAGTAATAAAAATAAAAATACGGTACCAGCAGTTTGAGCAAAATACTGGCTATGCAGCTGGAATACCGGCCAGTTGGCGACCCTACTAGAATAGGACAGGCACACAGTTTATTGAATCAGGCATATTGATCTGTGGGGAAAAAAAAGGGTGTGTGAATAACATCTTTGACTTGTATGGGTCCATGTGCTGTCCATTTTTAAAACCGGTCATGTGAATAAGGCTTAAAGCCAGGGACCTGTACCAGAAATATTGACGGTTATACCCTCTGACTTTACCTGCATCCACCTGACCAAAGGATGCCCATAGAATTTGGCTGGGACCACACAAATGAAGAATGGGTGTGTCCTTCACTCAATGTGCACAGCCTGGAGAGCGCCAGAGGGAAGCCACCATGGGCCACAAAAGGGACACAACCCCAGCTGGTAATACCCTTCTGGACCCTAATTGCAAACTGCCAGTAATTCGTTTATAAATGTCTAGTAGGAATAATAGAGGAACGGCACATCATAGAGTCATAAGAATAAATGCTCCAGAATTATTACATGGTGGATGCAAGTCAGGGGAGGTAATTTTCATTGTTCAATTTCTACATCTGTTAAGAGCCGTTTGTCTAAAACTTATTAATATCTGTCGCATTGTGTCTGACATACGCCGGAGTCTTGAGCATAGCCTTCATGTAGAATTAACAGTGTAATGAGAGATGGTGCAGCGTCTGACAGCGACAGGAAAATCTAAGAAAATTTAAGAATACACCAATATTATATATGTCATTTATAACAGGAGCCCTGCCAGTCTCGTCAGGACCCAATGCATTACCATTAGACAACCTCTGTCTTTTGACAGACGAAACTATACACCACAAGATCGTGGTCTGACGCAAGTTGTCCCTTATTAGGCTACGTACAGACCCCAGCAGGCCCTATGAAGGCCCTGGTCAAAATCCGACTTTCTAACAAGCCTTGGGACATGAAAAAGGAAAATAGCCAAGCCAGATATCCATTGGTAGACAGCTGTTTTGAGGTGCTTGACCCTCGTCAGTGGGATTCTGGTTGGCTGGGTGCGATGCCTTGAATGTGGCTAGGCAGGGTACTGAATCTCCTTAAAGAGATCAGTCCTGTATGGAGACTGACTGGAAGTACCCCATGGTATGGAGACTTATTGGCAGTGTTCCTGGGAAAACTATATGCAAAGAGGTACCTCCTAAGAAAGAGAACCATCTCACCAGCGCCACCTATTGGAAGTGACTCCTTATGAGTCAAGATCCGACTTTCCAACAAGCCTTGGATGCGGATTAGGCAGGGTGCTGGCTCTCCTTAAAGAGACCATTTGTGTATGGAGACTTTTGGCAATGCTCCTTGGGAAAACAATATGTCAAGAAGTATCTCCCAAGGAAAGAGAAGCATCTCGCTACCGCCACAAACTTCCACAAGGTGGTGCTGGGGAGATGGTTCTCTTTCCTTGTCCCTCGTCGGTAGGATGCTGGCTGGGTGCGATGCCTTGGTACATGGTCTAAAGAGACCATTTATGTATGGTGACCTATAGGCAATGCTCCATGGGAAAACAATATTCCAAGAGGTATCCCCCAAGGAAAGAGAACCATCTTGCCACCGCCACAAACTTGACTTACAGGGATTCACTTCCACAAGGTGGTGCCAGGGAGATTGTTCTCTTTTCTTGGGAGGTACCTCTTGGCATATTGTTTTCCCATGGACCATTTCCAATAAGTCTCCATACAGCACTGGTCTCTTTAAGGGGAGCCAGCCCCCAACCTAAGCTATATATAACTCCAGCACCATCAGGGGCCAGTTGTAATACCCGACCCTTCTTAGACTTCACATCACAGCGTGTTCAGAGCTCGTCTAGCTGTGAGCATTCTTTCTGACACGTCCACGTCTCCTCTGATCTATCGCGCCCCATAGATTTTAATGGTACGATAAATGAGAGCCATAGAAACGTTTAAGTCTCACGTGTTGCGGCCGGAGCGCTAAGTAATAGATATTTCACGAGCCGGAAAAATCCAAGGATCCAAGGGATCGTTCTAAACAGATCCGTCACCATGACAGCAACGCGAAAAACGGCGGCAGATCCGGCGCGGGGAGATAAATCATCGATACCGCCATCCTGAGCGGCCCCCAGGTGATTGTCAGCTCCGAGCTTCACATTAAATTATGCAAAATAGAAAAAAAAAAAAGAAAACCAAACCTCATAATGCTTCATCAAAGATGCATAAAACTGTCAGGACCAAATAAATCATCCCAATTAACTCGCTTTAGATCGGGATTGCATTTATTAATTTAATCAACAGCGGCTTCATTTGAAGACTCTGAGATGATGAATTTGTAAGACTAAGTAAACACTAAGGTGGCTTAACCCTACCCGTGCTGGAACGGGAATGACAGGCGTGGTGTCTGTGTTTACAGGAAGGGTTGTCATAGGCACCTGAGCAGATATAAGAGTGGGAACTATTCAGGAAAATTGGAAAGCTGTGGGATCCTGAAGGCCTTGACCCTTCTACCGTGAGAGGAGGCCTACTGATTCCTACTCCTCTCGCCCCTTTACAACTTTAGTAAAGGGGCAAGAGGAGTAGAAATCGGTAGATCTCTTCTGGAGGTAGAAGGATCACGGTCTTCAGGATCCCACAGCTTCCAGATAATGGGACTTTGCCCTTGAGGTGTCACTTTGGGTGAAAACCTTCTCCAGTTAGGGTAAACTTACTTATATCTTAAAGGGGTTCTGCAGTTGTCTAAAACTGATGATCTATCCTCTGGATAGGTCATCAGCATCTGATTGGCGGGGGTCCGACACCCGGGGCCCCCGCCGATCAGCTTTTTGAGAAGGCAGCGGCGCTCCAGGAGCGCCGCGGCCTTCTCTTTGTTTACCGCAGGCCCAGTGACGTCACGACTAGTATCACTGGCCTGGGCGGGGCTAAGCTCTGTTCACATGAATGGAGCTTAGCCCCGCCCAGGCCAGTGATGCTAGTCGTGACGTCACTGGCCTGCGGTAAACACAAAGAAGGCCGCGGCGCTCCTGGAGCGCCGCTGCCTTCTCAAACAGCTGATCGGCGGGGGTCTCGGGTGTCAGACCCCCGCCGATCAGATGCTGATGATCTATCCAGAGGATAGATCATCAGTTTTTAAAAACTGTAGAAACCCTTTGAAGGAGCTTCCAAGAATTTAGATCTTGATGGTCTATCTTCAGATTGGTGGGGACCAACACCCAGCACCACCACCTGTCAGCTACCAGTACCGGACACTATACAGTGGATAGAAAGCTCTTTCCACTGTGTAGGTTCTGGCACCAACCCTCGGCCCCTATTCACTTGAATAGGTGCTCAGCTGTAGTGCCCCAGCACCATGCAGTGAACGCATCCTTCTGCTTCCAGCTGTGTACACTGTATAGTTTCCGGTGCTAACGACCGCCCAAAAACAGCTGTTTAGTGGAGGACCTGGACAACCCCTTTAAATGTGCCTGGAGATGTGTGGCATTCATCATCCGGTTCCGCAGCGCATTGTTCACAATGCAGCAGTCATTAGTGTGGAATGTGGCGAAAGGAACGTCCACTTCTCTGCCTTTCTGTGACTCTTCCAGTCTCTCTGTATCTCTAACACAACCTGGTCTGTGACACTCTACACTCAGTGGCCACTTCCATCTGAGAACATCCTGCTTGAAGCCTCACAATGATCAATTGTTAGATGTCGTCTTGGTCTCATGATGTCAAAATATGAACAGCATGATGAGGAGGACTGTTTAAATACCAATTCTAATTGAACCAGGAAATTTATTGGGCGATTCATGGATCAAACACCTGTTGTGAATTTTGCCATTAAGCTCCTTGTTAAAGAACAGCAAGTTGTGTAAAAAGTACTGAAACATTGAACAGTTGGACATGTGCATTCAAAGGTTTAGAGAAGGTCACATTAAGTTCACTTGTAAAGGTTAAAGGGCATTTTAGGTTCATCTTGCAATTTCATCCACAAGCCAAATGTCCCTAACTTTTTGTGAGTAGTGTATCTGGTGGTCTCCATTCTTCCTACTCTGCTTCCTCTTGCTTTCAAGATGGTTGCCACCATTTGTAGCAAAGTCTGACTCCTCCCATATCTACCGCCCTCGAGTGGACCAGAGAGGATGACGTAGACTCTGTGTCCATCCAAAGGCAGTGAAGAGGGCAGCTGTATGTTAGACTTTCCAGCTCTCTGTGTGTTTAAGTGTGAGACGGTGGCAGCCATCTTGAAAGCTGACTTACAGCGACACTGTAGGATTGTGTAGTTTATGAATTCTATTTCCATACACCCCATTAGGAAATTCTGAGTCAGTATAGGTCCTCTGTTCAGGACCCTCATTGTTTGGAGAGTGGTTTCATTTACAAAGAGTGTTTCTTGCTCTGGAGGACCTTTCCTGTCCTGCATTACACAGGAATTGTGTAATGCTTCACTTCTCCAGTGGTGGCACTGCAGGGAAACTGATCACTTACTGCCAGGTTTACCCACAGATTGCTGCTGATTGCTGGACGACCCCATTTACTCTGTAGAACATCTTGACCTCGACAGTTCACTGCTTTTTGGTCAGAGGAACTGAAACACCTGAAGGAAAAAGAGGGGTTCACAAACTTACTGAATACCTTATGAGGATATTACCTGTACAACAATGCAAAACTTGGCTCGCTGTGGAATTTTCATTTTAATTATTAAAGTTAAATTTTTTTGTTGGTTTAGTGAATAGTCTTTGATCTGTCTTCTGTACGCAGTGACCCTGCAGAATAATGCAGCTAGTGTGCGTGTGACATGCGGACGTTGTTACTGCCATCCTGCTCGGTTTATGGCGTGTCATACAAGTCCTATTTTATTACCCTTGATAAGGCTTGTTGTTGTGTAAATCTGTAAAATGGTCATTGTGCGCAACATAAAAGTTTCCTGCTGTTGACTTGTTGAAACCTGGATATAGAGCATAGCCTTAAAGGGGCGGTCCATATTTAGAAAAACATGGCTGCCTCCTTCCAAAAAACATTGCTACATCTGTCCACAAGTCATAAGTTGTGCATCTCAACATCAAGTCACTAACATGGAGCTGACCTGCAATACCATGTACAACCTGTATGCAGGTGTGGAGCTGTTTTTGCAACACAGCAGCTGTGGTTCTCTAATCCCGGACAACCCCTTTAAGTGACCTATACACAGTAGACTAAAGTTGATCAAAACAGATGATTTCAGCCAAAATGATTGTTCCTCAGTTGAAATTTAACAACTATAGACCCTCATCTTCTGAAAAGAAGCCAGCCCTGTTTGAAATTATCATCTGATAGCCGTGTGAAAGATCTATTGATCAGCCTACGTCAGTCTAATGTGTATGGTCACCTGACTAATAATGATCGCCGATCGACGACACACAAATTGATCAGTGCTCGTTTAAAATGCCTTTCTCATTACCCAATGCAAAGTGAATGGGGGATGAACCCCATAGACATTGAATGGCGGCCACGGCCCATTGATGACCACAGCTTCTCCTCAGTGCGGATGTGTGGTCTGAAAACCCCCACGTTCTAAAAATTGGTGTGGCCCGAGCAATCAGAGATTTATCAATTTATCATCAATGGGACAATCCCTTTAAGATACATCTCTAGGCCCGTCCCCCTTATATCTGCTCATTTACCCGATCTTCTTTCTCTCGATGGAAGCTTAGTTGCATGTAGTTAATAATGGTGACTTTGCAGAATGAGAACACCTACCACCTAGTAGACAACCTAGCAGTAGTACCTTCTTCAGGAGTTGACGGTGTAAACGAATGTTACCTGCTCCTCTTACTGCCCCATAAAGCAGACGTTATTGCCCGCCATTGACACATGTGTGTTGGTTATGTCCGCCAGTAAAAGTTGTGTTGTAAAATGTGTGGCATTCCTGACTCCTACACCTTCGTGTTTTTGCACTATCACTGTTTTCATGTGTCATGGGATTGTCTGGTGCCGGTTTATGACTTGATTGCCGGCAATTACCTATTTTGCCCCGTCATTTTTTAAGCATTTTCTTTTGGCTTGTATTTAGTAAGCGTTCTGCTGCGTCATACAATTCTATCCCGCTTTATTTATGGAGTATAAAAATTTCATGACTAAGTGACAAAGGTCAGTTCATTCATGATGGCGCGGCCCTGGAGGCTATTATAGTTCAAGTGGATATTGAAAGGAAGTTTCGCTCCCCCAAACACATTAGTTTCTCTGTAAGGGCTCTTAATAATGTGTTTATACAACATTATGTGACATGTAATGTGCCTGGCTCTCCAGCAGGTGGCATATATTCTGGCAGTTTCCTTTAGATAGGATGAAACCTACCTGTCATTCTTTTCTCCCCTTGGGACAGAAGTTGGACAGTCCTGCTTCCTACCAAGGGAGGGGTTGCTGAGAAAGGAGTGAGTTGATTGAAGTTTGAAGTCCAGAGGGGCAAGACATTGAGCAGTGAGGGGAGCATCCCCCCACTTCCTGCTGCAGGAATCTCTGGGAGCAGCTTGCAGAGCACCCTCTCCTTGCATTACTCTGTACTAAGAGACTTCATTAAAGAGTAGAGTGAAAATAGGCAAAAGGCACCCTCCTCAGCCAAAGTTAGGAATGAGAGCAGCATTTAGAAGGCCACCATATTGCATCCTGCTGGAACCAAGTAAAGGAGAATTGCACTAAGCCCTTTGAAACTGATTGTATTGTCAAGATCAAATTATTCCAGTAAACACAACTGAAACGTTCCCCAATATGGACTTCTCTTTATTCTTCAGTCTCTGCAACGGAGACTGACCCCCAGGAACCGACAGATGGAAGGTAGGAGCACCGTGACACAAACATTAGGCCGAGGTATACCACTCGGCATCCTACACACCAGGACTACTCCACCTGAGGGGGCGGCCCGCTGCACATTCGATCCGTATTCGTTGTGTATTCAATGCAGACCCATTCAGCTAAAAAAAAAATACAACATGTCCTATTCTTGTTCATTTTGTGGACAAGGATAGGATACTTCTGCAGGAGTAAAAAAAACATGGCGGCAAGCACACTGCCGGGCAGGGGCGCACCACCAATGAGGCCAGGTAAGGCAATCACCTCAGGCAGCACCAGGTAGGGGCAAGAGGAGGGCAACGGAAGGGCCATGGGCATTGAGTGCTTTCATTATGGCAAAGGGGTTAGGTTAAAAAATTGGCATCAGGGGGGGGGGCGCCGTTTCAGTTTTCGCCTAAAGCAGCAGAAAGGCTAGGTGCACCCCTGCGGCCGGGATCTGTGTTTTGTAGCTCATGTCTCCTGTAGACCAGACAGCAGAAATTGTGATTCAAAGGCAGCAAGTGATGCCAACTCGTTTTTGAGTTCTTTTCAAGTCCTTAAAGGGGTTCTCTGGGAATACTGATTTTTTCAGTACGTGCCCACAGCCTGTAAGCAAAAGATTCTTTCTTACCTGCTCCCCGCTGTTTGGGTCTTCTACAATGCCTCCTGTGTGCAGAAAAAAAATAAACTGGGAACCGGAACATGGACACAGCGGAGCGCCTGAGCATCAGGGAGCAGGTAAGTATGAATCTTCTGTTTTACAGAGGCAGGCTGCAGGCACTTGGATCACTGCTAAAGAGTTAATATCGTCATTGATTGCAAAGGTACTTAAGTGGTTAAAGTATTCTATTTTTTTGCACTGTGCATTCCAAATGTTTGCATATAGGTATCAAGTAGTTAGCTTGCAGTCTTTAGTGCAGTTGCTAGGGTGATGGGCTGGCCCCACCCCCCTGGTTAGGTGTGAGTCTTTGCTAAGCACATGTATGTGTGAGCTGCTTACAGCTAGGCCTAGTCTAGGGAACCTTCATCTCTAAGACTGAAAGCTGCCCCTGAGAAAAAGAAAACAGGCATTTATAGATGTTGAGGACCACTAAAAAGGCCATGCTGGACAGACAGGTAAACGCACGTTTATGGCAATAGGCTTTACTGCTTGCGGAAAGAGCTAAGACGCCTCCACATTTTTGAGATAGACTGGCCATCCGGTCTAAGTTCTGCCGACCCGTGGACTGAGCATAGCAGAAAGCACATTGAGAGGTATTGCACGCCTGAGATCATTGCATGGTGTATGTTTAGAGAGACTAGAGACTTAGGGAGGGTGGGACCCCCACCGTTCAGCTCTTTGAGAAGGCACCAGTGCTCGCTGCCTATGGGGCTGAGCTAGGAAAAGCAAGAGAAGGCCACAGGGGCTCACAGGAGCGCCTATGTCTTCTCCAGAGGATAGGTCATCAGTATTAAATTCTTGGAAAACCCCTTTAAGGCTAAGAGCATCAAATCGTTGGCCACAAGGAGAGCTTGGGTGTCCCACTTGGCATTGGCCTACTGGAAAATTTCCCTGTAGGGTCTATGGCCAGTCTACCCCTGCATATTTGTAACATCAAGGGCACCCCTGCCCAGGGCCGGCCTTAGGGTAGATGGCGCCCTGTGCGAAACTATCTCTCGGCGCCCCCCCCCCCCCTGAGTGACAGTACTAACGTCATACAGTATAGAGCTATAAATACAGTGTAGAGATATATAGAGTGATATAGGTAGGTAGAGTAGGACAGTATATATATATATGTATTTATAGCTCTCTATACTGTCCTATATCACACTATATATCTCTGCACTGTATTTATAGCTTTCTATATTGAAATGTAACCTAATACAGCGCACATACCTCTTACATCCAGTGACGTCTCCTCTCATGTAGATCTTCTCTTTCCTCATCTTCTCCTTTCAGACCAGACGCCATTTTTCAGCCATTTCTCATCTCTGCAGTTAGACAGAAAAAAAATCTTAGTTTACACAGTGTCCTAAAAAATAACTGCGCCCAGCAAATAGTGTTCCGTAATAGTGTGAACATAACGCTCCCCAGAAATAACTGCGCTGATACTGTGCCAGGGTGCCCCCACAGTAATAGGGCCCCCAAAGTCCCAACTAATAATTCTCTGCCAGAGTGCACTTGTTAGTAATAGTGCCCCCAACAGTACTAATGTCCCCACTGTGCCCCAGAAGTAATAATGCTTCCAATGTGCCAGTAACAAGTGCCCCCCATTGATTCCCCCCCAAAATCATGTACCAGTAAAAAGTGTCCCACCCCCATAGATGCCCCCCAAATTATGTGCCAGTAAGAAATGCCTCAGTGCCCCCATGTGCCAGTAAGAAATGCCCCAGTGCCAGTAAAAATGCCCCAATGCCCCCATGTGCCAGTAAAATGCTCCCATGTGCCAATAAAAATGCCCCCAGTGCCAGTAAAAATGCCCCCAGTGCCCCCATGTGCCAGTAAAAATGCCCACAATACCCCCATGTGCCAGTAAAATGCCACTATGTGCCAGTAAAAATGCCCCCAGTGCCCCTTGTGCCAGTAAAAATGCCCTCAGTGCCAGTAAAATGCCCCCATGTGCCAGTAAAATGCCCCCATTTGCCAGTAAAATGCCCCCATGTGCCCCATTTGCCAGTAAAAATGCCCCCATGTGCCAATAAAAATGCCCCCAGTGCCCCCTTGTGCCAGTAAAATGCCCCCAGTGCCCCCTTGTGCCAGTAAAATGCCCCCAGTGCCCCCATGTGCCAGTAAAAATGCCCCCAGTGCCCCCTTGTGCCAGTAAAAATGCCCCCAGTGCCCCCTTGTGCCAGTAAAAATGCCCCCAGTGCCCCCTTGTGCCAGTAAAAATGCCCCCAGTGCCCCCATGTGCCAGTAAAATGCCCCCATGTGCCAATAAAAATGCCCCCAGTGCCCCCTTGTGCCAGTAAAAATGCCCCCAGTGCCCCCTTGTGCCAGTAAAATGCCCCCAGTGCCCCCATGTGCCAGTAAAAATGCCCCCAGTGCCCCCTTGTGCCAGTAAAAATGCTCCCAGTGCCCCCTTGTGCCAGTAAAAATGCCCCCAGTGCCCCCTTGTGCCAGTAAAAATTCCCCCAGTGCCAGTAAAATGCCCCCAGTGCCCCCATGTGCCAGTAAAATGCCCCCATGTGCCAATAAAAATGCCCCCAGTGCCCCCTTGTTCCAGTAAAAATGCCCCCAGTGCCAGTAAAATGCACCCATGTGCCAGTAACAATGCCCACAATACCCCCATGTGCCAGTAAAAATGCCCCCAGTGCCCCCTTGTGCCAGTAAAAATGCCCCCAGTACCCCCATGTGCCAGTAAAAATGCCCCCAGTGCCCCCTTGTGCCAGTAAAAATGCCCCCAGTGCCCCCTTGTGCCAGTAAAATGCCCCCAGTGCCCCCATGTGCCAATAAAAATGCCCCCATAAAAAAAAATAAACACTTACTTACCTCCAGCAGCGATGCGATGCAGGCCTCTTCCGGCCTGTGTCCAGCGCTGTACGGCTCGGGCGGCGCGATGACGTCATCGCGTCGCCTGAGCTGGCCTCTGATAGGCTGCAGGCCTAGGGCCTGCAGCCTATCAGAGGAACGGGAAGGGGAGACGCCTCTCCCTCCCCTGCCCCGCATCTCCAAAGGCAGACTATGGAGATGAGCGCTTCCACAATGGAAGCGCTCATCTCCCTCTGCCCCACCGCCGCACTTGCAGGGCACGGCCGGGCCATTAAGGGGGCGCTCTGGCAGGGCGCCCCCTTAACTGGCCGGGAGTGAAGCGCCCTGTGCAACCGCACAGGTCGCACACCCCTAAGGCCGGCCCTGCCCCTGCCACCACCAGGCCCCAAAACTAGACTCCAAAAGTCCAGGGTGTGCCATGAGAGAAAAAAGGGTGCACCTTGCTCCAGGGAGTGCCAGAGCGAGAACTGCCACAGTGGGTAGAACTATCATCATGATAGCCACTACCACCACTCCTATACTCTACACCACCTCCCTTTCTGGATCTGCTGCAGTTGTTTAGGATTCATATATTGGTGATCTTCCTCAGGTTAAAGGGTTTCTGTCACCAGTTTTTTCGGTATGAATCAGGCTGACATTAGAGATGTGCTAATGTCACCTGATTCCAAATATATATTTGTTTTATTTACTGGTGCCCCCATTTTTGTATAAAATGAACTTTCATTTTATGCTAATAAGGCCTCTAGGTGAAAGGGGCGTTACCTCTGCTCCTAGAGGCTCTGTTGATTGACAGGACCAGGCAGAGAAGAAACACTCCATTCACCATAGCTTGCAAGGACCTTCAATGATGTCATGACCATGTGATCAGTCACATGGTTAGGATCACACAAACAGCCTGTCTCCTCCTAAACCATGTGACTGATCACATGGTCATGACATCATTGAAGGTCCTTGCAAGCTATGGTGAATGGAGTGTTTCTTCTCTGCCTGGGCCTGTCAATCAACAGAGCCTCTAGGAGCCGGGATAACGCCCCTTGCACCTAGAGGCCTTATTAGCATAAAATAAAAGTTCATTTTATATAAAAATGGGGGCACCAGTAAATAAAACAGATATATATTTGGAATCAGCTGACATTAGCACATCTCTAATGACAGCCTGATTCATACCGAAAAAAACTAGTGACAGAAACCCTTTAAGTCATCAGCATCAGATGGGTAGGGGCTCCTGCCCCCCCCCCAGATCAGCTGTTTTCCACCCCATCCCCCCACTGATCTGATATTGATGACCTATCCTGACCATCAATTTGTAAGTCCCAGAAAACCCCTTAAACAGTGTGACACACCCTTTTGGAGAAGATGCTTTGGAGGAACATGGCTGTCATAGCTGTCGAGTGTTGCAGCTCAGCTCCATTGAAGTAAATGAGACAGGTTATGGCATTGTAGCCATGCAAACAGAGTCCACCAAGGTTTCTTATGCGGCCTTGTAGCTGAGACAAACACTCATGGAGTGGAGCTCTTCGTAATCTGGAGTGGGGTGCACATCTAAGAAATGGCTGAAAATAACAATATGGTGGGATACTGGAATACTAAAAAAAAGGTGTGTCCTTGTGGGACCATGTGACGGTATCCACCGCGTGGTACTCATGATGTGGGTGTATGGACCTGCCAGATGGGAAACTCAATGACCATACCTGCATTTTGCTTTCTTCTTGCCCAACTTCGGCTGTCCGGACCAGTACACAAAAATATCATTGGACGTGAAACACGTTCTTAGTATTTGCTGTGTCCTCTTGGGCTCGCCAGCTCTCTAGCAGTGGAGTCGTAAAGTGTGCGGTGTGTCAGCTCTTTAGCATGCCTCGGTATTTTCTCTCTTTCTGCTTTGTCAGTTTTCTTCCAGGGTTTACTATCCTATTTTTATGAGCTGTTTTATAACCCGTCGTGTTGGCTTTTGCAGAGTAATCTTTACTGCGTTACCTTGACCGGGCTGCTTATCTTTACATTCGATCACATTTTTGCCTGGTCACGCTTTTCTCCTTTTTGGATCAGCGTTCAGCGCCTGAGCCAATTGCAGCATAAATATCTCATCTGATGACTGTGTATTTGTCAGAGGGGATATAAATGGGTCATACATATCCATTACCATTAAGAGGTTGCCCTTGGGTTGTTGTAGAGCTGTCCAGAGGGGTTCCCTAGATTAGGTACTCCTCCTCGCCTTCCCTATGGATAATGCTACCTTCATTCTCCATGAGCTTAGAAATGCAAGGGCCGTGTTAAAGGTCTGAAGACCACGCCACCCTTCGCTGGCAAGTTTAGGGAAGGCAATGACCAGGAACATGGTTATTACTGTGCCTTTAAGTGAGGCCATTTCTATAGCTATGGTGGTAAGGCTTATACTGGTTCTCCAGTGCATTCAGTTGGCCATGCCCAACCAAAGTGGGGATGATTGTCCCTAGAAAATATGACTGGTGGGGAGATTGGTTTTCAAAAGTGTGAGAATGCATGGGCATAGACCTTGTGGCTAATTCTTTATATGTGACAGCCCTTCCCACTGAAGTACGTTGGGGCATATGATTCGGTAGTGCAGAGTGTCTGACATAGCGCTGTGGCCCCTTTACTCTGCACAGCAGTACCCCAAAAGACTACTGCAGAGGGTTAACTAATACCAAATGTTGTGATTTAGTGTGTGGATGTGAACTCAATAGCAGTGAATTAGCAGACTGTGTTTAGGTTACCAGGGTGATGGACTGGTTCTGCCCCTCGGTACTGAGAATGAGTACTCCAGTCTTAAAGCCAGCGCTCAGCGGCCCCATAGAAATGAATGTCAGGGGCAGATATGGTGAAACCATGGTCTGCAGCGGGGTTGTATCGCCTTGTCGACCTGAAGGACCAGCTCTCGGGGAGAATCCTATCTTTTGTTGAGTTACAGGCCAAATACTCATTACCCCATGCTTTGAAATGCAAATTTCTCAGAATACTTCACTATGGTAGGACCATCCTGGGATCACTAACTGTCCCTCCTCTTACTTCATTTGAACGTCTCTGTACGCGTAGTCCTTCCTCAAAGGGTCTTATATCCGACAACACTGCTACCAAAGTATCCCCGAAGGAAGGAGACCGGACATCTTGGAAAGTCTAGAACCCATAAGGCTGTGCATTGGACTCAGACAGCAAGATATTGTGCACGTCTATGGCAGTAAGACTTTGCCGCTGTGGAGAGAGAATACTGTTATAGCATCCCCTTGACATGGATTGGCCACCCGTATCTAAGTTTTGCACCCCTCAGTCCAGGGACTGCAGGACCTAATTGCACGCATGTGGTTCTGCTGAGCGACTGTAAAGAGTTCTTTAGGGAGAGAAGTAGGGAGTACCAACGTTTCAGCCTGGGACAGTACAAGTTCGCCGGGACTGTCTCTGAAAATCAGGGACAGTTCTGCCAAGTTCGAGACCGTTGACATCTAACCTCCTGCTTTACACCTTGCCAAACATTCACCATCAAGAGCACTCCAACTCTCACCACACAGGAGCCCCAAACCCAGGGTGTGCCCCGAGGGAAGAAAGGATGCCCCCTCCATTCATTGTGTATAGCCCTAGGGAGCTCCAAAGGGTGGAGATTGCCACCATCATAGCCACTACCACTCCTCCCATGTCCATTCATAGTCCTTCTGATCGGTGGGCGTCCGAAACCAATAAACCCCGTCAATCAGCTGGTACCTTGTAGTTCGAGACCGTTGGCATCTAACCTCCTGCTTTACACCTTGCCAAACATTCACCATCAAGAGCACTCCAACTCTCACCACACAGGAGCCCCAAACCCAGGGTGTGCCCCGAGGGAAGAAAGGATGCCCCCTCCATTCATTGTGTATAGCCCTAGGGAGCTCCAAAGGGTGGAGATTGCCACCATCATAGCCACTACCACTCCTCCCATGTCCATTCATAGTCCTTCTGATCGGTGGGCGTCCGAAACCAATAAACCCCGTCAATCAGCTGGTACCTTGTAGTTGGCACCAGCACTACACAGCTCCCCCCTTTGTGTAGTGGACGTAGCTGGTAACAGCAGATCTGCTCCCAATTAGTGAATTAGACAGCACTGCAGTTACTAACTCCATCTACTATACAGTGGACGGAGCAGTGTAGTTCTGGCCCCAACTTTTGGAGCCAGAGGTCCCCTGACACAGCTGATCCATAGGAGTGTGATGTTTCACACCTTATGTTCTTCACTGATGAGATGCAAAATTGTGGCATTATGGCCTTTCAAAAAGTTGTCAGTGGCCTTGCAAGCATTAAAATTTTTTTATAACCCAGTGGAACACATTTAAGTCAAATCCTGGTGCCCTATCCTTAAACCTGACTGATACAACCCAAAAAAACAGGCAAAAAGTCCAACCAGTAGAAGTTTGTGAGCCATTTCCATCTGTAAGTGAAATTTGCGCATGTCACCAGCAGAGGGCAGTAGAGGAAAGTGTATGGAGTATACTGTATCTCCTGCTCGTAGTGTATAGGGAATATCTAAAAAGTGAGAAATGATAGATGGCGATATGATCAGAAGAAATAACAAAAGGAGAAATATAGACGGAGACATGTATAAAGCAAAGAGACGGAAGCTCTGTATTCTAAAAGTGTCAGGGAATTAAGAAACTGAGCCCTTCTACATAATTTTTCTCTCTGGACAACCCCTTTAAATGAAAGGGGTTATCTAGAAAAAGAACATCTTTCTCTCTGGAGGACCAGTATCTTCCAGGATTACACAAGCAGCCCATCCATTGTTAAGGAGCACCATGTAATGTGACATGTCACCAGCGGTGGCGCTGTAGGCAAATTGAACACTTATCGTCAGAGGTGACCACTGATCGCTTAGGATCAAAACCAGTGGGACACCCTAAAATAATCTTCAATACAAAACTGTAAGGGAGAGGACAGAAGCCACCATCCTTTCTAATTATCCATCTGTGTGATCAGCAGAAAGACACTTACAGGACAAGTATCTACCTGATTCATATTAACATATACCGTGCAGGGAAGAGTGGAAACTTGAATTGTATTTGCATTGCATTAGGTTTCCGTGGTTATTTTATTCTACAGCGCAATTTATGTATGAATACATTTATTTACAAGGACACCTATGCTGCCGCCGGTTGCTAAGAAACGGTCCCCACCCCCCTCCGAGGATGGCATTTGCATAATATCCGTCTGGAACCTCTGCAGATATGTGGTGTTACAGGCCGGGATTTCTCTAGTCACAATGTGGTTTTTTTTTAAGGAACCGTTTCCCACCAAGCAATTCCAAGTCTTCCAATGATCCCGAGCATGCACAAATTTGCGTCATCTTCATCTGGTTGTACAATCTTTATTGATTGACGCTTACTAGAACAAGACCACATCTACCACCTCTAGTGATGGGTTTTTTTTTTTCTGATTTTATTTTTTATTTTTTTGTACATTATTATGGGGGTGGCAATCTTGCCTGAGCTGTTAACAGAATTCTGAGGTCGGCTTTACAGAAGGCACAGGAAACTGTTGTCTGAAGAAGACACACTGACTTAAACTTGAGAGTATTGTGGGCATGCTTGGTGACCTGTGCAGTGGCCATTGTGCAGGGAGGGGAAGTAGATAAGCTGTGTCCATCAGGTGCTATAGATGGCCATTTTTATTGTGGTTATTACAATAACTACATCACGGTATGCCTGTCTCTAGGTGATTTGTAAAATGGCTGCCTGTCTCTAGGTGATGTCATGTGTTAATAAAATTAAATGTGAAAAAACAAACACAGAACATGTAGAGAGACCTGCTTCTACACAGACACTGACGGACACGATGAGATGCTGCATGCAGTTATGGTGTAAATATACTGTATGTTCTATTATTCACCAGAAGCTACAGGAAACTGTTGTCTGAAGAAGACACACTGACTTAAACTTGAGAGTATTGTGGGCATGCTTTGTGACCTGTCCAGTGGTCATTGTGCAGGGAGGGGGAGTAGATAAGCTGTGTCGCAGATGCTATCGATGGGGAATCCTCAATGTCCTGTCTGTGATGATAATGAGATGACTGCTGAGAAGTGAGCGACACAGAATAGGAAGTGTCAGCCTATGATAAGGCTTAGTGACTAGAGAGAAAACTGCAGGATTGTAATATTATTTTATATAGATCATGCCATGGAAAAAAATAAATCCCCAAAAATTATAATATAATTTTTATAAATATAAAAATATTTTAATCTAAAAACTTGATTTTAAATAATAGGTTGTTTTCGGATGACATTTTCTTTTCAGCCTTAGACCGTAGTAAACCTGTTGTAGCTGGCCAGTGCTATCACCCAGAACCTGGACACACTGGAGGTTCTTATGTTGGGCCAGTCTGACCCTGAAGAGGTTGTTGGGATCATGGTTCTTCCATCTCATCTTGGAGCATCTCTAGCCAGACCTTAAATAGTATGTTCCTTGGTATATTTACGCGGTTGGTTCCCCAACCTTCCCGCAACCTTCCCCTTCCATTTAAAAACTCTACTGAATTTTCTGAATTTTTGTCTCTTTTTTGCCCCATCTGATCATAGTAGTCTCTTTTTAGTCAAGGTCTTCTCAGTTCTACAGATACTTTCCACCCAAAGTCTAAAGATCTTCTGTAAGTAAATCTGCTTGAGTCATCCTCTTCTGGTCTTAAACATCGTATTTTTGGTTTCTTGGTTATAGATCTACTCCAGTATCTTGGTGACAACCAATATGGCTAACGTAATACATCTTCCAAAGGTTGTCACCGAGGCATCAGAGTAACACGACCTCTAGAAACTTGACAGGAGTGGACAACTCAAGGACATTTTTAAAAATGTAGTCATCAGCTTCTAGTTAGATGGTTTTACCCATCTGCAGCCCATTTGGGGATGGCCGTGCTGGCTTCATTATTACACGCATGCAGTTTTACAGGAACAAGTCCAGAATTTCTCTGTTTTTTTTTTTCTCCCTCTGAAGAATCCAGAAAGCCAATGAAATCAATTACCACGACTAATAAAGACCCTGAAGACCTTTAATTAAACCAGGTTTTAATTAAAGCTTCGAGAGCTCATGATGTTCTACATCAGGCCCAGGAGACCGGGTGACTCGTCCTGCTAATTTACAAGGAACAGATCAATCGGGAGAGGCAGAAAAAGTGAGGACTTTGTCAATTTTACTGGGAGAAATACCATGACAGGCCTGTCCTACCGCGGGGACCTAACTATACTGGTATGACGGATCTGACCTCTGATGACCTCTGCAAGAAGTAATCACGCGTAGACACAAGTTAGTTATGGCATGCTACTACATCCACCATGTACCTGTAAATCTGGGTTCCCATGAAGGGTAGAGATGTAGCTGGAATATCTTGGGTTTGGATCAAAAACTTTACCTTGACCCTCGTGTAACCTCCAGGGTCAGACTGGGGCTCTTTGGAAACACCAGAGAAGATTATTCCCAGGCCCATCCCCCTCTTCATTCAAAAAAATAGACAATAGTGGCAAGTAATTGGCTCCAAAGGCTGCTCCCAATGTGTTTTTCTCTGAAACATGGCATCAGTTATGTGACACCCTTTACACCCTGACATTCAGTAAGCAGCAGCTTTACATGACATACACGTGTGGGGTCAGCACACAGGACACAACCATGTGATAAATCAATAGGAGAATCATTATTTTTATTGTGGTTATTACAATAACTACATCACGGTAGGCCTGTCTCTAGGTGATTTGTAAAATGGCTGCCTGTCTGTAGGTGATGTCATGTGTTAATAAAGTTAAATGTGAAAAAACAAATGCAGAATATGTAGAGAGATCTGCTTCTACACAGACACTGATGGACATGATTAGAGATGAGCGAATCATGCAAAATTTTATTCGCCAAACATTTGCCGAACTTTTCCTAAGATTCGTATATTCGACGAATAGATTTGTTGAATATGCGTACAAAATATACGTAATTATATGGCTTTTAGCGAACATTCGCGCACTAATAATGAACGTTCAGGTAAAAAAGGTACGCAACCCCTTTGAACACGTACGCATGAGCATACAAATTGCATACAGACTCCTCAGAGTACTATTGTCTAGCGATTACGTAATACGCAGGCACGCACACACAAGTTGAGAGGCCTCAGAGGCAGAGCGACGTTTTACAAATGGCATCCAGGCGATAATCAGCATTTAGCTCTGCAGAGCTGAAATACATGATCCGGCTGATGGACCGGCAGGATTACGATGGCACACACCGCTACCCGAACCAGCATAAAAAGGAGGTGATCCAGCAGTTGATCCGAGGCTTGCGCCATCGTTTCGAGACCGTGTGGACCCCGGGCTAGGTCCAGCGGAAATGGTCCAATCTGAAGTTCAAGTGCCCAGAGCGGATTAATGAGATCGGCGCAGAGATACGGCAGGGTGAGTATTGCAAATACTACTAGTAAATGCTCCGGCTACAGGTCCTTTGGCACTTCTGCCCTGTGCCACCTTCTCCTTTTTTTTAGAGCTCGAAGTCTGGCTGGAACTGGACCGCTTTTGCTTATCCATTCCAGACATTTTTCAATTCACTCTGTGGCCCTGCAGCTGGGTTTTGTCCCTGTATCTTCCAGTCTCTCCCTATCGCTCCCTGTCTCTCTCTCCCTGCCTGATTAATTACTAGCCCTGAACAGGCCCTGCACTTGCCCTGCAGTATCCCTGATATGTGTAATATGGATTTCCAGAGCAATTACACCCCAATTTTCACAAAACAGGTCTCAGAGTCTCAGAACTTCACACACAGTGCTTCTGCTCGTCTCAGCAGTCGCAGCAAAAGTGATGCGTCACTGGCTTACCGAGCCTGAGCCAATCAGAGCATGCCCTGCCCACAAGGTCAGGTGACCGCTTTCTTTCCGGGCTTTTGCGCACGATAAACAAACTAACAGTAAAAGTTCGCTAATGAATTGAATTTATACGCAACAGCGTATAGAGTAACTTATACGTAGCAATAGCGTATAATTTATAGGACAACTACGTAGCGAATGCGTACAAAGCCGAAGCGAATAACCTAATATTCGGATTTGCTTCACAGCTGAAAATTTCCAAGATTCGATACAAATCAACGAATCGCTTCACTCATCTCTAGACATGATGAGATGCTGCATGCAGTAATGGTGTGTATATATATTCTACTAATCACCTGTTAAATACCTTGGCAGTTCACTGAAAGCCAGGTCACATGACATTAGTCCTATCCAGCTTTCATATGGATGCATTTTACGTGACTAAAATGGGCTGTACCATTTTCTTTTCTTTAGGGAGAGGCTACTGTATAGACATAATAAAGGTCCGCTTAAAAAGATGTATATTAGAAAATTGTTTGATATCCTATTCCCTTAAGAAATAAATTATTAAAACCGGAATACCACTTTAATCTTCTCGCAAGACGTCAAGTGGTGCGTTACTGACAATATTTGCAAAGCATACTTCCACTTTAAGAGGATAAGATCGGGGACGTAACCTATTTCTGCCGTAATGCCAAAAGTCCTTAATGGATTAAGACTACCTCGAACATCTGCATAGGCGACAGGACAAGACTCAGAGGTTCATAGTAAAGGGGTTGTCCAACAACCCCAATGCTCCTAACCTGTGCCACATTTAAAAAAAAAAAAAACGTTCCTGAGGTCCGGCTAAGCCCACACCGGCACCCCCTGTCCCTACAGGATCAACAAATGGCCTGATCCCATGACTGCTGTGGCCAATCCGGTATCATTCAAACAGATGTGACCATTTTCAGTATATTTGTCTATGTCAACAAGCCACACCCCCTCCCAACCCTTGCCACGCCCCCTTCGAAAGGCTACATTTAAAGGGAATGTCTGTATTGCTGTGTTGCTCTTGATTGATGTGTGTATACTGCGTGTATAGTAGGGAATATGTAAAACTGCTGGGTCCCAAAAATTTGAAGCGGGCCCTCCGCCTACTGTCTTTTTACACGGCAGAGGAGCCTCAGGTATAGTTGCCAACAGTCCTGAAATTTCAAGGACTGTCCCTAATTTTCAGACACAGTCCCAGCAAATTTGGGCTGTACAAGGTAAAAAATGGGCCGGGCTTATGTAAGCCCTGCCCACAAGTGGGCGTTCCTAGGTTGGTTTGGGAGTTGTTCCCCAGGGGGTGCAGCTTATATGCCTCGAATTTACCAACTATAAAGTTGATAAGTGTGCTTGGGCACCAGGGCCCATGTCCTCCGGCTACTTCTGCACCCATTGCCTCCCCCACTTCAGGACTATTGGACACTATCCATAGCCGTCAAAAGGCGAAACTTTTTTGGGGTGTATTTGGTATCCGACAGCGCTGTGTCTAGTTACTGGAAAGTTCTGGCGCTGGGAAGTAATATATAAAGCACAGGAGGAAAATGCTGCTGTAATGAACACACAATGGCGGGTGGCGCGGGCACAGATCGGAGGGGGCGTGGGTTTCCGAAGCAGAAACTGAGAAATTAGGGCGTTATATGAAGAGACACCTGGTGTTTAGCCGGGAACAAGAGGAAAATGAAATACCTGATATTAGAAGGCAGAAGAGGGACAGATGGTCGGAGGATCAGCCAGCCAGCCGAGGCGATTAATGACGACCATTTCATATCCTCTACCATTAATTAGTATCACCTATACGAATGTAACTGACACTGCCAGATGATTACATGGCGGCACATACACAGAAATCCATCATTGATTCCCGCTCACCCCAACACCATCCGAGGATAACTGGGGGGAGGAGGCGTTTTCCTACACATTATAAGAGTTCATATACAGAAATAATCTACATAAAAACGGAAGAACTACGTCCATACATCACATTACTTATATGGAGTCACTGTGTACATACATTACTTATCTTGTACTGATCCTGAGTTACATCCTTTATTGTACTCCAGAGCTGCACTCACTATTCTGCTGGTGCAGTCACTGTGTAAATACATTACATTACTTATCCTGTACTGATCCTGAGTTACATCCTGTATTATACTCCAGAGCTGCACTCACTATTCTGCTGGAGCAGTCAGTGTGTACATACATTACATTACTTATCCTGTACTGATCCTGAGTTACATCCTGTATTATACCCCAGAGCTGCACTCACTATTCTGCTGGAGCAGTCAGTGTGTACATACATTACATTACATTACATTACTTATCCTGTACTGATCCTGAGTTACATCCTGTATTATACTCCAGAGCTGCACTCACTATTCTGCTGGAGCAGTCAGTGTGTACATACATTACATTACTTATCCTGTACTGATCCTGAGTTACATCCTGTATTATACCCCAGAGCTGCACTCACTATTCTGCTGGTGGAGTCACTTTGTACATACATTACTTATCCTGTACTGATCCTGAGTTACATCCTGTATTATACTCCAGAGCTGCACTCACTATTCTGCTGGTGGAGTCACTTTGTACATACATTACTTAAACTGTACTGATCCTGAGTTCAGAGGCGTAGCTAGAGGTTCAGCACAGGGGGGGCGAAACATACTTGAGTGGGCCCCCCACTTGGCTTCCCAAACGCACGTTTCCAACTTCACAGGCACATACTACTAGTTGTGGTTATAATATTGTATTAGAAAGATTACTATATAAACTGCTAGATCATCTATGCTGCTAAGTACAGTACAATAGACTTTCTACATACCCTACTCTAAATACTCTACCACATAATGCAGTGAAATATAGGAGTAATAGGAGTAAAAAACAAGAGGACTCCTATGTTAAAGGAAACCTGTCCACAGTTTTTACATCACTAAACTAACAGTCCCCTGCCCCCATCAGACCTCAGATCAGCAGAATGTGCCCCCATTAGTCCTCACATCAGCCTACTGTGCCCCCATCAGACCTCAGATCAGCGTATTGTGCCCCCATCAGACCTCCGATCAACAGAATGTGCCCCCATCAGACCTCAGATCAGCGTATTGTGCCACATCAGACCTCAGATCAGCATATTGTGCCCCCATCAGACCTCAGATCAGCGTACTGTGCCCCCATCAGACCTCAGATCAGCGTATTGTGCCCCATCAGACCTCAGATCAGCGTACTGTGCCCCCATCAGACCTCAGATCAGCGTACTGTGCCCCCATCAGACCTCAGATCAGCGTACTGTGCCCCCATCAGACCTCAGATCAGCGTATTGTGCCCCATCAGACCTCAGATCAGCGTATTGTGCCCAATCAGACCTCAGATCAGCGTACTGTGCCCCCATCAGACCTCAGATCAGCAGAATGTGCCCCCATCAGACCTCACATCAGCCTACTGTGCCCCCATCAGACCTCAGATCAGCGTATTGTGCCCCCCACCAGACCTCAGATCAGCGTATTGTGCCCCCATCAGACCTCAGATCAGCGTATTGTGCCCCCCATCAGACCTCACATCAGCGTATTGTGCCCCCATCAGACCTCAGATCAGCTTAATGTGCTCCCATCAGACCTCAGATCAGCGTATTGTGCCCCCATCAGACCTCATATCAGCAGACTGTGCCCCCATCAGACCTCATATCAGCCTACTGTGCCCCTATCAGACCTCAGATCAGCATATTGTGCCCCCATCAGACCTCATATCAGCCTACTGTGCCCCTATCAGACCTCAGATCAGCGTATTGTGCCCCCATCAGACCTCAGATCAGCGTATTGTGCCCCCATCAGACCTCATATCAGCCTACTGTGCCCCTATCAGACCTCAGATCAGCGTATTGTGCCCCCATCAGACCTCAGATCAGCAGACTGTGCCCCCATCAGACCTCATATCAGCCTACTGTGCCCCTATCAGACCTCAGATCAGCCCACCCAGCCACATAGGATTAAAATAAAAAACTTTACTTACCTGTTCTGCGCTGCGGCTGCCCTCCGGTCCGCGCTCTGCTCTCTTCCCTGGCGGCGCACACTATGACCTGACGCTGCGTGCAGCGTCAGGTCATAGTGCGCGCCGCCAGGGAAGAGAGCAGAGCGCGGACCGGAGGGCAGCCGCAGCGCAGAACAGGTAAGTAAAGTTTTTTATTTTAATCCTATGTGGCTGGGTGGGCTGATCTGAGGTCTGATGGGGGTCCCTAAATACAAGTGAGCGCTTCCATAATGGAAGCGCTCACTTGTATTCGCCTGATAGAAGGCAAGGTCATCCTTGCTGGGGCCCCCCCTCAGTCACTGGGCCCGGAGCCGTCGCCCCCCCTGCCCCCCCGGTAGCTACGCCACTGCCTGAGTTACATCCTGTATTATACTCCAGAGCTGCACTCACTATTCTGCTAGTGCAGTCACTGTGTACATACATTACTGATCCTGTACTGATCCTGAGTTACATCCTGTACTATACTCCAGAGCTGCACTCACTATTCTGCTGGTGCAGTCACTGTGTACATACATTACTTATCCTGTACTGATCCTGAGTTACATCCTGTATTATACCTCAGAGCTGCACTCACTATTCTGCTGGTGGAGTCACTGTGTACTTACATTACTTATCCTGTACTGATCCTGAGTTACATCCTGTATTATACCTCAGAGCTGCACTCACTATTCTGCTGGTGGAGTCACTGTGTACATACATTACATTACTTATCCTGTACTGGTCCTGAGTTACATCCTGTATTATACTCCAGAGCTGCACTCACTATTCTGCCGGTGGAGTCACTGTGTACATAAATTACAACTAAAGTTTGATTTGGGAGAAGCTTTCCTGATCTTCCAGGGTGGGATCCATTCCCTAACACATCAGCCACTGAAATAGGTGGCTGTTCATTAATCTAAGTGGTCTATAATGTCTAAGAGCCACCGATATCAGTTATAAACCCTCTTTATAGGCTACTGTGCCGAAACGCGTGGTGGTTTTTTTGAAGTTCCTCAGTATCTGATTGATGCAGCTGATGGAAGAACCAAACACAGCGCCATACATTGCATAGTGGCTGTGCTTGGTATTGCAGCTGAATGAATAGGACCCAGCCGCACAAAGGCTCAGGCCTCTTCAAACATTGGACCGCCGGGGTGCTGGGAGTCAGACCCCTATCGATCTGATATTGGCGACCTATCCTGAGGATAAATCATTAGTGTTCAGACCTCTTTACATATGAGCCCCAGGATGTATGGATGGGAGCGTGGGAGTAGGTACAGGGGCGCACCACCAATGAGGCCAGGTGAGGCGATCACCTCATGCAGCACCAGGTAGGGGCAGCTGAAGGGAAGGGGTTAGGTTAAGAAATTGGTATTCGGAAGGGGGGGGGCAGCGTTTCAGTTTTCGCCTCGGGCATCAGAAAGGCTAGGTGCACCCCTTTTGCCTAATGACAAACACGGCTCTGCTACATCCCTATGAACGTATATATGAAGTGTGATATATGACTTTGTCTGCGAGCAAGTTCAGCCTTGTAATCGGAAGGAGCGGCGTCGTGAGATCCAGTATATCATGTCTAATCAGCTCCAAGTTACGCCGCGCTGACAAATATTAAATGACTTTTCTGAAGGACAAATGTTCGGCCGGCGGCATCCATCTCCTGATCACGGCGGCGCTTCATTTCTTAAATAACAGATCCATCCTTTCTATGAAGTGTCTCGCCTTTCCCTGTGACCGCCGATTCCTCCGGCTCTTCATCAGTCCCCGGGTGTAACTGCTTTAAGAAGCAATGTATAACGCTGATAGACAGCGGCAACTTCATTTCAATTTCTTCAATACTGCTTAAGTCAGTCCTTTGTATTAGGCAGAGTGAGTGACGGGCGGAACGCGCACCGGGCAGGGCGCTGGAAATGGAAACGGTCAGGAAGCTGCACCTTCCCTCGGCTCGTCTGCTGCTGACATAACCATGTCTTGTACGCGGAACCTGATACCTGCAATACGTACTTGTACCTGTCCGTGTCAACGTGACGAGAGGCCCGGACTCCGCTTCTGGGAACGCAACGCAGAATATAAAGCCGCGTCGGTCTTAAAGGGACATCCTCGCCTTAGAAATCTATGGCATGTCCACAGAAGGGACTCCATCTAGGTGCAAGCGTGGTCATTCCCGTGGCCCCTTTAGACTTTGGGTCCATCCACACAACCGTCCCAGCCGTGTGCACCCAGCATCGTGGTGCAAACCCATTGACTTCAATAGGTCCTCATTCCGCTAGATGCAGTCAAAGATAGGACATGAATACAAAGGATAAGGCATGCTGAAATTCAATATGCCCAACCCCTTCTTTCACCCGAAATCCTCGCAAATAGAAGAGCTTGCTATTACTCATGCTCCGTGGTCTCCCCCGGCTGGTACCGCGCTGTGCAGTACCCTGACATACACACATCCTCAGGATGTAGTACATGTGGGCGCGCACTATGACCTGACGCTGCGTGACGTCAGGAGGACAGTGCAGCGCGTGAAGAAGACGACCTGTGGAGTGTCAGTGCGTCCCCTACAGGAAAGGTAAGTATTTTATTTCACTGGTGTGGGGGACTGATGGCTAGGAGGGGGAGATGGTGGCACATTGGGGGGGGAATCTGATGTCACTGGGGGATTGGGGAGCCTGATGGCACTGGGGGGAACCTGATGGCACTTGGGGGAGAGCCTGGTGGCACTGGTAGGGGGGAGAACCTAGTGGCACTGATGGGAGAGCCTGGTGGCATTGGGGGGGGGGGAGTCTGATGGCACTTGGGGGGGGGACCTGATGGCAGTTGGTGGGGAGCTAATGGCACTGGGGGGTAGAGCCTGGTGGCACTTGGGGGAGAGCCTAATGGCACTGGGGGGGGAGCCTGGTGGCACTGGGAGGGGGAGCCTGATGGCACTGGGAGGGGGAGCCTGATGGCACTGAGAGGGGAAGCCTGATGGCACTGGGAGGGGGAGCCTGATGGCACTGAGAGGGGGAGCCTGATGGCACTGAGAGGGGGAGCCTGATGGCACTGAGAGGGGGAGCCTGATGGCACTGAGAGGGGGAGCCTGATGGCACTGAGAGGGGGAGCCTGATGGCACTGGGAGGGGAAGCCTGATGGCACTGAGAGGGGGAGCTTGATGGCACTGGGAGGGGAACCTGATGGCAGTTGGGGGAAGCTGATGGCCCTGTCCTATCGGCACTGAGGACTGATGGCATTGGGAGGTCTGATGAGTTTTTATAAAGGAAAACATTTTTAATTAGTCATTTCTTATAAGAGTACTCAATTGTTGGATTAATCGGTAGAATCAATAACTGCAGCCCTAGTGTTGTTGTACCTGTATACACATGGCCTTCAACTGACTTTGGCCTTATGTATATGAGTTGCATCCCCCGTCGTGTTTCCCCCCACCCCCTCCCCTTCCCTGCCGCTAGAAACCCAACCGATCAGCTGTACCTGGGAGGGAACCTGGCAGCTGGTATTCAGAAAGCCCTGCAGTGCCTCCGCAGGGTAAATGAAGTATTGCACAGTTCGAATCAGTTGATTGCTTTAGTAATGAATGCATGGGCACTTTGTGGCCTTCCCATTCAGTCATTGGTGCTTATGTCCCGGAGAATCCCTTTCAGAAGACTTTTAGGACAGAGAGTGCGGGGAAAAAGTGCAATGTAAGGAACATCTACTGATCAGTGGGACCCCCGACATTGCCCCCTATGGGAAGAGCAATGGTGGGCCCCCACTGATCAGTTACAGCATTAATGTGAGGTCATAAATACTGAAGTCCCGGAGATCCCCTTTAAGGAACCGTCTTCTCTGACCTTTACCAGCGCCCTGTCTGCCGCCCGCTCCTTACATCTACTCCTATACAATCTCTTTAATGTACGAGGCCGGAGCAGGATGTCAATCAGCCGAGGCCGGAGCTGTCATTCCAGACCTCCTACTTGTTTCCTCTTTTATGGACATTGAATAATCCAACTTCATTAGTTAAAGCTCGAGGAATCAGCGCTTTGCAATCCATCTCTTCAAGGAGGGGAATATCCCAGACGTATTTACAAGATGGAGCATGGCGCCAGGGGAGGAGCTGGCCAGTTTTATACTTCCAGCACCGGTGGGACCTTGGGAAACTTGTAGGTGCAGACCAGTTAAGCCAGACATACATAGCTGTGTGCAAGTGTTTAGCAGATAGCTATCCCTCCTGACCTTCCTCCTCCTTCCTCCAGTACACATGCATACTTGTCTCAGTATGACTAGGTGAGTAAGCCACTTCCAGATACCTCTGGTGGCATCTTATCTCCCTGAGATCAGGAGGATCAGATGCAGTGAGCCCTTGAGGAGCTGGAGCAGAGAATGGGAGTGGTAGTAGCCCTGGTGAGATGTTGTGTCAAGGTGTACTCCATCAGGCCATTGACCCCTTGGGATGGGTGATGTGAAAGCATCAGGTAGACATAGAAGAACGTCAAAAAATGTTCTTTTTCGAGTGCAAAGGATGAGTTACAGTACATCCAGCTCCATGCTCCAGCATCCACTTGTCTGTCCAAGTTGCACTGTCTCTGTCTCAAACAATGAGTTATGGTTGCAGGCAAGATGGTAGACAATAGCACTTTAGGGTAGTCCTCCTCTCTCTCTCCTGATATCACTTCCCTAACACTTGTGGCTATAGTTCTCCACTTGTGTGATGCAGGCTTTTGAGTGTACATGTCCTGAACTGTGGTGATGGGTGTCTTAACTTGTTATCCCCTCACCTGCAGCAGAGTCACTCTGCTGTCTTTAAACACTGTAACTTGCAGATCATCTGTGGCCTGGGACCATGCAGTCTCCTTGGAGTAGTGGTCCTCACAGATGAGCTGTATGTCTAGTCCCAAAGGGCCTTTGAGCAGGAGAAGATTGACGTGATCCCTCATTCCAGGCTTGCTAAGCTAACTCTCCCTAGAACTCTCTTTGTCACTCCCATAGAAATGAATGGGCACTCCGTTCTCGAAAGAGGTGCAGGACCTGCACCTATCTGACATTGATGGCCCATCCTAGCGATATGCCACCAAAGCCTCAGGTGAGGCAACCCCTTTAACTATTAATTCTAGAACGCAAAACTTCAGAGTCGTACAACGTGATGACGCTGCCCCAGTGCAGTTGTTTTCCACGGAGTCATCAGGGGCTTGCTGTTGCGACTTCAGGATGTCGACTTCCATCCTCAAGACCCTAAGCCATAGTGTTAGAGCCCTACCTCTGGCCGTACAGAGTCTCTATCTCTCCAAGAAAGTCTACAAGATCAAAAGCCGTAAAACATCCCTCCCCCAGCCCCAAGAAAAGCTCCGACTCCCCACCAGACACAGGCTATTAGTGTGATTACTGGAGGTCGGAAAGTTCAAATGAAAATGTCAATTTTCATTTGGTAGAATGGGCCATTTGGAAGAGCCAGGCTGTCTGATAAGGACCTACCTCCAGAGCCACCCCCCCATCGCACCTGTGAAATCATTGCTCCCCGAAGGCCTGCAAATCTCATTCAGCGGAGAGGTGCCGATACAGTCCCCTGCCAATAAAAAGATTAATGGGGAGGGTCAGCGCCGCCTGGCTCCTGCTTTGTACTCAGAGACTTTGCTGCCTATTTTCGAGATATTAGCAAACCACCCCCCCTCGCCCGTACACGCGCTTCTGGACGCCCGCCGCTGACTTTTAGATGGCCTTAGATTTATTGGCCGAATCGACACCATTAATCTCTCTAGTTAAATACCGCTACACGCGTCCATCACCACCACAGAAGTTAATAAAATATGTAGTGTGATCAGATGTCGTCCAATAGTTTCTGGATATCGCTTGCTATTTTTTTAATGGGAGGTCAGATTTATTACAGGGGCCCGAAGTCGTTACAGGCGTGATGTGAACAGCGTCAGAGAATACTATTCACTTCAGCTAAATGATGTTGGGGGGGTCTAACTGGCCTTTAGTTTCTGGAATATTTCTGTTTTTCCTGCCTGATTGGTTAGGGACATCTTAAAAAGATTGTCCAGGGGTAAACAAACATGGCCGCTATCTTCCTAAAACGGCGTCATGGGTTGTGTATGGTATTAAATTAACCTGCACTAAACTGCAGGACCATGCACAGCCTGTGGACAAGGGTGGCGCTGTTTTTGGAAGAAGGCAGCCATGGTTTTCCAATCCTTGACAACCCATGACATTCCTCGGCACGTTAGTTCAGGAATTGCTTATAGCAGTTGCAATACCGGACGTAGACAAGAGTGGCGCTGTTTCTACAATACGGATGATATTTGGGGCTGCAAGGTTAAAGGGTTGTACTAGAATCGAAAAACATGGCTGCTTTCTTCCAAAAAACATCACTATACCTGCCCATGGGTTGTCTGGTAATTAAGCTTTACTCTATTGGTTGGGTTGAACAGTGATTCCACATGCAATCTGAGGACAAGGGTGGCGCTGTTTTTTTCTAATTAAGAACAATCTCTTTAAAGGGGTCTTCCAGGATTTTACTATCATATCTGCCATCAGTATGAGATCAGTGAGGGTTTGACACCCTGTAACCCTTACTTACCTGCCTCTCAATGTTGGCTCCTTCTCTCTCCGGGCCTCCAATTTGGCGCTGCTCCTGCAGCCAATCGCTCCTGGCTCCTTCCCTCTCCGGGCCTCTAATTTGGTTCTGCTGCTGCTGCAGCCAATCGCTCCTGGGTCCTTCCCTCTCTGGGCCTCCCATTTGGCACTGCTGCTGTAGCCAATCACTACTAACTCCTTCCCTCTCTGGGCCTCCAATTTGGTGCTGCTGCAGCCAATCACTCCAGGCTCCTTCCCTCTCCGGGCCTCCAATTTGGCTCTGCTGCTGCAGCCAATCGCTCATAGCTCCTTCCCTCTCCAGGCCTCCAATTTGGCGCTGCTGCTGCAGCCAATCACTCCTGGTTTCTTTCCTTCTCCGGGCCTCCAATTTGGCGCTGTTGCAGCCAATCACTGGCTGCAGCGCTGACCTGCTCCCCTTGCGCCACTTGACCATTTGACATGATGCAAGAGATGTAGGTCACTGCTACAGCCAGCGACTGGCTGCAGTGGCGTCAGACCGGAAGTTTACATCCAGGGTCTCGAGCAGAGCAGTGAAGGTTGGATAGGGCAGGAGCGCTTCCCTTCACAGATCGGACCAGAAGGGGGAATATTACAATCCCCTTAAACTTAAGGTAACAAAGGTGCAAGACAGCTGCTTTCTTCTTGAAACAGCTCCAATCTTACAGTGTACGCTACTGCAGCGCAACCCTATTCAACTGAGCTGCAATACCAGACACAGCCTGTGGACATGAGTGGCACTGTTTCTGGAAGAAAGCAGCCATTTTTTTCGTCTCCTACACCCCTTTAGTCCAACATGTTACCTGCTTTAATGGTGGAGCTTCAGGGTTTAAAACTAAGCCCCTCTCACCCCCTTTACATCCACAGGTTGGGCATTCTCCTGACCCCCCACAATCTTTATAGCTTAAATCCTCCTTCCTTCATATCCAAAAGGGCAAAAGGACAGCCCGGTGGCAGTCTTAGAGAAGAGTGTCAGATGACAAGTCACCTTATCCAGGCTTTAGAGGTAAGTTTTTCATGAATATCCTACAAGTGCTGGTGAGAGCTCGTACATGTAAAGCTAGTAAATTATGCACGGCCGCTGCGAGCCTTGAGCAGATGGTGCTGCGGATGGTGAAACCTAAGAAGGTTGTATAAATGAGACTGTTATATCCGAAAAATAGAGACTGCCAAACCATTCGGAGGTCTTGTAGAGAGAGCTTGAAATAAAAGATTCCCTGGAAATCTAGAGGTACAGTAATGCTGCCCAGTGATGGGGGTCCTCACAATGATGGCTTTGTACAACATCTAGAATATGAGAAGACGCTGATTATGGAAAGTTCATCTTGCCCAAGGCAGTTCCAGTTAAGGTGCATTGGCCACAGGTTTCTGTAAGGAAACCATATTATCTTAGGGACATCCTATGACATCATGGTGGATTGGTGACATCACCACTCAAATTATGTTAGGGACATCCTATGACCTCATGGTGGATTGGTGACATCACCACTCAAATTATGTTAGGGACATCCTATGACCTCATGGTGGATTGGTGACATCACCACTCAAATTATGTTAGGGACATCCTATGACCTCATGGTGGATTGGTGACATCACCACTCAAATTATGTTAGGGACATCCTATGACATCATGGTGGATTGGTGACATCACCACTCAAATTATGTTAGGGACATCCTATGACCTCATGGTGGATTGGTGACATCACCACTCAAATTATGTTAGGGACATCCTATGACATCATGGTGAATTGGTGACATCACCGCTCAATCAGCCCATCCAGAAGAGTATCTTGAACTAGATTTAAAGAGGACCTTTCACCATTCCTGACATTACTGTTTTAATAGCTTCATGCATTCCCCATGTAATAACAAGTCTGGAACATCTATTCTTATGGCTCTATGTTGTGCCATCCCTTTATTATTTGCACTAAAAGTTATACAGTATGTGAATTGCTATTTGTCTTCAGTAAAGGAACAGAGAGGAGGTAACAAGTTGGGTGTGTGTACCTGCACAGTCTGAACATGGCAGCATTGATTGGATAGAATGAGACTGTGCAGATACACGCCCCCAACTGGTCACCTCCCCTCTGTTCCCTTACTGAAGGCAAATAACAATTCATTCACAACTTCTAGTGCAAATAATAAAGGAATGGCACAACATACAGACATAAGAATAGATGTTCCAGAATTGTTATTACATGGGGAATGCATGAAGCTATTAAAACAGGCATGTCAGGAGTGGTGAAAGGTCCTCTTTAAAAAAAATAGTGATGTCATTAGTATTTATGATGTCATGCTGCTTTAAACCTTTTATATACTGCATCTTTGCCTAGCTTGGTTACCTCACCATAACTTTACGTTACGTCAGCAATGATCTATTTCTCCACTACTGAGTCTGGCAATTCACAAGGAACATAGGTCATCAATAATAGATTTGGTTGGGGTCCGGTTCCAGGCACCCCTACTGATCAGCTGCCTATAACCAAATTGCCCAAACATCTTGTGTCCTCTGTAGTCCTCCTAGGTTCAAAAATTTGCTGTGGTGCCCAGTCGGTTCTAGTTACACCACTGTCCTAGTCCTGCTCCTATACTTAGAACAAAGCCCGTAAACCCGTAGGACGCCCCACGCATGCGCAGCCGATTTCCATCAGCTCCATAGAAGTGAATGGAGTGGTGGCCATGCTTGCACAGTGTGCTTCCCATTTATTTCAATGGGACTTCCAAAAAGCAGCTCACTTGGCTATTTTCAGTGCTCTCATAGAAATGAATGGAGTGGGGCCGCGCATGCCTGGTTCCCCATCCCGGACTTTGTGGTCTTCATTTTTAGCATAGGAGCAGGTCCAAGAGGTGGGACCTGCACCTATCAGACATTGGGGACATATCCTAGGATTATGCTCTCAATGTCTGACATGGGACAACCCCGTTAATTAGTAGCTCGTAGCTGAGGAAGAAAGATGTTTTACATAGTACTTACCTGTTCCTCATCCCAAACTCCCCAGCCCTCCACTGTGCTTGCGCAGTCTGCGGCTCTAATGCCAGGGCCTGGTCTTTTCCTGTTCCAAAGCCTAGTAGTAAAGCGGCCACATCTGGTTAGGACCTGGGCAGATGGGCTCACACTCTGAGTCAGTACAGTAGAGAAGACAATGGTCGGCGGAGCGAGGGAGGATAAGTACTGTGTAAAACATCTTCTTTCTGTGGGTTTTTCCAAACTAACAAGGTAAATGGCCGGAGAACCTCTTTAACCATGGATGTGGGACACAGCCCAAAGGGAGCTACATTTAGTCTTTCTTCAATATTGACAAACTGGACATTTTTTCTTCCCGCCATATGTAAAGACTATGGACACCTTTCAAAGCGGAAAAATAGTTTTCACGTGTTAGTGGTTGCCTTGAATAAAAAGAAAAAAAGAATCTTTGTTTCCAGATCCAAGATATTCAGTTTGCAGACTACTCCTAGCTTCAGACTTTTCTCATGCGGACGTGTCCCTCCCAGTAGTACCTACAAGATGTGAGGTCTGTGTGACCAGGATGCTACTGCTGTCACCCTGAAAACTGATTTTTGTGTGTTTCTTTCTCCATATGTAAAAACTGTGTGAGCTGCCGTCCTTTTAGGCTTCAACTTTTCCACACTCTCTTCTTCCATGTGCAAGCTCCTCCCCTTCCCTTCTCCTGTCTCACTGAGAGAAGGGGGGGGAGAGCAGAGAGAGACATCAGAAACAGGAGCAGAGCTCTGACAGATTTATGTCAGAATCAGCAGCACCACCAGCTAGGTGAAGGACTTAAACACACTCTGCAGAAGAAAAATGGTAGAAAGTTGTTAATGAAAACTATGTAGAAAATTGCTGCATTTTGTGCTTAGCTAGCAAATCAACAATAAAATAACAACAGAGGTCAATTGGGTCCATAGCCTTCAACTCCTAGTGTCCCAGCGCTGTACATGTATGGCAGAAGGAGGGGATTAAAACATAGCGCCTCAGCATTTTCCAAAGCCATTGGGTCTCTGCTTTGTTTCAAACAGCAGAGGCTCAGGACTGTCAGCGACTGGTGACAACACCGATCACAGACATTAAACTCTTTGACTCACATTTGGCCACTGCATCTAAATGCTGAAAAACTGGAAGTGCTGTGCTTCTCGGCCAGGAACGGCTCGTCTATGAGGCGATCAGGGGAGCGTGTTTTTGATCTGATGTGCTGGGTTTTTCCGAAGAGACTCAATAATTCTGCCACAGTTTTATGGGTTTTATCTGTATGGTGTTCCCATACAGATACTCCAATACTGAAAAAAATGAAAACTATGAAAAGAAATGACTTTTTCTTTTCATTGTCATATTCAAACCGCTGTAACTTTATTATAGTTATGTCTACAGAGCTGTGTGGGGGCTCAATTTTTACTCTACGATCTGTAGTTTGTATTGATACTGTTGGAGTGTGTGTGACTTTTTGATCACTATTTATTCATTTATTCCTTTTTTTTGGGTAAGTGAAGAGATGAAAAAATAGAAAATCAGTCATTTCGTTTTTTTTTCCGTTACTCCATTCACCGTATGGGATAAATATTTGTAAACTTTAATAGGTCAGGCATTTTGTGATGAGGTGATGCCCGTGATGATTGTTTTTGTTAAATTTATTTTTAAGGGGGTCATTTGAATTGTTGTTTTAGTTTTTTTTATTTTTATTTTTTATTTTACTTTTTAGCCTCCCAAGGAGGCTAGAATATGAAATCTTCGGGTCGCTTTTAGCTTACATTGTAGTTCAGTAGCACTACGTTGTAAGCTTGGTTTTCTGTTATCCTATGGATAATCAAAAGCAGCTAATTTGGAACCTTTTTGGTTCTATTTTAGCATAGCCCAACAGTCTTAGGACGGTCCTTTTGTTTATTATATCTTTTATCATCCATTCTTCATACAAAGGATATACAAACTCGTGCGCAGTGATTTTCATACACAAGCTGAGGAATATAACTCGTGCGCAGTGATTTTCATACACAAGCTGAGGAATATAACTCGTGCGCAGTGATTTTCATACACAAGCTGAGGAATATAACTCGTGCGCAGTGATTTTCATACACAAGCTGAGGAATATAACTCGTGCGCAGTGATTTTCATACACAAGCTGAGGAATATAACTCGTGCGCAGTGATTTTCTCTCAGGAGGTTAAAGACCTCACTGTCCTTTTCCTGAAAAGCCACGTGTGTCCCCTCCAGTGGTTTGGATGACCTCCTAGTGACAAGAGTCTGAGCGAGGTGCTCAATATTAATGCAGCCTGACCTGTCTGCAGCATTTGATACCGAGCCTCATGCAAGTTTAATAGGCTGCAATACTACGGAGGATTTGATAGCACGATCCTCTGCCTGTCTCAATCCTCTTCTGCTGACAGGTCACCGAGCGCTCTTCTTAGATTTTACCCAGGCGGTTCAGTCTCCTCTGATGGGAAGATTTTTTTTTTTTCCTTTTTATACTCTTTTATGCTTTTTGCAGTCCTCATAATAATAATGTATTGTAAATGGGGATGTCATCCTAGGGAAAAAAAAAAAGTCTGAAGAGGTTTGAAAGAGCAGAACTGTCCAATAGCTGCGCTGTTTGTGGGTGTGGCTATTCAAATAAAGGGTGTGTTTATGCAAATGTCGGTTTTGCATAATTTATAGATTGCATGTGCATGCAAAAAGTTACAGACGTTCATGTGCTGATTGCTCCTTGCTTCTGGGACCCCTTCACTGGACTTCATGAACAGGTTCATGTGCTCCGCTGCGACTTCAGTGGCGTTGCACAGACGTGCTGCTTGGGGACATGGCACTCTTAGGTCAGCACTTTTTCCTGCTTGCTGCTCAGGGGTGGATTGGGAACTTAAAGTGGCCCTGAAAAAAAAAATGTCCCCATGTTGTAGATGGGTCCACATTGATAGAAGACAGGGCCAATATAAGTAGACAAAATACTGCCCAGCAGAACCAAATACCACAGTGAAGCACAATATACTGCCCCAGCAGAACCAAATACCACAGTGCAGCACAATATACTGTCCCAAATACCACAGTGAAGCACAATATACTGCCCCAGCAGAACCAAATACCACAGTGCAGCACAATATACTGACCCAAATACCACAGTGCAGCACAATATACCGCCCCAGCAGAACCAAATACCACAGTACAGCACAATATACTGACCCAAATACCACAGTGCAGCACAATATACCGCCCCAGCAGAACCAAATACCACAGTGCAGCACAATATACTGACCCAAATACCACAGTGCAGCACAATATACCGCCCCAGCAGAACCAAATACCACAGTGCAGCACAATATACTGACCCAAATACCTCAGTGCAGCACAATATACCGCCCCAGCAGAACCAAATACCACAGTACAGCACAATATACTGACCCAAATACCACAGTGCAGCACAATATACCGCCCCAGCAGAACCAAATACCACAGTACAGCACAATATACTGACCCAAATACCACAGTGCAGCACAATATACCGCCCCAGCAGAACCAAATACCATTGTGCAGCACAATATACTGTCCCAGCAGAACCAAATACCACAATGCAGCACAATATACTGCCCCGGCAGAACCAAATACCACAGTGCAGCACAATATACCGCCCCAGCAGAACCAAATACCACAGTGCAGCACAATATACTGACCCAAATACCACAGTGCAGCACAATATACCGCCCCAGCAGAACCAAATACCATTGTGCAGCACAATATACTGTCCCAGCAGAACCAAATACCACAATGCAGCACAATATACTGCCCCGGCAGAACCAAATACCACAGTGCAGCACAATATACCGCCCCAGCAGAACCAAATACCACAGTACAGCACAATATACTGACCCAAATACCACAGTGCAGCACAATATACCGCCCCAGCAGAACCAAATACCATTGTGCAGCACAATATACTGTCCCAGCAGAACCAAATACCACAATGCAGCACAATATACTGCCCCGGCAGAACCAAATACCACAGTGCAGCACAATATACCGCCCCAGCAGAACCAAATACCACAGTGCAGCACAATATACTGACCCAAATACCACAGTGCAGCACAATATACTGACCCAAATACCACAGTGCAGCACAATATACCGCCCCAGCAGAACCAAAATACCACAGTGCAGCACAATATACTGCCCCAAATACCACAGTGCAGCACAATATACCGCCCCAGCAGAACCAAATACCACAGTGCAGCACAATATACCGACCCAAATACCACAATGCAGCACAATATACCGCCCCAGCAGAACCAAATACTACAGTACAGCACAATATACTGCCCCAGCAGAACCAAATCCCACAGTGCAGCACAATATACTGCCCCAGCAGAACCAAATACTACAGTACAGCACAATATACTGCCCCAGCAGAACCAAATCCCACAGTGCAGCACAATATACTGCCCCAGCAGAACCAAATACTACAGTACAGCACAATATACCGCCCCAGCAGAACCAAATCCCACAGTGCAGCACAATATACTGCCCAGCAAAACCAAATATCACAGTGCAGCACAATATACTGTCCCAGCAGAACCAAATACCACAGTGCAGCACAATATACTGGCCCCAGCAGAACCAAATACCACAGTGCAGCACAATATACTGCCCCAGCAGAACCAAATACCACAGTGCAGCACAATATACTGCCCCAGCAGAACCAAATACTACAGTACAGCACAATATACCGCCCCAGCATAAGCAAATACCACAGTACAGCACAATATACTGCCCCAGCAGAACCAAATACCACAGTGCAGCACAGAATACCGCCCCAGCAGAACCAAATACCACAGTGCAGCACAGAATACCGCCCCAGCAGAACCAAATACCGCAGTGCAGCACAATATACTGCCCCAGCAGAACCAAATACCACAGTGCAACACAGAATACTGCCCCAGCAGAACCAAATACCACAGTGCAACACAGAATACTGCCCCAGCATTCAACTCTATCACTATCCTGAGGGCGGCAATACAGTAGAATGCAGCAGGGCCATTTCTTCTGCCAGCCAAGTGCATAATCACCAGATGGTCCCACAATAAATGAATACTCCGAGCATCAGATTATTATCTACCAGACCGGCGGCCATAACTAGGGCATGGGTGGCCCCCTGGGCATCAGCCCACCAGGAAATTTCCCTGTAGAGTCTATGACCAGTCTGCCGCTGCTGGATTGCAGGGTGGTCGTGAATCTAGCCAGCAAAGGAGGCAACATGGACAATCCCAATACATTAGTAAGTGCCTTGTAGTAACTTTCTCTACATGATAAATGACATTTACTGCAGTGAGAGAACACCTTTAATGTGGATAGGCCTCAGCCAAATAACCTGGAGGTAGTTGGTGACTAGAGACAGGCGGTGAAACCACCATGCTGTAAGAGTACCAAGGACTGTGTATGGTGGACTGTGTTGTGCCAACATAGTTGCCAACGGTCCCAAATTTTCAGAGACTCTCCCAGCAAATTTGTGCTGTCCCAGGCTAAAAATGGGTGGGGATTTTGTTATCCCTGCCCATAAATGGGCATTTCTGGCAGTTATTGGGGGCATTTCAGGGGAGGAGCTTACAATCCCTGAATTTACCCGCTACAATGAAACAGTCCTGTTGCTACAGGCAACCACCTGGTATGTGAGTCACTTGAGGGTGGGGGTACCGTTCCCCACTACTATGCTCAGGTTTATGGATATTTGGCATCTGGGGCATTAGCAACAGCACCCCCTAGAGGTATAAATAAAGACCTTCAGGCACCATGGCCTGGGAATGATTGCTAACTTTTAATCCCTTGTACCCCCTACTAATGACTTACCTCTATCATTATCCACAGGTTAATTGACTTTTGCCCTTTGGGTCACCATAGACAGCTGCTTTGTGCCAAGAGTCCTACTTTTACATAAATTTAATGTAATTTAACAAAAATCTACTTTTAGGTCCCATTCACACGACCGTATGAATGGGGCCGTATGTATTCTGCAAAATTGCGGAATACATGCAGCCCCATTCACCTCTATGGGAGCGCACAAAAAGATAGAACATGTCCTATAGTTGTCCGTACGCACGGACGGACAAGTATAGGCATTTTCAATGGGGCCGCACGGCGTGTGTTCCGAGCGCTGCGGAACACACGCCGGGCGGTCCCCGTATATTTGCGGGTCCGCAATAATATAAACATACGGTCGTCTGAATGAGGCCTTATGGAGACACTAAGATAAGTCGGTCTAGTGCGAGGAGGAGGTCCCACTCCGCTGGCAAACGTCCTTTGTGGAATTTATCATCAAGTTTATATAAAGCTGTTATTTTAATGGCGCTTCCTAACGTGAGCCGCGATTATGCAGATCCATTCAGAAGAATGAAATATAAACTGTATAATATATTTAATCAACAAAATGTTCTACATGACCTGCTGTGAGCGTAAGACGTGCTCCGTGCATGATAAATGTACGGTGTCTCGCCAGTCAACATATACATGACAGATGGGGATGTATCAAACACTGGAGGTACAGTAGATATATCTCCCACCTCTGGGACCTGCTCCTACCTAGAGAACGGGACCCCTGAAGTGAAGGAGAGCGCTCCACGCATGCGTGGCATGCTTTCTATTCATCGCTATGGGTGCTCACTTCAATCTGGAGATGGGTGCCGGCCCCACGTCTGGGACCCACTCCTATCTGACATTGATGGCATAACCTAGTGATATGAATACGCCTTTAACTTCATCCCCCAAGAAGGTCATTTACTAATCCAAAAAGTCCTACCAGGCAACGAGATTTATCTTGACGTTGGCTAATCTGCCCAAAAATGTCTCTTTTGTAATATTTTATAGGTGCTGGGGCTTATATTGATTGTCCACATAAAAGGGTCCATGCTTGAACCCCACCCCAAGACTAAGAATCATGGAAAGACTTGTTGATGGTCTGGAGTGGAAGCCATGTATTAGAAGGTGACTTTTTGTGGATTTCCTATCAAAAGGGTTGTCACCTTGTTGGATCCCACAGCTATTGCTCAGTGCAGAAGGTGTGAAGCGGCTCAATGCAAGGAGCAGATGCCCACAATCAAGCCAACAGGCCAAAAAGCTGTAGAATCTTCATGAAGGTGGCCATAGACTAGATATATTTTGGTGATAGATACCAACAGTCTAAGCCAACAGGCTTTAGTATGTTCATGAAGATGGCCATAAATAAGAGATATTTCGGTGGTAGATGCCAACAGGTCAACAGCCTCTTTCATCTTCATGAAGGTAGCCATAGAGGAGAGAGATTTTGGTGGTAGATGCTAGCTGGCTGTAGCATCTTCATGAGGGTGGCCATAGATGAGAGATTGTCGGCATCTACCATGAAACTATCTAAGCTAACAGGTCAACAGGCTGTAGCATCTTCATGAAGGTAACCATAGAGGAGAGATATTTTGGTGGTAGATACTAACTGGCTGTAGCATCTTCGTGAACGTGGCCATAGAGGAGAAATATTTTGGTGGTAGTTGCCAACAGGTCAACAGCCTCTAGCATCTTCATGAAGGTAGCCATAGAGGAGAGATATTTTGGTAGTAGATGCTAGCTGGCTGTAGCATCTTCATGAGGGTGGCCATAGATGAGAGATTGTCGGCATCTACCATGAAACTATCTAAGCTAACAGGTCAACAGGCTGTAGCGTCTTCGTGAAGGTGGCCATAGACAAGAGACTGTCGCCGTCATTAAAAGGGTTGTCACCTTGTTGGATCCTACAGCTTTCACTCAGAGCAGAAGGTGTGAAGCATCTCAATTCAAGAAGCCCTTCACAGTAAAGCTCCACCTCCTGGGCACTTGAATGAGATTAATCTGGCAGAACAAAACGTCATATACACACTACTCCTGATTAGAAAAGCTCCACAAACGGTCTGTTTGTCCTGCTCTCCTCAGCCAATACATAGTGCTGTGAGCAGTTTAGCATGGTCAAAACTGCTGACAGACTCACTTTAATTAAACTCCTTGCAGAATTCCATTATGGCCCCAGATCATAAAAAAATGATTAGCTTTTGAAACTATCCACAATACTGTAATTTAGGTAGAAGTCCCATTAGCTTTATGGGAAAAGTTGTGTGGATTCATTATTATTCTTTTTTTTTTCTTGGGGGGGGGGGGGTACTATTATAAGATTACATTTTATGCCTCCCATCATTCACAGAGATGAGAGCATCTTCCTTTTCTTTAACAGAAGTACATGACCCTTAAGCGCGTGATACCTTCCCTTAATGATGGTGGATATCGTCTTGGCTGGAGAATATTACATTTCTTACTCCGCTCCGTGGACGAGGTGTTCATTTTGCTCGCCGTTATGCATATTCAGATATTTAATTTGCTCTGTGCCTATGTAGGTGGCAGACATGATTTGTCAACCCAGACGGATAGTTACAGAATGCATTAAACGCCTCCAGTTAATTAGAATATGGATGTCTTAAAGAAATATGTCGCCAGGCTGGTTCTGGTTCTTAGACAAGGATCACACTTGAGATGTCTCCTTTGTCTCGTGGTTGATTAAGTATAAAGCACAATAATATGACAGAGGTTTAGGCTGCAGAATCTTCATGAAGGTGGCCATAGAAAAGAGATATTTTGCTGTTAGATGCCAACAGTCTAAGCCAACAGGCCAAAAGGCTGTAGCGTCTTCATGAAAGCGGTCATAGACAAGATATATTTTGGTGATAGATACCAACAGTCTAGGCCAACAGACTTTAATATGTTCATGAGAATGGCCATAGACAAGAGATATTTTGGTGGTAGATGCCAACAGGTGAACAGGCTGTAGCATCTTCATGAAAGTGACCATAGTGGCCATAGAGGAGAGAAATGTTGGTGGTAGATGCTAACTGGCTGTAGCATCTTCATGAAAGTGACCACAGAGGAGAGATAGTTTGGTGGTAGATGGCATCAGTCTAAGCCAACAGGCTGTGGCATCTTAATGAAGGTGGCCATAGATGAGACATAATATCTTGATAGATGCTGACCATCAACACGTCAACAGGCTGTAGCATCTTCAAGAAGGTGGCCATAGATGAGATATATGTTGGTGGTAAATGTCAACATTCTAAGCCAACAGGTCAACAGAGAGATATATTTTGGTGATAGATACCAACAGTCTAAGCCAAAAGACTTTAATATGTTTATGAGGATGGCCATAGACAAGAGATATTTTGGTGGTAGATGCCAACAGGTGAACAGGCTGTAGCATCTTCATGAAGGTAGCCATAGTGGCCTTAGAGGAGAGATATGTTGATGGTAGATGCTAACTGGCTGTAGCATCTTCATGAAAGTGACCATAGAGGAGAGATAGTTTGGTGGTAGATGGCATCAGTCTAAGCCAACAGGCTGTGGCATCTTAATGAAGGTGGCCATAGACAAGGCATAATATCTTGGTAGATGACAACCATCAACACGTCAACAGGCTGTAGCATTTTCATGAAGGTGGCCATAGAGGAGAGGTACTTTGGTGGTAGATGCCATCAGTCTAAGCCAACAGGCTGTGGCATCTTAATGAAGGTGGCCATAGACGAGACATAATATGTTGGCAGATGCCGACAATCAAGTCAACAGGCCAAAAGGCTGTAGCATCTTCATGAAAGTGGCCATAGACAATATATATTTTGGTGATAGCTACCAACAGTCTAAGCCAAAAGGCTTTAATATGTTCATGAGGATGGCCATAGACGAGAGATATTTTGGTGGTAGATGCCTACAGGCTGTAGCATCTTGATGAAAGTGGCCATAGAGGAGAGAGATTTTAGTGGTAGATGCCATCAGTCTAAGCCAACAGACTGTGGCATCTTAATGAAGGTGGCCATAGACGAGACATAATATGTTTTAGATGCCGACATTCAAGCCAACAGGCCAAAAGGCTATAGCATCTTCATGAAGGTGACCATAGTGGTGAGACTGTCAGCATCTACCACCAAACTATTTAAGCCAACAGGTCAACAGGCTGTAGCACCTTCAAGAAGGTGGCCATAGACGAGAGATATTTTGGTGGTAAATGTCAACATTCTAAGCCAATAGGTCAACAGGCTGTAGCATCTTCAAGAAGATGGCCATAGACGAGAGATCTTCTGGTGGTAGATGCCATCAGTCTAAGCCAACAGGCTGTGGCATCTTCATGAAGGTGGCCATAGTTGAGAGATAATTCGGTGGTAGATGCCATTACTCCTACGTGGTTGGGCAAATGGTAGATGATGATTAACTCAAAGTAGGCACCAGTATACCTAGGTCACCAGGCTGCTTTCTTACTGTTCCTGCTGTTCCATAGAGAGTAAGTTCTTCTTTTTTGGAAAACTCCTTTAAAGAAACATGGCAGCACTTCTCCAGTCCATAGGTCATATGTGGAATCTCCGCTCCCTCCCATTCACTTTAATGGAGCTGAGTTGCAATACCACACACAACCTGTGGACAGGCGTGGCGCTGTTTCTAGTCCTGATCCATTACTTGTCCGTTTAGATTGTAGGAGATGAATTGTCTCTTCCGACATTAACCCTCCGTGGTATGAAATAATATAAAAAGAAGGAATCAACCAGTGAGAATTGATTTTCAGGAAAAAAAATGCAGATTGATATCGACCAATAAATTACGCAAAACAAAAACAACCGCCATCCTCCGCGACGCGTCTTTCCGGATTGTCGCCAGCTTGTTTGTGTTACTGTAATTACATGGTAACAGGCAGGAACATTGCCCTGAACGCCAAGCTTTACAAGCAGCATCCAATATGCATGGCCCCATAGGTTTACTAGAGCCGCCATGTTCCCAGCTGTTAGACATACCCATTATCTTGGCAGAGGAGACCACAAATCAAAGTGACAGACCAATCAACAGCCCTGGGGATCCGATCCCCCACCTCTCGCTCAGCCACTACACCCACACACAGAATGTATTTTACAAAAAGAAATCCTTTCTAATTTTTTTTATTTTATTTTATTTTACTTTTTTACGATTTTGTTACTTCCTTTTAATATAAATGGATGATGGGAGTTGTTATTAAGCCGAATTTCTCCCATCTCCTTCCCCTGCCTACCCATACTAGTGTTATTTAACCGCCTTTGTTCTTTGCCGGAACATTCAGCCACCTCCTAATAGTCCCTTTAAGGGGGGATGATGAATGCATAAAGTGTCTATTGATCAGCGCAGTGATTGATTACAGGACCCTCCTGACAGATGACTACAACACAACAACTGCCAATATGGGGGCACGTGCGTTAAGCCTCTCTCGCTCCGCAGCCTAATACTATCTGACCCGCTGGGCCGTAGGGTAACTCCCTCATCTCGGCAACTAGGAAGGACCCTCTCCGCTCCCTGACGAATAATTCATCGCCAACTTAAGATGCTCCGACACGGAAAAATTGGAGATGGGGAAATATGATGGATTATAGCTTGAAAGGAGTCGACTCTCGGAGGTTAAATTGATCCCCGGGAAAATGGTTTTGTCTTGTGTGAGAAATGGTCAGAAATTTTCTCAAGATTTTTATTTTTTTTTTGCAAGTCGAGATCTTGGAAACAATTCTCTTTTTTTTTAACCCATGTCCCCGCACCCTTCCTTTAAGCCATCATCTTGTTTTAGATGGTTATACGTTAACCATGAATATGCCCTTTAAAAGTGGCGATAGATCGTGTCCACGAGGGATTATTCGCTTTGTGGAACCCTAACACTCACCTTGACAACCAGAGGGGCACTTCTGTATATATTTCCAAAATATTAGAATCGGTACTAACAATAATTAGGAAAGATTGATTGAAAGAGTGTTATACCATTTTTGGCCTCTTGGAGTGCTGTTGCGAAAGAGAGTTGTTTCAATTAGGCAGAGCTGTGTGCACAGAGCCTGTAGAGAGGCACACAGCTCTCTACTCATGGGCCATGGGCACAGGGCTTTCATATGGAGATACTTTACATGCCATTTCTAGACGATATCATGGCCACCATGTGTTTCATGCCAAAAATAATACATTTTTTTTTTGCTTTTCACCTGTACCCTGACCCGTTGTGTGACGTGTCGCCCTTGATGACTATTTCAGACTTTTGATATGGTGCAGTAGGTGCCCATGGGTGCACTTGCCCTGCATTTGCACATGCAAACTGTTTGGTTATACACTTAGACCTTTTTTGACAATCCACATCATCCCAGCATCATGGATGATGAGACCCCCACTGACCGCTATCATGAAGGATCCTCTGTGTGCCGCGCTGATCGGCACTGAGTGATCATGGGGGCTTCAGCCCCCAAAATACCTTTGAGCAGGGTTGCTCAACCTGCGGCCATCGTAAAACTACAACTCCCATCATGCCCTGCTTCAGACTGTCTGGGCATGCTGGGAGTTGTAGTTTTGCAGCAGCTGGAGGGCCGCAGGTTGGGCATGTCCCTGTGAAGTTTCAAAAGTTTTATTTATTTATTTTTTTAACTAATTTGTATCCTTTAACATAACAATATGGAATGAGTGAAGTTGTGCGCTCAGTGTCAGACAGCTGCAGCAAAAGCTACATTTATGAGCTGTACACTGTGACCTGAAATGTATATTTCATGTAAAAAAAAAAAAAAAAGGATTTTCTCTGTGATCTTCACAATTTGGCAGGGGATAAACAGCAGCCGTAGCTGTAATCGCCTGTCGGCGGCAATCACGAGGAGGACGCGCTCTTATAGAGGACTGCCTCTAGCTCTGCTATTTGTAGTAACCATAGGTCGACCACAGCACTCCAGCTGTTCTGAAACTACAACTCCCAGAATCCTCCTTTCACTTCCATGGGAGTTACAAGAACAGCCAAGAAAGTGTGCTTGTTGGGAGTTGTAGTTTCACAGCCGCTGGAGTGCCGAAGGTTGCTGATCCCCCGGCACAATCGGTAAAAGCCTCCACCCACCTACCATGTGCTAGTATGTTATATGGCGGATCATTCGAAGAGGGCACCACTTCAGGATTGTGCCCATTTAGACAAAGCGCTGTGTGTACGGAGCGGTATCTGAGCACTGTATGACGGCACTTACTGCATAGCACTACTAGTAAGTACAGTACCGTACAGTATGATGATTGCGGCACGGATAGCTTTGTCATCAAGGAATCAATGTCCGTTATTTGGTCACCGGAGTATATGGCGGGTGTTATGGTTATTTGTACACTATATGACAATACAATACTTGGGGGCGGGGGGGACCAGATAATAAGGATGCATCATTGATGCCTATTTTCAGTAAAATTGGGGGCGTGTCTATAGAACTTGGCACCCAATCAACAATTAAATTGGGTGCTGTAGCTGGCTCATGCCACCCTCAAAGCAGACGTCCCCTCGCCTATAACTAGTGAGATGGGGGCCCCGTATGGTGCTCATTGGGTTAAATGTCCAGCAGCGGGAGTCTTTGGGCGGTTAATGTATAGTATACTGACAAAGGAACCGATGCGGTGACTGACGGGTGAATGAGACGTTGTTGTGTCTCGCTCCCGCCCCACATCATCTCATCTATTATCCTGATTTCGCCGGTGTGAAGGACCATTTATCTGTCCGTCCACTTGAAGAGCCGACCGGAAATTAAAGAAAATAATAAATACTTGTAGACAGAGTCTTTTGCATATAAACCGCGGTTGGCGGTGACGTGGTGTCTCATTTATCGCAGACCGTATATACCCGCCATGTACTGATGCCGAGGAGCGAAGCAAGAAGAGCGCCAGGAAACAGAAGTCCTTGAGGAGTCCTCTTCTACCTGGCCATACGTGGTTGTATCTGTATCTGGGAAAGCTGGGTGGTGCCCGGGGTGACCTACATTCTGAGTGCTTAGTAGGAATGGAGGCTGAGGGTGGTTGATGACCTAAGAGTGAGGGTAAGTGCGCCCTGAGAGAGGGTCCAAAAGTGGTCAGACAATGGTCCTTAGAGAGGGTCCAAAAGTGGTCAGACCATGGTCCTGAGAGAGGAGCCGAAGGTGGTCAGACCATGGCCCTGAGACAGGAGCCGAAGGTGGTCAGACCATGGTCCTGAGAGAGGAGCCAAAGGTGGTCAGACCATGGTCCTGAGAGAGGAGCCAAAGGTGGTCAGACCATGGTCCTGAGAGAGGAGCCAAAGGTGGTCAGACCGTGGTCCTGAGAGAGGAGCCGAAGCTGGTCAGAACGTGGTCCTGAGAGAGGAGCCGAAGGTGGTCAGACCATGGTCCTGAGAGAGGAGCCGAAGGTGGTCAGACCATGGTCCTGAGAGAGAAGTCAAAGGTGCTCAGACCATGGTCCTGAGACAGGAGCCGAAGTTGGTCAGACCATGGTCCTGAGACAGGAGCCAAAGGTGGTCAGACCGTGGTCCTGAGACAGGAGCCAAAGGTGGTCAAACCATGGTCCTGAGACAGGAGCCAAAGGTGGTCAGACCATGGTCCTGAGACAGGAGCCGAAGGTGGTCAGACCATGGTCCTGAGAGAGTCGGGGGTCAGACCATGGTCCTGAGAGAGGGGCCAAAGGTGGTCAGACCATGGTCTTGAGAGATTCGGGGGTCAGACCATGGTCCTGAGAGAGGGGCCAAAGGTGGTCAGACCATGGTCCTGAGAGAGTCGGGGGTCAGAGGTGTTGCAGAAGCTGGACAAGTGCAAGCTGCTGGTTAGATACATTCGGTCAGCAGCACAGTATCTCACAGGATTAGATACAGCGGGTCAACAGCATAGTGTCACACAGGATTAGATACATTGGTCTGCACCATAGTATTACACAAGAGTAGATAGGTTGGTTCACAGAATTAGATAAAGTGGTCCAGCAGCACAGTATCACATAAGGTTATATACAGGAGTTCAGCAGCACAGTATCACACAAGATTAGATACTGCGGGTCAACAGCACAGCATCACACAGGTTTAGATACAGCAAGTCGGCAGCACAGTATCATAAAGGATTAGATACAACAGGTCAGCAGCACAGTATGAAAAAGAATTAGATACAACAGGTCAGCAACACAGGATCAGATACAGCAGGTAAGCAGCACAGTATCGCATAGGATTAGATACATTGAGTCAGAAGTACGGTATCACAGAGGATTAGATACAGCGGGTCAGCAGCACAGTATCACACAGGATTAGATACAGCAGGTCAGCAGCACAGTATTAGTATCACACAGGATCAGACGCAGCAGGTCAGCAGCACAGTATCACATGGGATTAGATGCAGCAGGTCAGCAGCACAGTATCACACAGGATTAGATACAGCAGGTCAGCAGCACAGTATCACACAGGATTAGATACTGGAGGTCAGCAGCACAGTATCACAGGATCAGATGCAGAAGGTCAGCAGCACAGTATCACACATTATTAGATACAGCAGTTCAGCAGCACAGTATCACACAGGATTAGATAGAGCAGGTCAGCAGCACAGTATCACACAGGATTAGATACAGCAGGTCAGCAGCACAGTATCACACAGGATTAGATACAGCAGGTCAGCAGCACAGTATCAGTATCACACAGGATTAGATACAGCAGGTCAGCAGCACAATATCAGTATCACACAGGATTAGATACAGCAGGTCAGCAGCACAGTATCAGTATCAGTATCACACAGGATCAGACGCAGGAGGTCAGCAGCACAGTATCACATGGGATTAGATACAGTAGGTCAGCAGCACAGTATCACGCAGGATCAGATGCAGCAGGTCAGCAGCACAGTATCACACAGGATCAGATGCAGCAGGTCAGCAGCACAGTATCACACAGGATTAGATACTGGAGGTCAGCAGCACAGTATCACATGGGATTAGATACAGCAGGTCAGCAGCACAGTATCACACAAGATTAGCAGCACAGGTACCTCAGATGGTAGCTTTGGCACATTAGGCGATTGGCGGGTCCCATTGAAATCGGCAGGTGTGGCTGACCTTCCCCTAATGTGTCCGCCCATCTTCAGGGAGATCTCTGTGATGACCATTGTGGCTGCAGTAATGGCTACCATATTGGATACCACTTTCCCCGAAACACAGAAAACCAAGATATTGTGAATTTCTGAACCTTTCCCAGAAGAGGGGCCCTCATGTACTGTTATTTTTTAGGGGCTAATCCTCATAATGTGACCCTCCCCCACCAGTCTATATGTTCCTGTAACCAGGGTACTGTGCTGGAGAATCCGGGATTAATGAATTAAAGATCATCTAAATTCTTCTGAAATACTTAAGATGTGAACCATCTGTAGGAGGATGGAGGACAGATTACACTTAACCTTCTTCTAGGATGGAGATTACCATGAGAAGCGCTATTGTAATTAAGACGGGGCAGATGTTCTCGGCTCTCGTTAGTTCTCCGCAGTCATACGGCAAATCTGTAAAACATAAGGAGCATCTCCGGCTAAGATGTGTGTCATCTGGAAATATAACTTCTTGTGTCGTCCACTTCTATCGATTCTCAGGTGGAGCTGTCTATGGGAAAGCTAGGTGGTTACTAATAGAACTGCTACTGCAGAGGGCACCCAGCTTTCCCACACCCCTGAACATCTAATCAGCCTGCCTATAGTCAATGATATTGGAACAGTTAACACTTAAGGCATTAATCCCAAACTCTGACAGAGTTACGGATGGGCCACATTCATTTCAAATATGATATAATATATTAATATTAATAGAACTGGCAGAATGACCCGGCTTTGCATGGGTATAGTTCATCTATTTTATATAATTTTTGTGTGTGACCTCCATAGCACCCCGCCCCCTAAACATTGACCTCCATAGTGGCCCGTCCCCTTAACAGTAACCTGCACAGTACCCTGCCCTCTTAAAATGTGACCTCCACACACTTCGCCTCTTTAACAGTGACCTCTACAGAGGCTTGCCCCCTTAACAGTGACTTCCACAGCAGCCTGCCCCCTTAACTGTGACCTCCACAGCGTCCTGCCCGCTTAAAGGTGAATTATAGAAGTGGAGAAAAATGGCTGAGTTGTTATGGAAACCTGGGGTAAAACTGTGTGTATGTCAAGACTGAAGGACCTGCGAGCTACTATTGGCCAATAAGGGTCACGTGATGGTGCCATATTTCCATTTTTTGGGAATATCTCTTTCCATTAGTACGTCCTAGAGAGACTGCCATGTCCTCTGCACTTTGGTTGACAGGACCAGGCAATGTAAATGTCATCACACCTCAACCTGTCAATCAAAGTGCAGAGGGCGCGGCAGTTGTAGAGAGAGCAGAGCCTCTAGGTGTAACAGCAACACCCCCATTGCTCCTAGAGGCTCATTTGCATATATATAAAACATAATTTTTCTCAGCAATGCGGGAACATATGAACATGGGACCAACACAGATGCCTTCAGATGTCAAGTGCACATGTAACAGGTCAGTCAGTTTCATAGGTACAAAATTGCTGGCAGATGCCCTTTAAATGTCCGACAGTGGGAATCAATGACTGTTAATGTACAGTTTGACCCTGTATACTCACGAAGAGCCCGTCCCACATTATCTCATCTATTTTCCTGATTTTGTAGGTGTGAAGGGCCATAAGCGGTACTTGCTGAAACTGGAATACCCCTTTATTAGTTTGGGCCTTTAATGACTTCCTGCTTGCGATTAGTTGCTTGGTCACATTTGTTTGCTTGCGTTGCCCTTGGATATGTCGCGCAGCTTATCAGAGAAGGTCATTTATGCTGTTTACAGGAGAACAACCACAAATCACTTGTCTGCCCTCCCTCCCAGCATATTGCAAAGTGTAATCCTATTTTACGGTCTTTGGAGACATGTCCACAAATTAAGATCTACACAATCTTTCGCAAAACTTCAAAAAATATTTTATTTTTTAAAAATTTTTAAAATTAGTTTACTGTTTGACTGTTACCCAGGGGTTGTCCCATTTGGGAATTTATGGTATGTCGATAGGATACACCATAAATGTACGATAGGTGCTGGCCCCTCCTGTTTTTTCAGAAACAGGGCCCCGAAGTAAAGGCAGAGCAAGCCTCGCATGCGTGGGTACCACTCCATTCACTGCTGTGGAACTTCCGAAGGTGAGCACCTCAGTCCCATAGGGTCGAATGGAGAAGACGCCATGCTCTCTGTTCCTGGCGGGGCCCCATTCTCTCTCACCCTCTCACTCTCTATCTCCTCCCTGGACCAAAGGCTGGTGGCCCAGGGTCTGAGGTTGTCCAGCTGGCTCCCTGGTCCCAAAGCTGGTGACCCAGGGTCTGTGGTAGAGTATCTCTGTCTCAACATCTTCTTATGATCACTCGTGAAGTCTGTCAGAGTCTCTCTTACTAAGCACTGGACCCTAACTGCAGAGAACTAGCCCTCCTTACATAGTTTCTAGCTGAACTAGAACCTTCTAGAGGAGGGGTGGAGTGGAGAAGCACAGCATAAACAGAAACATTGTTACATTTTTTTTCTGTCATAAGCTTGTATGGAGTTTCAATGCAAGTCTGTGGGAATGACTAAGCATTTATTCCATATACAAGTCTTTGGGCACAAACAAGAGAGCTAAACTAGACAGTGAGTAAGTCAAAATGTCCGTTTTCATTAAAAACTCTGCATAGTTAGAAAGACTTAAAGTCTCTCAGTATTAGCTGGCAGTGCATTCACCCCTTTCACAAGCCAGTGCTCTAAAGTGCAATAACAGTGCAAATGAACAGGTTATATTAAAATAAACCTATAAATGCAGTTCAACCATATGTAACAGTATAAGTGTACACAACAAGATAAATCACTGTAGGTTAACCCTTCAAAGTGCAGATGTGATGGTTTTGTGTAGTAGCAATAGGAGTAAATGTTCACAGATGTCCATAGTCCAAAGTATCCTTGCTCTAGGACACTACATCCACAGCAACAAATCAGAGGATAGCTTTAATTTTTCAAAGGTGCCAAATGCTAAATGAAAGCTGCGCTGTGATTGGTTGCTATGGCCAACCAGCTGCTCTGTGGTTGGTCATAAATCAGCTGTAATTTGGAATGTTTTTTTTTAAGTGTAACTGTCATTTTTTTATTTTTGTAATGTATAGGGGCAGTGATACTGACCATTTTTGTAATATACTTTAATTACTGAAATCGTACATTTCTATGAGAAAAATAGCTCTGAAGTTGCCCATTTTGATCCTTAGCAACGCTCCTCTGTCTCAGTGGGAAGCAAGTCGCCACTGTTATGTAAACAGAAGACAGAGGAGCGTTGCTAAGGCTCAAAATGGACCACTTTAGAGCTATTTTTCTTATAGAAATGTACAATTTCAGTAATTAATGTATATTACAAAAATGCTCAGTATCACTGCCCCTACACATTACAAAAATAAAAAAAAGAATGATAGTTACACTTTAATGGCAAGGGGCAGTGGCAACCTTTTGAAATGAGCAGTGGTTATCACTATTAGTAAATCAGTGGTGCTGGATCATGTGGTCATGCCTTGTGTATAATTTAAAGGGGTTGTTCAGTGACACCCCAATTATATTTATTATTATAACAATTAAACAGGTCTAAAAAGTATGAAAGAGGGGTCTCTTTTGGGATCCTAAATGTTACTGAGAAATCTTGGCCTGAAAGCTTGCATTCAGATTTGACTGCTTCCAACAGTCCTGTTACTTTCTATGGATTTGTGGCCCAGAATGGGCATTTGGGGCCCTTCATTCTGGGTAACTGTGTAGGTCCCAGATAGTTCTAGAAGACCGGTCTATTTTCTTAACATGTGTTTTAGTAAATAAATTTATTCCTCATGAAATACATCGATTCTATAGATGCCAACTTAATTCAGTTCATTTACGCCCTGCCCGTTAAATGCCCACAAACAGCCCACTTTGGGATAAAATAGCTCAAATTCACACTCTACCCCTTACCGTTCATTTCCCATGTCTGTTGGAAACTTTGAAATTCTAGAGCATCTTTACTTGTCCTGTTCCTCTCTTATTACTCTAGAAAATGTATGAATAAGTTGATTATTAGGCATTACCATTCCTCGTTCACAGTCTGATACTGTCATTGTCAGACTGTGTAGGAACAAACAACCTCCTAACTGGTAACACCCAGTTATACATTTCTAGGATGTATAACAGAGGAACAACAGAACACAGAATTATAAGAAAAGATGCTACAGAATGGTTACATGATGAGGAAGTTAATCATTTGCTAAATTGGACAAGTCAGGAGAGGTGACCGGTCCTCTATAAAAGTAAAAAAAAAAAAACCTAAATGAAAAATCTGATTAATCATGCTAATATAAAGTTTTTTCTGAAATTCAACATAAGACAAGAAATCAAAAGCACAGTGACACTTTTTTATGTATGTGCCTCCTTGTGTCTTTCCTCCTGTGATATGAGACCGCTTCTGTTACTGAAGCTAAACAATCAATTCCCGAGAGGGGGGAACCGAACTTAAACAATTTCTCTTAACCTTTCGTGACCTTCTGGTATCATCTAGAGGAGCATCCACTTCTTCCAACAAAAGGCTTCTCAATAGCCCCAATCTGTTGGAAGAGTCAGGACTATAACGATGAACTTGACAGTCTGTAGGATCGAAAAAGAGACTGTTCATAAGAGGGGAATCAATTAGACTGCAGCGTGTCACGATCTAGATATTGAGGAGATGGAAAGATTTTCTTACTATTTTCTTAGTCAATGTAGAAAAATCTGATTAATACTGCCGATGAGATGAGAAGTGGCATGACGTCACTATGGTCGAGCTGCGTTTATTCTTCTCTGCTGGAAACACTGTCTACCAATCCTAAACATCCAAACCATAGATGTCCACACGACCATATTAAATTCCAAAATGTCAAATTATAAAGTAGTCTGTGTAACCATTATGGAGTCCAGAGCGATTAGCTGATGGGTCAACACCTTTAAACCAAGGACAAATTAATGCTGAACTAAGGGGGCTGTGCAGTAGTCACATCATAATTTACTCCATCTCTTACAGCTTTATTAATCAGATTTTTTTCTAATAACACATTGCAATGGAGAGAAACCATTGTGGAGTTCAGAGCGATTAGCTGATGGAACAACCCTTCAACCCAAGGACAAATTAGTGCTTCATTTTGAGCAAAAACAAGGGACTAAGGGGGCTGGGCAGTAGTCAAATAATATTTTATGCCTTCTCTTATGGCTTTATTAATCAGATTTGTTGAAATAATAGATTCCAATGGAGATAAACATGAATGGAACACTACACACACAACTAATACACGGTGTCTAGTGGCAGGTGCTGGAGGGAGAAGGGATGTATGACTTTGGCAATTTTTTGGATCCTTTTTCCATCCCCTCAGACCCTGCATTAGGCACAGTGAATCAATTTTTTCCCTGGAGTGTACCTTTTATACATGATCCATGCATGTCAGGGGAGCAACACAGGTGCTAAACATGCCATAACCTAATGTATGTTCCAGCTCCAAACCTATATGGCAGCACATGAATCCCCAGGTTTCGGTACTAAAAGAGCATGGCCCTTTAGTGTACCTCCAGAGGCATATATAGTATTACAATGTCTTTGGTACTGGAGGGGGTTGATATCTTACCCAGATGGGTGACATAAAAGGAATCCAGGAGGGTGTATGATTTCAGTAAAGTATTGTTTGCTGGAACTGATTTATTCAGATTTTTTTTCTTTGAATGGTAACTAGGATTGGTAGAGGGACATGCCATTCCACCCCATTCCAGTACAGCTTTTCACCCTATTCTGAGGTGTAGTCACTGGGATCATTATTGGGGAAGAAATAGAGGCCTTCCTGTGATGGCTAACCTCCGGCACTCAAGCTGTCGTAAAAGTACAACTCCCAAGATGCACACTTCCTTGGCTGTTCTCAGAATTCCACAGAAATCAATGAAGCATGCTGGGAGTTGTAGTTTCACCACAGCTGGAGTGTATTAGGTTAGCCATCACTGCAAGACTGTCAGTCTGGGTCATAGCCTTGAAACTAGTAGACCTGTCTCCTCTGAAAGCCTGATCTCCTTGTGTCTTGTAACTAGCGGAGGTAGGTACTTACTGTTTAGTAAGCGCCCAGAAGGGCAAGGTCTTTAATTTTGTCATTTGTGGGGTTTTTTTGTTTCATGGCTGCACCCAGGTCATTGCACAACTTGGTTGTCCTGTATTCTTCTGGGTTCTAAATAAACTGAAGTGGACTTTTAAAACTGCTGGGTCAAGTGAAGTCTCTTGCAGTTGGCCCTGTTCACACATGCAGATCCCCACAATAGGTACAGTAGGGCCCCATAGACTTCTACATGTGCTATATTATGTGTTATATATTAGTCGCGTGCTTGAGGCCTGAGAAGAATAAGTGTCCGCATGTCGCTCTTCCATCATGCCGATAAATTGATGCGGAATACATTTAGATTCTCGCTTCAGTAAGTGAGATTTATTACCCCTATAAATTGCCTCTGGCATCGCAGAACGGGGAATATTCATAATTTCTGACACGGGCGACATCTGTTTTGACAAACTCTCCAAAGTCTTGGTTTTTTTTAATAGGGATTTTTTCCCCCTTATGCCTTTATTACTCTCTCCATGTGACCATCCAGAGAATTTTCTCAAAGATTATAAATTTCCACTGCCCTGATCCGGCAGATGTTGACCCCGTTCCTCTCTTCGATTGGTCCCCGGTGACGGAAAGCTATTGATTTTTGAAGCGGTCTCTTTGGTCGGATTAACAAGGTGATAAATGGCTTGCCATTGATTTTCTCTTAATTGACAATTTGGTGAACCTGTTTTAAAATCCCTAGGTTTGTTCTGGGGGCTAAGTATTTGCAAGTAATTTATAGCCGGCCTGGCCTAAAGTCTCTTTGGATACAACAGCCATGACATGCTCACTGTACAGAGATGTGCTTGCAGCGCAGGCAATGCTCTAAGCCAATAGATGGCAGTGCAAGCATTATTATAGTGGAGATTCTGGCTGGAGATGTACTCAGAGAAACCCTACTAAAGACCTCTTTGGAATTCTAAAATAAACCCTGCAAATTCTAATAGAGTATGTGCAAAGTAAATGAACAAAGAAATCTAAATCCAATCAATATTCCTTGTGACCATCGTTCCTTCAGACCAGCATCCGTTCTTCTAAGTACACCTGCACAATTTTTGAGGGAACTTAGATGGGAGGTTGTTCCAAACATCTTGAAGAACAAACCACAGATCTTCTGTTCATGTAGACTTACTCAAATCCTTCTGTCTCTTCATGTAATCCTGGACAGATTCGATGATGTTGAGATCAGGGCTGTCTGGAGACTATATCATAACCTCCTTGTTCTTCTTTAGGGTCCTTGTGACCAGCATTTTCCTTCAGAGCAGCATCAGTTCTTCTAAGTACACCTGCACAATTTTTGAGGGAACTTGGACGGGAGGTGGTTCCAAACATCTTGGAGAAATAACCGCAGATCTTCTATGCATGTAGAATTGCTCGAATCCTTCTTTCTCTTCATGTAATCCCGGACAGACTCAATGATGTTGAGATCACGGGTCTCTAGAGGCCATATCATCACTTTCTTGTTCTTCTTTAGGCTGAAGCTAGTTCTTGAGGACATTGGCAGTATGTTTGGGGGTTGTTGTCCTTCTGTAGAATACATTTGGAGCCAATCAGCACCTCCCTGATGAATAAGTATCCATCTGTATTCCTCAACATTGAGGACACCATTAATCCTGACTAAATCCCCAACTCACATTTGCTGAAATGCAGCCCCAAACTTGCAAGGAACCTCCAACGATCTTCACTGTTTCCTGCAGATACTCATTATGGTACTGCTCTCCACCTCTTCGGAGAACAAACTTTCTTCTGCTACAGCCAGATATTTCACATTTTGACTCATCAGTCCAGAGATCCTGATGCCATTTTTCTGCATCCCAGTTCCTATGTTTTCGTGGATAGTCACTGGGTCTTGTTTCCACGTCAGAGGTATGGTTTTTTTGGCCGCAATTCTTCCACTCCTGTCCAGACTTCCTAGAACAGTAGATGGGTGTACATACGACCCATAGGTTTATGCCAGTTCTGAGCTGATGGCACTGCTGGACTTCTTCCGATTTCAAAGGGAAGCAAAGAGGCTATGTCTTTCATCTGCTGCACCATCAGGTCTACTAGGACATCTAGTCCACCGCTGGTAGACGTCTACCAGGACATCTAGTCCACTACTGAATGAAGCTCTACCATCTCCTTAAAAGCTTTCTTGCCAAAGCTGTCATGTACATTGCAATATATCTTGACCCTGCTGCTGCAGAACCTCTTTAAAAAGATGAAGGTGAGTCCTAAAATTGTCACATTGTAACATGGTGTACACAAGCAGGAGTAGTAGTGTCCCACCCCTTAATACATGTTTGGGCACAAAGGCTGGGAGTAAGCAGCCCTCCATGTGGAGCCCGGGAAATCTGCCAGCTTTTCCAGGAGTCCAGAAGGTCTCCCCTTTTTCTGGAGGCCTCCCAGAAGTTCTGGAAGAGTTGACACTTATGTATACACACCCTTAAATAAATCTAAAGACAGTCGGTAACTAGACAAAGCTTTATAGATGGGGTGGACTGTTGTTGGAGATCAAAAAACAAGAGCTGAATGTGTTCAACAAAAAGCCTCATTATACCCCTGCGGAGGCAACGCAGATGCTCCTGAGGTTCTCTACTTGTTTACAAGCTGCCAGTGATGACCTGTCCCGGCTTCACGTGACCACTGCAGCCAATAAGTGGCCTCAGTGGTTACATACCACTTGCCGAGTGTAAATGCCCCCAGTGAGCAGGTATTATATGCCCATGGGGGCATACCCTGATTGGTTGGGAGGGATCACATGACAGCAGATTTTATTACTTTTTGGTCCTAGACACATTGCTTGGTATGCAACATGCCCTGAAATGATACCACCCCCTAGTGTCAGGGTATTATGGTGTTTGTATGATGACAGAATCACTTTATACCCAGACAAAACTAATCGTATAATATTAATATTATTATATATCATTTTTTAATTCTTTTTGTCCTGTGTTTGTACACCATGCATGCCGTATCTTCTGTATAATGTCAAGATATCACAACCCTCCCGATATCGAATTAATTTTGAAAGCGTTTGACCTCCAGCGCACAATGGTCTTGCCCATGAAATGATTCCCATTTACCAGCTGTAGATCTGACCTCCAGTCACATCCGTATCCAAGCTTGGAAAGGCCCTGATATACGGCGGCATCTAATCTCGTGTTCATGACCTCTCCTGAAGGCTTATAATAGAGAATAAAGAGAGGAGGAGGTCACGGGGCTGACAAATTGTCCCTAAATCCTGGAGGTCCATCAATCCAGACCACTGCTTTCTTTTCAAAATATCGGGCGATCACCCCTTCTGCCCTGGTCCCAGCTCCTGCCCCCTTACTGGTAGTTGGGTAAGATTTTCAGTGCAGTCTATAGGAAATATGTTGCCTATGTAGAAACTCAACTGCCTTGGCTCCTTCCCATAAGGGTTTCTAATGTAGCTATAGGGGGTGCAGAGGTAGCAGTCGCTACCGGGCCCAGGAGCCTGTGGGGGCCCAAAGACCCTTGTGCCGCATAAGAAGACACACAAAGCACTGAGGGAAGGGGGGCCCAAGCTGAACTCTAGCACCAGGGCCCATGAGCCTTTAGCTACGTCCCTGGGTAAAATAATTCAATTGGTAGCTCTCTTGATATTGCAAAACTGAAACTCCCAGCCTCCCTTCACAGCCTGCAACTTCCAATGTATGCTGGGAGATGTAGTTTTGCAATGGTTAAGGAGCTACTGGTTGAAGACCACTGAGTTACGCCAGATCACTATGGTCCTACTACCTACATTTAAAGGGAATCTGTCATCAACGTTATGCTGCCTATACTAGTCATTCTGCATGCCCAAGTGCCCCCATAAACGCCAGCTTCTGCCTTCCAATAAGACATTACACAGGCTATCATGAGTCCTTTAAAGGGAGTTTGTCACCAGGAAATTCACTGTTATTTTCTTGTAGAGTTAGCTCACCTGAATGTAACGACACCTTTCATGTAACGATCCGTTGTTTCATACTGGAAAAATATGCAAATGAGCAGTTAGGTGCACCAAGGGCGGGCCCAAGCCCCTCTTGCTCTTCCTGCTTCCTCTACCAGCCCCAACCTTTCCTGCATAAACATGTTACCTGGCCTTACCAATCAAGAAGGAGGGGCTGGCAGAGGAAGTAGGAAGGGTATAGATGGTGTCTGGTTTAACCGTGAATTTCCAGTTGAAGGGGTTGCCCAGAATTTTGAAAGTGATGGCCTATCCTGTCTGAATGGCGGGGGACCGACACTGAAGTGAATGGAAGCAGCCCTGCAGTAACCAGCTCCATCCACTACACAATTGATGGAGCTGTAGAGTTCTGCTTGCCGGAGCCAATCTGAAACGGTTAATCGACCTGGGTGCGGGGTTTTGGACTGCCGCTGATCAGATAGCTATTCCTTACATGAGCTGCATTTTTTGAGGAGCTGTTGCCCGATTTCTAAGACTTCTGAACGGCAAAACTTGCCTAATACTATAACACTGCGTATGATAATGTACTGGGGGAGGGGGTTATATCTCAACCAGAATGCTCAGATGGGTGAGGTAGAAATAATCCAGGAAGGCTGGATTGTTTCAGCAATTTGTAGTTTGCCTAAGGCATGTTTCTTTAAAGTGTTTTGTAGGCCTGGATTTTTATGGAATGGTGGGTAGGATAGTAGAGGGACCTGCCATTCCCTCTCACTTCAGTACATTTCCGTTAGATGTAGCTGCTGTGCACATTACTGTGGGCATAAATACAAGCCTCAAAAGCTCATTCTGTGGCAGTGCCTGGAAGCCGCATGACCTGTGGTTTCTGTATAAAGCGTTTGGATCTGAAGTACATAGTTGAGGTAATGTAATGTATAGTTAGCGCCCAGACAGGCAACGTGATTTATTTTATGTATGTTGTGCACATGTGGAGACACACAAGCGCATGGACTCGCAACAAGTTCTATATCCTTTCCATTCTGGAACATGGAACATGTGGGTGATGGATCTAAGGGGGAACGTTTCTCATGAGGACGCCACATTGGTAATGCTGGTTAGCCATGATGGATACTTCTCCACTGCCCAGCCGGCCACCTTGTGCTCTTATTGACTATGGGGTAGGTAATTCATCTCCTACGTGGTCACTTACCACTTTTCTGCAAAGTCTGACGAATCAATTCTCATTCACAGACCTCTCTTCATTTCCCTTGGTTTCTGTCGTAGATTTGGAGGCTTTGAGGACTAATCCTCTCGGGGAGTAATAAAAATTTTTTTTTAATCCTGTGTTTAAAATATGAGATTTACTTGTCAAAATCCTGGTCTGCAAAAAGTATTATGATATCAGCGGAGATGCGGGCGAGCCCTGCGCCGTCCAGGCCGAGGCTCCCACTAATACCGCCTGTCACGCCGAGATGTCCGGGCAGAATTTAAACTGCCTTCAATCATCTTTCTAGTCATAAGGCCTGCGATTAATAGAAGCATTGTGCTGGGTTTACTACCTAAGAACCTGCTGTGTATACAGAAGCGACATGTAATATTGCTTCATCTCCCCCCTCCCCCCACGGATTATTATAACCGTATTATAATGTTATAGCTGTACAGCTGCTATTTCAGCCGTAATATGAACCCTACCACTGGGACCCCCATCAATCACGAGAATGGTGGCCCCGTACCCCCTACAGCCCCCCTGAAATGAACGGCATGACCAGTTGGGCATGCGTGTGGTCGCTCCATTCATTTCTTTAAGAATTCTGGAGATAGGGGAGCTCTGTACTCCCATAGAAATGAATAGAGAGGCCACTCTGTTAATTTCAGAGGGGCTGCAGGGGAACCGTTCTCAGTCCTAGCGGTAGGACCCCCACCGATCTAATAGATATCCCTTATCCGTAGCGGCATAGGGTTTCACTAGGTTAGGGGGCACCTTAAAAGTAGCTTCCTATTGTCTAGTAGATTGTATATAAAGGCTCCCATACACATTAGATTATCATTGGAGGAACTGGCCAATTCTGGTGGGATCTGACAGTGGAGTGTATAAAGTCTTCAAACTCCAATCAGATGATGTCATAGGAATAAACGGAATGGGAAAGTTTAATATTTTGTTCTAGCAAGTGATAAGCTACTTTCTGAAAACACATGCACACTCGGCTGAACTTAGCATGCATGTGTGTTGGGGTCAATCAGCTATTGTAGATGGACAGCTTAAAGGGTAGTTCATAGGTGGGGGACGGAGTCCCGGTTACCCCGACGATCAGCTGTTTGAAGAGGTGAGCGTTGGGGCAGTGACGTCACGTTCATCGGTCACATGACCTCAGTCCCATTCCAGTGAAAGGGCCAAAGCTGCAATACCAAGGACAGCCCCTATACAATGGACAGTGCTGTGTTTGGTGAGCTGTAAGAAGGCCGTGGCACTCACCGAAGCCCTGCAGACACTTCATACAGCTGGTTGGCGGAGGGTGCCAGGAGTCAGACCCTTGCTGAGATCCCGAAAGAGAGGCCTCTCTATATTAACATAGAATTCCCTAATGTATCTGATTTTTTTTTTTCTAAATCAGACAACCCCTTTAAATTGCTGATTCATGGGCTCTGTATGGTATTGCAATTCAGAATAAAAAAAAACATGGTTACCTTCTTCCAAAAACAGTGGCACACCTGTACACAGGCTGCATGTGGTATTACAGCTAAGCATCATACACTTTTTTTTAGAGGGGTTTTCCGGTTTGCATAATCATTTACGAAAGCAGCTGTAATTTTCTAATGTATTTCTATGACTTTTATTTTTCTTTTTATTGCTCCTATCTCCTCTTCTGGGCTGTAGTCACATGACCATGTCCATGCAGCGCTTTCCTTTTTCCTGTGATGTTACGTCCATGGGCGGGGCAGTGATAGGGGAGTGTCTATGTAACTAGCTGGATGGGAAGAGCCATAAACTAGGTGGGCGTTGTTAGGGGCAGTGATAAGGGCCTGTCTATATAATTGAGTGGGAGGAGCCATAAACTAACTGGGCGTTGTTAGGGGCAGTGATAGGGCAGTGTCTAAGTAGCTGGGTGGGAGGGGCTAATAACTATCTGGGTGTTGTTAATGGAAGTGATAGGGGAGTGTCTATATAAGTATCTGAGTGGGAGGAGCTATAAACTAGCTGGGTGTTGTTAGGGGCAGTAATAGGGGAGTATCTATGTAAGTAGCTGAGTAGGAGGAGCTATAAACTAGCTGGGTGTTGTTAGGGGCAGTGATAGGGGAGTGTATGTAAGTAGCTGGGTGGGAGGAGCTATAAATTAGTTGGGTGTTGTTAGGGGCGGTGCTGGAGCTGTAGCAGAGGAAGAAGCAGTGCATCATGGGTTTGGTTGGATACAACAACAGGAAGTGCTGCATATAGGATGGAAACAAACCAAAGGAATTAGTTTACATGGTGAAAACAGGTCAGGTCCAAATGAAAACAAAAAAAAAGCATGAGGAGGATTTGAAACAACTATATGAACATATCGCAAAAAAACACAGTAATCCCAGAAAACCCCTTTAAGGTTGAGCTGCAATACCAGACACAGCCTATAGACCTGTGTGGCACTTTTCGTGGAAGAAAGCAGACATGTTTTCCTAATTTTAAAATTCAACCCTTTTGACATCTTGACAGTCAAGGACAACTCAAGGGCTGATGTTTTTTTTTTAATATTGGCCACAATGCAACCATATCATTACACATTATATTTGACTGTATTTTCCTAATTGTAGGTTCACAAGAGCTGTAAACCTGTAACACAAAAGGACAATATTCAGGTAGTCAATGGAAGCAGCAAGATTTAATGGGTTTTCCTATTTACATGGCGATTTATGCATGCAGGGGGGGCAGAGAAGTGAGAAAACGCCATGTAGGCATGCAAATTTATTTAATGTGATCGCCCAGAACAAGAGGATGGGAGGCAGGATTTATGGCCGTTCACTGCATCCACCTCCGAGTCTTCATTTGTTTAATAAAATCAAATATTCCAGGTCCGCCCTCTCCAGCCGCAGCCCATGTTAATGGCCCCGGCACTGGCTTTAATTATACAAAAAGGCAGAGCAGAAATATGTAAAAGGATCATGTCGTAAAGTAGAAACATCTCCGCTCTTTATGGCCCTCGGTAATTCTGTCTTTGTCCAGTCTTCGCTCTCACATAAACAGTCGTCATTGTCAAAAAATTAAACCTCATGAAAAGTGTCTTTATATACTTGAATAAACAGCTCAAGTCAGCAGCCACCCTGGCATATCGTTCTACATCTTAATGTTCCTTTATTACCCATTTTTTTTCTGATACATATCCACAACCTAGTCATAGAGTTAGAGGAAAAAATTCTGGCTGCTTGGAGTCACCTCTAGGGGGAGCTCACTAGTTAACTGTATACTGTTTATACATTGAACTCTATAGCAGAGTGCAGCAAGCTGCTTAGCTCCTCCCACTGATGTTTCTTTCAACTTGAGGTCCAAGACGAGCGTTTGGAGCTCTGCCTATAAAATAATTGGAGATCCGGCTGCCATAAACATGTCATGTATTCGGAAAGTCTTTAGACCCTTTCAGTTTTCTCACATTTTGTTATGTTGAGGCCTTGTGCTAAAATAAAGTATAAAATCAAGTTTTCCCCATTATTCTGCACTCAGTATCCCATGATGAGAAAGTAACAGAAGGGGGGGAAAATCTTCCAGTGACATAAGTATTCAGACCCTTTACTCAGGACTTAGTTGATGCCTCTTTGGCAGTGATTCCAGCCTCCAGTCTTCTCTGGGATGATGCCACAAGGTTTGTACACCTGGATTTTGGGGATTTCCCACCATTCTTCTCTGCAGATCCTCTTAAGCTCTGTCAAGTTGGATGGGGGCCGTCAGTGGACAGACATTTCAGGTCTCTCCAGAGATGTTCGATTGGGTTAAAGTCAGAGCTCTGGCCGAGCATCTCAAGGACATTCACAGAGTTGTCTCTAAGCCACTCTTGTGTTGCCTTGGCTGTGTGCTTAGGCCGTTTTCTTGTTGGAAGTTGGACCATGCTTCACTGTAGGGATCATATTGGGCAGGTGATAAGCAGTGCTTTTTTCCTCAAGACATGATGCTTAGAGTTAAGGCCAAAAAGTTCAATCTTGGTTTGATCAGACCAGAGAATCTTGTTTCTCACAGTCCGAGAGTCCTTCAGGTGCCTTTTTTTTAAAACTCCAGCCGGCTTTCAAGTATGTTTTACTGAAGAGACTTTTTTTCTGGCCACTCAGATTGGTGGAGGCTGCGGTGCTGGTTGACCTTCTGGAAGTTTCTCCCATCTGTACACAGGATCTTCTGAGATCAGCCAGAATGACCATTGGGTTCTTGGTTCTTTTACCAAGGCCCTTCTCCCCAGATTACTTAGATTGGCGGGGTGACCAGCTCTAGGAAGAGTCTTGGTTTTCCAAACGTCTTCCATTTAAGAATTATGGAGGCCAATGTGCTCTTGGAAACTTTCAGTGCAGCAAAAATGTTTTGTCCCCTTCTCTAGATCTGTGCCACCACACAATCCTGTCTCCAAGCTCTACAGACAGTTCTTTCCTCCTCATGTCCTGGTAAAAGAGTCTGGAGACTTTTCGAATGCACTGTTTTAATTAATTACTTAGTATACAATTCTGGACCTACAGTATAACAACATGACATTACAAGGTGGACATTTAGTTTAAGGCCAGCTTACCCTGCAGAAAGCAAACCCATCCTTAAAGATGAACATACACATGACAGGTTTGAATCAAACACTTATTAAACTGACAGCCATTCCTTCCACACATGCATGCTCTGCTCTGCTGAGCACGCATGTGCTTTCAGTGGGGGAAGAAGAACAAGCCTCAGGAAAGACCATCAATATCAAAGACTGGACAACCCCTTTAAAGTTAAGCACAGGTAATGATATGTGTCAAGAACCAGCGGGTGTGAACCCACTGTGCCTCGTGCCCTACTTCCTCTAAGGGCGTTGTCTAAGTGAACCCCTTGATCTTCACAATATCCCTGATGGTGGGGATAGACTTTCCAAGGGGGACACCAAGTTGCTACCTCTTGAGGAGGGTTGGAACACGAGGCAGCTGGTCCAGGCGGACCAGGAGGTACCTGAGCAAGGGCACAGAGGTACAGAGTAAGTCAGAAGGCCGAGTCATTACCAGGAGCAACAATGCAGGACTGAAGGATGAGGCAGAGGTGAAGTCAGACAGGCAATGGGTCAGGGCAGGGGACACAGGTACAAGTCAGGCAATCCGGGTCAGCAACAAGAGAGTCAAAGCAAGCAGGCAGGGAGTAGACGGGTAGCGGAGTCCAGAAACACAAGCAGGAGTCAGGAACACTTGAACGCCAACAGGAATAATAGCAACCAAAGGCAAGACACAAGGACCTTGACACTGAGACGTCTGGGAAGAGGGCTGAGCCACTTATATATGAGCAGGTGGACTAGGGTTGGTCAATGAGATCACATGACCCAACCCACATGATCTAGCATGGTCACATGATCTAACCCACATGATCCAACATGCCCCGGCCCAGAGGGAGTGATGCAATGAACAAGCAGCAAGCATGTTGTAGCCAGGGCTAAATGGAAACTGTGGAGCAGATCCTGAAACAGCACTACACAGACAAGGCCCAGGATTGCAGCAGTGAATAGGAAGCATAGGCAGCAGATCATTGCTGAACACGGCGCCCAGGCCCGCCGCGGTAAGCAGGGGAACAGCGGTGCACAGCAGCCGCTGTTACGATATGTTTCTTCTAATCCAAACACAATCTCTAGTGAAGATACTATCATGTGGCGAGGCTTCATGTTCCATACTGGTTTCCTGTCCAAGTGGAGGAGATAGGAAAAATATTACTAATAACTAGAGAGAATTTGAACAAAATAGGCCACATTAGTGATAGAAATTTACTCCATGATTACAGGCTGTGATGTGAAAATGGGGCATCACTCTGGTTCCCACCAACAGAACTCTATCGAAGGAGTGCCTACTGCTACTACTTGATTGTCTTCTCTCCTTACCAGCCCCTGGAGACAGGAGTCTGATCCTCAGCCTCATTATCCTCTTTACCTAAGCCTGAAATGCTTGTGAATAATAAAAGTTCTGCTCAGATTCACATCTGAAAGGGGGGCTGTATGATTAGAGAATGGTTGTGGGGGTCCAGGTCCATCCGCAGGACAACACATCTAAAGCCGAAACTTCTAGTTCGTATAGTTAAAGGGGTTGTCCGGGCACTTCTTGGATCCTTGCTGGTCCTATTTGATCCATCTCCACTCACAGGAAGTGAACACCCAATGGATCATTGGCTGAGGTGGATCACTGTTATGGCCAGTGATTGGTTGAGCTGTCATTTCCTGAATGTCTAGACAGACCCAAAAATATGGAGCAGCCAGTACCTGGGAAGCATTGGAAGGGGACTGGTGAAGTATTTTCTTTTTATGTCATTTTGACCTTTTGTTTTTATGGTGGACCCTCTGAATCTTCTACTCTAGTTGTCCAGAATCCCTAAAATTGCAAAATTCGTTACCCCTCATTCAGTTTCACCATAAGCATCCTGGTCCATTTCCAAGGGTCCACGAGCTCAACAGCCTCTTGTTTTTCACAGTATTTACGACCACTTAATCTTTTTGAACAGCTAAAACCAAATTTATCTTCAAGTATTGATCAGGCCCGGGCTGATAGAAGTTCATGCTCAGGAGGTCCCGGTCTTTGACCCTGAAATAGGAAATGAATCTCAATTCAATAGAGTGATATTTAGGCCCTGGGCTCGACGGCGTCTGCAGACACCGCTTGGAGGTAAAAATCAATAGGGTGTGCTAATGATTCATAATTTATAGGCCAGCTGCCATTTTAATATTAGCAGAAGTGTTATATTGCAAACGGATTGGAACATAGGTGGTGGCACGGAAAATATTTCTTAAAGAGCTTTTTTTCTCGGCAGAAAAATGACGAGCGGCGCGGCTGATTATTATTGCATGTAATTTATTGGTTTCATTTAAACCACTAATTTAGAAATCCTTATGAGCAACGTATTAACTAGAAGGTTAATGGCTGCACTCAGAGCTTTTATATCGCTGCCATATCTTCAAGGTATAGAGAGGAGAGCCGAGATTTATCTAGAGACGAAAGGAAATTAGCCGTAATGGAGGATCGAAGGCTCGCGTTCTTCTAGATAAGACCACCTAAGCGTTTCTAAATGGACTCCGTGAGACTTTGAGATGGACATTAAAAAGTCATAATCGGTGTTATCTGTGCCTATGGGGCAGAGCTACCGTACCACCTGTGGATAGTTGTTGCATGGTTTTTTAGAAGATACTGTATCTGCCATGCTGTTCTGATATTGGACAACCTCTTTAAGGCTGTATACATACCAGAGAACTGTGAGAGGATCTATGAGAAGAAGAGTCCTGTCTGGCTTAGTTCCAAACCTCCTATCCATGTAAAATATGAAGATGACCCATATGCAGTCTCAATCTTGGAAAAACCAATTGGGAGCCAGTCTAATGGTCAACCAGTTCTCCTTGTCTGCAAATAACATGGAGAGGGTGGGTGAGTAAGCTTGGCAGAGATGGGGAGATAGTGGGGCCCTAGAACCAGTAGGGGCCTCCATTTTGATATTTGACCTCTGTCCTCTATTTATAATCCAACTCAGTGCTGCATAAGAGCAATATTGTGCTAACCTTCCAGGAAACCAGTGAAGGGGCCACTATGTGACCAGAAGAAGGAGTGAAACCAGTTAACCAGGATCAGTGTGCAGATCAATTACACTTAGATGATGCTTTGGTTGGCCCATAGCTCCAACACTAGAGGCATGTAGACCAACCATTAGAGCAGAAGGGTATAAATAGGGTTGGAAGACAATCATCTGGTTGATACCTGTGATCCAAAACCCATCATATGTGTCTATGGTCTTGCTGCTCATCTATTGATGGTAAGCAAATTAGGGGCGTGATAATATTACAAATAGTGGACACCTTGGACACAGAAGTTCTCTGTTGCCACAAGGTGCTTCTATGGAACATGACACCACAGATTTTTGCAAATCACCAGTAGCCTGAAGAGTTGCATTGTCCAAGTTCCTAAGCATGCCCATCCTGGTTTTATTGACAGGCCAAGATACGTCATTGCAAACCAGCTCTGCCGGCAACCAGCGCATGCGTAGTGAAGCAAAATGTACTGACAAACCATTTCTTCATCTGCGCATGTGCTAGAATCTGCCAGAGATGGATTGTAAATATATATCCTGGCCTGTGGGATGTTTGTCAAACCAAGGCATGCTTAGGCACCTAGCCACTGTGACTCTTCAGGCAGCAGAACCACCTCCAGGACTGCTTACTGGTAATTGGCATGTAGTGCATGCACTTCTTTACTTTATGTCGGTCCAAACTAATCATCAACAGAAGAACCTGGTAGCCGGCTCTATTTTCTTATGGTATATCCACGACATGAGGCTAAGCATATGAGTTGACCATCTTGATTTTGGTGATCCTGTTTTGTTTTATTTTGGAAGGTCTAAAGACCATATGTGAGTCTTATGATGACTGTGATCAGCAATCAAGACCATTTTCTCATCTGTCATTGTGCCCCATTGTCTCAACCCCAACTATAAGATCAGTGAATACTCGAGAATCAAATATTTCATTTAGCTGAGAGCTCATAATCCCGTGATGCTGACAGAATATCTTTCATGGTTCTCTTATGGTGGACACTTATTGATAGATTAGGATGGAGGTCAAAATGGTATTGATTTGTAATAACCTGGAGGACATATCTGTAATTATTCCCTGTGATGTTGTTCTAGGTGGATGGCTGAGGGGTCACATCACTTCATCTACAAGGACACTTTTGACAAGATATTATCTTCAGACATCAAGTTACATACCTCCAGAGATGATGGAAGAACTGCAGATTAGGACAACCGCATCAAAACCTGGTTGATAGTCTCACAATTGACCACTCTTTTCTAGGTTGACCCATTGATGACATTATACTCCCTTCTCATTTCCATTCAGAGCCCTTTTCGGGTTTTTGGTCATGCAGGGGTATCTGTTAAAATTTATGGACACCAGATTGGAAGTCAACAGATCCCATCATAAGTTAATGGGGTCCATCCGACACGCCCGGAATCTGTGCTCTCTATTATTCCATTTTCTACTCTTCTGATGGAAACATTAACTGGACATTAGATTAGTTGATTCATTCCTCATAAGATGGAGAATTAGCCCCATTACAGAAAAAAAACTACTACCACCCACATGTACATGAAGGAGTTTTGTGTAGAACATCAGAAAACACATTCAGTGACCCTTAACTATGTGGACAATGGCCAGGAAAAAGAGTTCCCATCACTGGAGGACTCAGCACATCCAATAACAGCACATTCATCACATTGATTTCTATGGACACAGTGTAATACTTCATTTATCCTGTGGTGGCGCTGCAGGGAAATTGAATGCTTGCTGCCAAGTTTCATCACCGATCACTGCTGATTGATACACATTTGATATACACTACTCAATCAGTGTCGGACTAGAGTTCTTTGGGCCCACCAAAGGAAATTATTCTTGGGGCCCAACCCCTATATCATCAATAAAGTCTACTAGACTTTGAATCATAGAAGTTGTCCCTCGTAGCAAGTTATTGACTCCAAAGGAAGCTCCTAATGAGATCTTTCTTCTGGACTGCTAGGAGGATCCTCTGGTGGGCCAGTCCAACACTATACTGAATGGGTTGTACAAAAATTGGGACAAATGTTAATTTTTTTCCACCAGAAAACCATTTCAGCACTGACCCTCCTAAGAAAAATCAAGAGGGTAATGTTCTCCCTGCCCTCTTCATCAAGTCCCCTCATTTTACAATGTTGGACTTTTTTCAAGGACTTTGAAAAAATCTTATAGACTAGGCCAGAATCCACGTTGCTGGATTTTATTTTAATATTTTAGATTTTAGTATTTTTAATCTTGCATTTTTATATTTTTATTGTTATAATTATAAAATAATGAAATAAATTAATAAAAAAATAAATAAAAATATTATTTTGAGAGATGAAATGTAGGGATGAAGCAAGAAAAAATCCAAATTTTGATCAGACTTTGCTTAGAGACTGTCCTTGTTATTTCCTTGAAGGTCATTCATTACCATAAAGAATGCTTTATTCCTTCCATTCATTCTCGCCTATTACAGACTGGTAACCGATTTTTTTTTTTTTTTTACATAGAGGTTACTGACAAGTAATATATTCACTCTCTGATGTTATTACAGAGATAAATAATTTGGATTCGCATTGCACTCTGACCCGTTACCTTTTCCCCCGTTAGACACATCATTTGGCTACATTTAACTGGTCCGGCCTTTCCCTGGCATCATTCCATTAGGACCATGGCTGGTACTTGGCGTCAGGCAATTTATTGATGGGGAATGGGCAGGTGGAATATTAAAATTTAAGACCTCGAAGGGGAGGCAAATTAATGGGGCATTATTTATTAGCAACGGGGACGGAAAGAGTGGCGGCGATGAGTGAGTACAATGGAGACGACGTAAAGACCCCGTAAATAGTCCATAAGTAAAATGAGGATTTTTGGATCGGATATGGAATTTCTATGGACGTTTAAAGAGAAGGGTCAATGTAGAAGATTATTGGATGGTTAAATATATATACACTTGACTTACTGACCATCCATATGTTATAATCTGATGCCCTATGACTTGGCCTCTGACTCTGGCAGTTTCACGTACAAGAATCAGTTCTACCTGAGGAATGGCTGCTTCCAGTTTGGTGGACGCACCATTTAAAACTTAACATATCTACACTATCATAGACCACAGAGCCTCTGACAGCTGCTCTCTCCTCCTTCTCTTTCTTGCTATGTAGCATGGTAGTCAAGGATAGACTGGCCATAGACCTCACAGAGTAATTTCACAGTGGGCTCCTGGCCATTCGATCAATTACTTATGCACCTGGCCAATGGCTGCAGAAGCCCTTCTGAACTCAACTGTATCACCATCCTCAGGACAAGGATACAGTTGAATACTGTGCTATTTGGTTCTGCTGGGGCGGTATTTTGTGCTGCACTATGGTATTGTAGTCCCTGTCTACATCTGTTGTCTTTTCTTACTTGTGTTGGTCCTGCCTACTTGTGTTGCCCGGTCTTCTATCAATTTAGACCCCGTCTACAACATGTGGCCACTTTTAGTTTTTTTTCCAAGACGATTTTAAGTTTCCAGTCCGGCCCCAGATGGTAGTCAGCAGCTCGTTTACAGCAGCCACTGGTCACGAAACCATTCTATACCAAGTGCTTAAATGGATATTCCAGCTGCCCAGAAGATAAGTTTATCACCTATCACATGAGAATGGTGAAGATGGAACTAGGAATGGAAATAGAACATAACCAGTGGGTTCGTTACCAGATAAGGCTTCTAAAGGCCCCCATACACATTAGGCTATTGAAAGCTGAACCTGTTTTCAGTGGCAGAGGCTAACAATCTAACTCATATGGGGAATTCCCAACTGTCTTCCAACAAATGAAGTTGGGGGAGAGAAAGATCAGGTGCATTAAATTTCAGCGTCCGATCCTTTTGTTCTCCCAAGATATGAGCCACCACCAGTAATGTCTGCCAGTGGCTTTCTCCTCTCCCCCATTAAAACTCATACACACTTGATGGGTTAAAGTGGCCATGTAAGTGTATGAGGCTACATCCTATCATGATCAATTGTTTTCTGGATCTGTCTGGAGTACTGAACGATTGGGCACCATGGACTGGGACATCTAAACAGTAGCCACTGGTCACATAACCATTCTGTACCAAGTACTTGAAGAGATATTCCAGCTTCCCTAAAGATAAATTTATCACCTACATGAGAATGGTGAAGATGCAACTGTTGGAACCGCTGCTGGAATGAGAGTCCCCAGTAGCTTTCCCACCAGGGTTGCATGGAGTTTCGGCTAACGAAGCCCTACTCATCCAACACATAACACCGATCTTGTGGACAGTTGATACAAGGAATGGGACACTGACTATAAACCACTGGACAAAAGGAACTAGGCCACCTAATTGTTGGATTCTAGATCCTAGAAAGATCAGTTGATTTCTGCACCTATCTGAAACCTCTCAACCATTAGGCACCATGGACTAGGACACCTAAACATTAGCAACTGGTCACTAAACCATTACCAAGTAATTCCAGCCGCCCACAAGATATGGTTATCACCTATGTTACAATAGTGGAGATGCAAGTGTTGGGACCACTACCCTTTGCTGGAATGGGTGACCCCAGTATTCTAGCCCTTCCCACCAAGGTTTTGGCTTTCGGAGCCCTACACATCTATCATTTATCATCTATCATGTGAACAGTGGATAAATGTTGATGCTTCTTGGGTTCCAAAAGTCCTTCTCATTGACCACATACTGAGGTCACTGCCACAGTAATAAATAATTGTCACAAGATCGAGAACCATTTTTAATCCACTCTTAAAGTTAAAAAACGACTTGATTAATGAGAAGGTGAGTAGATTGCCCCATGTCTTGGAACTGATGAGAAACTCCTAATATCCATAATTTGATAACGCAGAACTGCTGATCTATATAAGTGACTAACTTCAAATCAGCTTATTTATAAGGGGGAGGCATCAGGGAAGGGAAGGGGGGCAGCAATAAACCATCCATATGATGGTTATTATTATTTTAATGTGATTTCCAATGTATTCAGTTATTTAGATAAGAGGACACTTAGTAAAATTAAAAAAGATGCATAATTTGGCTGCACGGCCTAATTGACTGGACTAATCTAACATTGTATTAAAGGGAACCTGTCATCTCCGAAACACCCTCTGAACTACAGTAAGCGTTGTTTAGTGTAAGTGATGCTGAATCCGAATATGTAAGTTTTATCTTCATACTCACTTCCATTCTGACGCTGTGCTCCCACAAACCGGCTGTAAAATGCATTGAGAGGACTCTTCTTTGAGTCCTCTCCATTATGTGAGTGAGCACTGGAGTCCAGTGAGTGCATTTTACTGCAGGTTTGTGGGAGCACAGTGTCAGAATGGAAGTGAGTATGAAGATAAAACTTACATTTTCGGATTCAGCATCACTTACACTATACAACGCTTACTCTAGTTCAAGGGGTGTTTCGGAGATGACAGGTTGCCTTTAATAGAGTCCTCTGGCATTTTGAGATCTGTTGGGGGACTAGTAAGAACTATAAAATATGATATAGGGGGAGGGGTACTTATATATATTCATTTATGGAAATCGATTATTTTTTATATTCCTTTATACTAAAATGAAATATTCCATAAAATTAGCAAGTGGATCAAAATTGGCTACTTTGGACTGTGGACATTTGCCCCTATTGCTTCTATGCAAAGCCATCAACTCCCTACTTAATTGCACATTGAAGGGTTAACTTGATTTATGCCATTGTTTTAAATTGTTGAACTACATTTTATGTTTATTGTAATATATCCTGTTCATTTGCACTGTTATTACACTGTATCTGCACAGCACTGTGGAAAGGGTTAATGCACAGCCAACTAATACTGAGAGATTTTAGGACTTTCTGGCTACGCAAAATTGTCGAGGTTAAAACCAGACACATTGAGCTTCTGACTGTCTGGTTTAGCTCTGTTGTTTATGTCTGAAGACTTCTTTATGTCTGGGGAAACTGCTTAGTCATTCCCATAGATTTGCTTTGAAACTCTATAGAAGTGTATGACAGACAGAAATTGTAACAATGTTTCTGCTTAGAATGTGCTTCTCCACTTCATCCCTCCCACTAGAAGGTTCTAGTTCAGCTAGAAACTGTATATAAAGAGAGCAGACAGAGCCCCTAGTTGCTTGCACATAGGGACCAGTATTTAGTAGGAGAGACTCGGCCAAACTGCATGAGTGAACAGAAGAAGGCACTGAGATGAGGATCCTGAGCCACAGACCCTGGGTCACCAGCTCTGTGACCAGGAAGCTAGATGGATGACTAAGCCACTGACCTGGGCCACCAGCCTTTGGCCAGGGTACAAACCTTCTAAGAAAGAGAGGAACAGATAGTGGTGGCCTTTCCTCAGCAGGAAACCTTCTTCTGCCCAGGAGACTGGAGAAGCTAGTATTGGCTTGCAATTGAGTTCCTCCAGTAAAGAAGCTCACTGGTTTACTGGAGACCCTGACTCTCTGGACCTATTTCCCATTGGGGTGCACCACACCTTACCACTAGAGATGAGCGAACGTGCTCGAAACGAGCACTGTACCGCTCGGCTCCCCTGCGCTCGCATGGACGCAGGCAGCCGCTTCCGTCCTCCTCAGGATTTCTTTGACTAGGGGACACTTGGCTTACAAATGTTGAGAAGCAGTGATATAGTCCATCAGCCCTAGTTGTATCAACCTTCAACAATTGGTAATTTCTATTTTTCCTCTCAATTGTTGAGCACCAGATACTTTTTCTTCATGATTTCTGGTTACTTCAAGAGGCAAGAAAGAGCCCCTCACCAATCCTGAAGGCGACATTGATTAATCTGTTGATTGATAGGTTCACTTATGTGTCCTGCTGTTGCGCTTCATTCACTTTTGTCACAAAACCGCAAATAGAGTCTTTGTGAAATTACCATCCATAATGACTGCTCCTAATTCTGCCTTTTGTTCATACAATGAGCCCTTATAGGAGGACAGGCTTTTTACAGCTCCTGGGACCTCCAGAGTGGAATGGTACATATATCGTGTGTAAAGTGACTGTACATGGACGATTGTCAGGCAGCCTCTAGTCTCATTGTCACCTTTTTGAGATCACCAAAATCTCTTTTCCTTTAAATTTATGGCTCAGGTTGTGTCATGGTTAGAATAATGCAGTGCAGGGAACCCGGCACGTGGTTAACATTTATCTTGTAGACAAGACGCATTATCATAGCACGGTATTATGTCTGCGTGATTTAGTGAGGTTTTATTCAAGCTCAAATTTACATTTTCCACATCAGGGGGCATTGCATCCCAGTTGACCCCTTAATGTCGTAGCTATTTGTATAATGTCATGTGTCCCCTCTGCTCTGACCTTTCAGTGGGGGTGAGGGTTTACAATGATGGGCTCAGTTTCAACTTTTTATTATTAGTATTATGTATAGCTTTATCTATATCTGTACAGTCATGGCCAAAAGTTTTGAGAATGATACAAATATTAATTTTTACAAAGTCTACTGCTTCAGTTTTTATAATGGCAATTTGCATATACTCCAGAATGTTATAAAGAGTGATCAGCTTAACAGCAATTACTTGCAAAGTCAATATTTGCATAGAAAATGAACTTTATCCCCCAAAACACATTTCAACATCATTGCAGCCCTGCCTTAAAAGGACCAGCTAACATCGTTTCAGTGATTGCTCCATTAACACAGGTGTGGGTGTTGATGAGGACAGGGCTAGAGATCAATCTGTCATGATTAAGTAAGAATGACCCCACTGGACACTTTAAAAGGGGGCTGGTGCTTGGCATCATTGTTTCTCTTCTGTTAACCATGGTTATCTCTAAAGAAACACGTGCAGTCATCATTGCACTGCACAAAAATGGCCTAACAGGGAAGACTATCGCAGCTAGAAAGATTGCACCTCAGTCAACAATCTATCGCATCATCAAGAACTTCAAGGAGAGAGGTTTCATTGTTGCCAAAAAGGCTCCAGGGCGCCCAAGAAAGACCAGCAAGCGCCAGGACCGTCTCTTAAAAGTGTTTCAGCTGCGGGATCGGGCTACCAGCAGTGCAGAGCTTGCTCAGGAATGGCAGCAGGCAGGTGTGAGTGCATCTGCACGCACTGTGAGGCGGAGACTCTTGGAGCAAGGCCTGGTCTCAAGGAGGGCAGCAAAGAAGCCACTTCTCTCCAGAAAAAACATCAGGGACAGACTGATATTCTGCAAAAGGTACAGGGAGTGGACTGCTGAGGACTGGGGGAAAGTCATTTTCTCTGATGAATCCCCTTTTCGATTGTTTGGGACATCTGGAAAACAGCTTATTCGGAGAAGACGAGGTGAGCGCTACCACCAGTCTTGTCTCATGCCAGCTGTAAAGCATCCTGAAACCATTCATGTGTGGGGTTGCTTCTCAGCCAAGGGAATCGGCTCTCTCACAGTCTTGCCTTAAAACACAGCCATGAATAAAGAATGGTACCAGAATGTCCTCCGAGAGCAACTTCTCCCAACCGTCCAAGAGCAGTTTGGCGATCAACAATGCCTTTTCCAGCATGATGGAGCACCTTGCCATAAAGCAAAGGTGATAACTAAATGGCTCAGGGAACAAAACATAGAGATTTTGGGTCCATGGCCTGGAAACTCCCCAGATCTTAATCCCATTGAGAACTTGTGGTCAATCATCAAGAGACGGGTGGACAAACAAAAACCTACAAATTCTGACAAAATGCAAGCATTGATTGTGCAAGAATGGACTGCTATCAGTCAGGATTTGGTCCAGAAGTTGATTGAGAGCATGCCAGGGAGAATTGCAGAGGTCCTGAAGAAGAAGGGTCAACACTGCAAATATTGACTTGCTGCATTAACTCATTCTAACTGTCAATATAAGCTTCTGTTACTCATAATATGATTGCAATTATATTTCTGTATGTGATAAAAACATCTGACAAACACATAAAAACCAGAGGGCAGCAGATCATGTGAAAATATAATATTTGTGTCATTCTCAAAACTTTTGGCCATGACTGTACATTTGGATAGATGAAATTAGTGCCCAGCAGAGGAGTAACATGAAGCTTCTGGCTCCCAATTCAAAATATCTAACAAGATCTCCCACCTATAACGCACCATTTATAATACTGGTGTCCAGGGACAGACTAGGGTTCCTTGGGTCCACCAGAGAAAATAACGCTTGGGGCCCAACCCCTATATCATCAATAAAGCCTAATAGGTTTTGACTCAAATAAACAGACCCCATTGACAAGTGACTGGCTCTAAATGAAGATACAAATGGGTTCTTTTCTCTTGGATCTTTGGGACCAACTATGGTATCAGAGCCTGGGCCCACCAGATGGTCCTCTGGTTCTCTGATGAACCAGTTCAAAGTGTCTTCTTATGTGGCAAAAGGGTCTTGGGGACGCCTTTGGGACCAGATACGATTGGTTCCTTGCTACCTTGGTTCCCACCTAGTTTGCAAGTCAACTTTGAACCAGTGATGACCTGATATACATCTGTTACATCACAGGTTTTGCCAGGTT